>LPNX010376573.1:345979-465117 GCA_001517045.1 Pseudotsuga menziesii
GAGTCGGTCTGGAATCGCCTCTTCCAATTCTTCCACGTCCTCGTTCGCCCTTGGGAGTGCCACGACGACATGGTGGCATGGTGATCTCTGGAAGCTTGAGAGCAGAGGGGAGGAGGGTGGAAAAATAGTGGCCAGAATCCGGCTCTGCACATTGGAGCTTGAACAGAGGGTAGCAGAGCTTCTGCAGCTTAGGCTGATTGAGAATGAACATGGTAAGTTGGCGAACCTTAAACCCCCTGCATAGAGCTCTATGCGCATTATGGTTGACCATTAATGCTCATAGCCCATCCTGCTTGACCTTAACTGTCGAGAGGGCATGTCTCTTGTGGAAATGTGTGCTCGTCATCACCGGGCGCTGAGGACTTGTCATGCACAGAGAAGTCAGCATCAAGTCTGCGTGTGAGTCATGTGGGTGACGTAATGCACAGAGTATCCAACCTGTCACTTGTCTGCATGTGTGTCACGTCAGCTCCGCCAGGTGACGTGGAATGTCGGGTGACGTGTTGGGGAACGCCATTCTGGCATTGGGTTCCATTGTCCTACCTGTCACCCGCATCTGGGGAACTTATTTTGAACACATTAAGTTGTCATATGTGTATCATTAATTTTACAGTTCAGTAACATAACAACTATTCTATTGTATTTTTTCTAGTTGGAGCACACTTCATGATACAAAAAAACTACATAGACTATGCCGTAACCATATTGGGGCATTCACGTGCAATCCAAGCTTGAGAGATGTAAGAATGATAAGGATTGGGCACCTAAGAAAAAATAATACACAACTGAAAAAACATTTAAAAAGAAATTCCTACATACCAAGCAAGTTAGCAAAGCTGGCATAACCAGGGTCGGGGCATCAAATTTTTTTGTTCAATACTTATCGTGAAAGCATACATGTATGGAATGAAGGGGAAATGGAATGAAGCCTAATTCAATTGAAACTCACTACATGTCTGAGTCTCAACAATCCGCCTTTTAGATGGAACCAAAATACCAAAAGAAGTTTATTAATGGCTAGATTTGCAAAGTTCTAGGTGCGAGTAATTAAGGGCTCAAGGCTCTAAAATTTGTTGTGTTTCATACTAGTCCACGATTCACTGAATCAACAGTCATGGGTAGGAATTTAAGTTATTTAATGAAAACAATTAATGTGTATAACCTCTATGTTGAAACCGTTTTCCATGCTGATGCAGGTCATTACCCTCTTTATTGTCTTATCAAAAGGCATGATAATGAGGGAGAAGACCTAAAATTATGGACTTCACCTTCAAAGAATGCCTTGAATCACGTCGGTAAGGAGTGATAAGAAGATCACAACAATCCAACGTGTCAAATCTTAGTTGATAGTGTTAATTAAAGACTTGTATGGTAAATTTAATATAAGACTTACTTATAGTTGTCTCTTATTCTTTGCGTCAATTCGTATTATAAGGTGAGGATCTGCATGCATAATAATTCTCAGTTATGACTATGAGATGAGGATTTAAAGAGAAGAGGATGTAAAGTCAAGTAACTTTTACAAGTAATATTTACATTTGTGAGAAACCACAAATGTTTGGAATGATGGAGGGAGATTACATCATGATCATGCCACCCATCAAATTGAAGACTATTCTTGAGCCAACAATTGTTTTTTTCATTTCATTAATAACCATTATTTCTCTATATCGTGTGCCCAATGACACCTCTCTATAGCAATGCATAAATTGACCTCTTGCAATTTGTGATATATGACAAATTTATATGGATGGGTAATTTCAAATGTTGCCCTTCTTTTGAAATGTTGATATAATTATGCCCCTCTTGATTGGAAGGATAAAATTCAGATTTTAAATTTCTTTTGAAAGACAATTTTAACTTTACACTTCTCGGAAGGGCTAGAACCCTTTGGAATGGCCGTGAAGGGTTCAATTTTGAACGCTGCTCACAACGGTAAACTACATCATTTTTTTTCTAAAATAGGATACTTTGACATTTGAATACTCTCTCCAAACATGATAAATAAGTCTTTGTGTCAATCAGCATCAGACTATGATCGCCAAAAGAGCTGAACATGTCATTTGAATGCTCCCTCCAAAGAGCTGAACATGTCACTTGAAGTTTCACTTTAATGAAACATGTTTCACCTCAGCAAGCGATGGCGATTATGTTTTCCCTTGAAAATTACTTTGAAGTTTGAGAAGAAGCGATGCAGATTACTTTGAAATTTGAGAAGAAAGTGAAGCAATTGTGTTTCTGCCAAAATTACCATAACACATCCATAGAAAGAAGCAATACAATACATTACCATTTAGAACATTTTGAAAACAAGAACACGTCTTCATATATATAGTAAAAAACAATTAAAAATATCAATACACTTATTATTAATAAATGCAAATAAAATGAATGCAAAACAATGAAAATTAAATATTTCTATTTTTTAATACATTTACTAACAGATGCAAATAAAATGAATGTAAAACACTGAAAACTAAATATTTTTTATTTTATTTTTTGTACATATAACTTTGTATCTTACTTTTCAATTCATAAACATGTGTGAACATTCCTAAATCAATATTAGGTTAAGAAAAAACAAATATGTCATAAACAAGTGGACATAAATGAGGAGAATAACAAATATTCTTTGCTAGAACCATACATATATAATTCGGTATTGTTTGTTGGTTTTTCCATACAGATTTGTTGGTTTTTCCATAATGTTTTTCGATGATAATTTACTCATGTGTCAAATGTGTGAATGATATCTCATTTTACTTTGTTGTATAATTTGTTAAAATGTTAATATGTTTTTATTTAGTAAATTTATTCCATTTTATTCCGTTGCATAATTTGTTAAAATGTTAATGTGTTTCTATTTAGCAAATTTATCTCATTTTATTATGTTGTATAATTTGTTAAAATGTCAATGTGTTTCTATTTATAATTTGCTAATTATTAAGAATATAGATTGGATCTAGCATTAATAAATTAGCATAGTATTAGAACAAGGTTGGATATAAGAAGGAAATCATAGTTTGACAAAGTTTACAAAAATTAAAAAAGGAAGAGGAGAAAGGAAAATGTATCTAGATGTTTCCATATGTCATACAATTGCACATGCATATCTGGGCCACATGGGTTGATGGCAGTCAGGATTAGGCCATTGAAGTCAGAGCAGAGCAAGAAACAAATACTAGCAAATTGTGCTACAGTTGTATCGGGCTTGTGATTTGGGCGTAGGAACTAGAGCCACAACAGATTGCATCTATAAGGAGCAACCACATCCACTAAGACAAAGGTGCCATGGAGGTAGCTGTTAGATGAAACGGTAGGAGGGAGGAGGTTAATGTGGGACATGATGAATAAGTGACGGCTGAACGATTGTAGCGGAGGGGTCGTGGGTTGATTCGAAAGGAGGTGGAGCTAACGAGGGGCTGGTAGAGGATCCACATCATGGTTGGGTGACAACAAATATGAAACGAGGGAGTGTTGATCCATTAATAGATTAATAAAAGGAGGGTAGTGGATAAGGAAGAGCTCAACCAGAGGAGTGAGAAATAGTTGATTCGGAGCTACAACAAGTTGTTGCAAAGAGGTTGCTCGACCAAGAAGCTACATGCATGGGGAAGAACTGGTGGGATGAGGCATGGGATACCAAGAGCATCTGTCGACATTTGAGCATGAAGACTACGGTGGGTTAGGAGACAAGGATGTCGGGAGGTAGGCATAGGAGGTTGCACGTGGACACGTGCAACTTAGGTTATAGATGAACAAGTGAGAGATGCCAATGGATAGTAGAGGGGGCCACAAGTAAAGAAAGGAGTTGTCAACCCACAAGAAAATTGTTGGAGTAGGGTTCCAACATAGCCTCTAGGGTGGGGAAGCCTACAAATATCCCAAGGAATCCTCAAGGTAAGCCTAAAAAAATTGGTCAACCTAAAACAACCACGTTGTAGCCCAAAATAGCCCCAGGTAGTTCGCAAAAAATTTGGACATCCCTTTAAAGCATTCAGGAAGACTACAAAATGTTAGGAAGCCCTAGACAAAAATATAGGTAGCAAGCAATTATCCGAGAAACAATTCAATGAGAATGAAAACATGCAGGTTTAGGTATGAATATAGGTTGGAAGGTTCTTCCAAATACAACCCTTGTAAGGAGAGGGTCATGCTATATCTCATGGAGCATGGGTTATGGGATTTTGTTAACACCATAGAGACCCCACTGATAGATACTAGGGGTCTGAAAACTCATAACTTGAAGGATGTGAAGGCTAGGAGGATCATCTTAGATAATGTGATGGATAATGTGACCCCTAAAATATATGAGAATAATTCATCCAGGGAGATGTGGGTGGCTATGACATATTTATATCATAGAACTAACAACAATAGGAAGATGGTGTTGAAGGAGGAGCTTAGGAACACCAATTTTTCCAAGACATATACTGTAGCTTCTTATCTTACCAAGATCACACAAATTCATGATGAGTTGGAAACAATTGCGGAGATGGTATCAAATCCAAAGTTGGTGAGGATTTCCTCGAATGGCGTCACCAATCCATGGGAACCCTTCATCAAATGGATCATTGCACGGGAAAATAATCCTAATTGGGGGAGGTTGAGGGATGAATTAATCCAATAGGATATTCAAGAGGAATCTCTATATAAATTTCAATAGAAGGGTGATGATGAGAAGAATTTTTATATTTCTAGTCAAATAAAGAGGAGCAAGGAAAGTATAGGTGGAGAGTCAACTTCACGGGTAGTGAGGAAGAAGGACATGATAAAAGTCAAGTGCTTCACGTGAAACAAGTGTGGCCATTATACTTCACACTGTCTAGAATGGAAGAAATGGAATTATAAGTCTTAGGAGGTAGCAACATTTGTAGAAGCTCAGGTCAAGGAGTTTGTTGATAGGTTTGAGAAGGATTTCTTGTTAATCTCTTGTATTTTTGGCATAATTTTTAGTAGTTCCTGGTTCATGGATAGTGTGGCTTCTCTTCACATGAGGAGGACACATGAGTTGTTCACTAGTTTGTAAGGGATAGATTGATTTTTGCATGTGGAGCTTGGCACTCATACCAAGTGTGTTATGAGCGGAGTTGGGACATTCAAGTTTTAGCTAGAATAAGGAGGATCCCTATAACTAAAATATGTTTGTATATACCAGAGCTCAAGATGAATTTGGTATTATTATTGATATTAGAGGACGATGGATACATCATCTCTTTCAAGAGTGGTCAAGTTCTCATTTTTTCAAAGGGATATAGCATAGACTCAACATGAGTTCTTGGTGCCATCGACACAAAATTATATAGGTAACGGGGAAAACCTATAGTTGTATCCAAGGGGATATTTGATCATGGATTGATTCCAGTGAAAAAGGTCAATGCGAAGAATAATCCAAAGCATGAGAAGAGTTCATAGACTTCCAATATGCGGACTAAACCTTCAAAGGGGAAGAGGGAGTTATCCCCTTCTAGTTCTTCTAGGAGACCTAGATGGTACAAGATGACATTGATGGATTCCTAGTGTTGGACCTCGAAAAAGACACATTTTACGATTCCATTTAATCATTCTTCACTCACTTTTCCATTCAACCTTCATTTCTTTCATTACTCATATTCCTGTAATTATCCATTTTTACCCCAGTTAAGCTTCATATGTTATGTATACACTAAAACCATTCATTTCTTATGTTTTGATGATTACTTAGGGTAAAAAATATGATTCCAAACTTAATTAAAGTTGCACTAGGTCCCTTGTGTATTTCAGTAGTTACTACTTGAATTGAGAGATCTAGTAGTCAGCTCTTTGTTGCAAACAACAAAATCCCTACTGGAACTTGTTGTTCTGGTAGTCAAACTTTCCACATCATTTACGAACACCTCAAGGTGAAACTTGGAAAACGAAAAAATGGGTTTTTCTTAGAATGGAGTCATTTACCTAATTTGTGTGTTAGATCCTCGAAAAGGGAAAAAAAGTGGATGATTTGGAAAGATATTTAAAACTATTTTTTTAATGGAATTTCTAGGATTTCAATTCCAATGGTTTGACTAAACTCCAACTCCTCTCCATGAGTTTGGGCACATGTATATTATGTATTTTGATGTTCTTGTCCTCTTTAAACCATCTTAAGATTAAATCCAATATTTTATGGTGAAGAGATGCACATGTTTATGATCCAAGATTCGTTGGTTTTAGAGATCCACTTGTTTGGATCTAACATTATCTTGATGTAACCTATTCTCCTTTGAGATACATCTATAAATATGAGAAAATATGTAAAGAGTTGGATGTTAGAGGCATCATAAGCTAGATGTTATGGAGAGGTTAGAGGACTAGAGAGTGAGAGGTTGGAGCATTGTCAGTCAATGTAACTTCTTGGATATTGGAATAAAGAGTTTGTTTCTGACCAAAATATTCTTGTCATAGAATTTATTTGTAGTGTATGCCAAGAGAGACAAGCCCCCCTCTCTTTGGTATACATTGCCTAATTGTTTTCTTTTGCTATATGTTGTTTTAGTAGTTTTGATTTACATCTCCTTGTTCATCTCGATTTTGTCATTATTCTTGGCTGTTAATTTTCTCTTTTGGCATCACTTTTGTCACCTTTTGGTATACTTCTTGTCATTCAGCTTATTAATTAACCCCAGGTAAGAAGTGTTTGAATTTTATGCAAATATTGGTTGATTTTTGTTATTCCATGATTTTATTAGAAATTATGTGATATTTGTAAACGTGTCTAATACATAGACTTGTTTTGTAGACTATGGTTTCCAAACGAGCCTCCATGTGGACACACATTTGCGCCAAACACAAACAGTTGCATCCAGCTCGTCATACAACCCTCCAATCAATTCACACCCTGTTAGTTGGAATATTCTCAAGCGTTTAAAGCACAAAACGATTTCATTGATCTGTTAGTCACGCGTCCTACTGGTACTAGAGTATTTTCTCTAGAAGACTTGGGATCCTATCCTCTCGACTCGAAACCATGCTCTATGACCATGTCAACAAAGATTCATACACCCGCAAGCCGCGCAAGGATGACCGACATGCAAAGGTTTAGGAAGACAGATGTGCGCTGTCACAAATCATTACACGATTGTTTGTTTAGTAGTTAAGGTTGTCTATTTGTGGAGCGGTCGACCACTGAAATGGTCTACCTGATCATCCATGTAAAACAATATAAAGTCGTCTCCAAACGAGAGTCAAGTTAGTTTGTTGTCATTAGCAAGGAAATTCTGTAAACTCTGTTCTAAATTTATACAAGTTCTATCTTCAGCTGTGAATATATGTCTTTGTTTTCGTGAGTGGTTGATTGATCTAAGCACAACCCCTCATTGATGAGAAGGGCCCCTCAACAACAAGAGGTCTCCATTTGTGTTTCCGTTATTCCTTTTTGAAGATAAGTAATTTGGATTTCCAGATTCTGTAGGAAGTTTAATTTTCCTGTAAATTGATGTTGTTTATTTCCTCGTCTTCTATAACGTGTGTTTACTGTGGTTAATACATTTTACATTGTGTTGTTAACATAGTTTCCATTTCCAGAATTAAAAGTGAGCGGCCGCGCATAGTCATTTCCAATTTTCTTTTCAGCTTGTTACCTAGTTTTATATTTGCAATCAGATAGAGTTTAATTATTTTAATATCTTAGGCTTAGTTTGTAGTTAGATTCAACTCTGTCAATTCCTGTTTAGCTGTAGATTAACTTCAGTTATCTTTTTGCTTGTCTCATTAAACAATATGAAATAATCTCTCTTTCTAACTATAGATTAGCACAATTTATTCTTCTGTTGTTTCAATTGTTAAATAAGCTTAGTTACTATCTTCTTTACATTACATCCTCATATGGATAAATTAGCTGATGATAGGATCATTTAGGCTATCTATTTCGTAATTTACATTGTTTTTCTCCATCTGGACTGTCATTCAGACCGTCTGTCTATACTACCATCTAGACCTTCATTCATACTTTAATATTCCCCGTTTTATTTTATGTTTATTTCAAGTTCAGTTTTCCTGGTTTTTAAAATGTATTAGCTTTTGTAATTGAATAGTAGTTATATATATAATTAGGACCTTATTTCAAACCACAGAAAGTATCCATTAAGTTCCATAATTACGCTTATCTTTTGTTCCTTTTATCTTAATTTGTTTTTTAATTGTGTTTCTTCTGTCTCTGATTTCTTCATTCATTACTGCTGTAGAATTTGTCAATTGCATCCCTAGTTTAGTTTACTTCTTTCTTATTTAGATTGAATTTAGAATTAAATTTGCTAATTCTATTGTCTAAAAGTCACATCAGTTCTTTATGTTTTGATCATCATTTCTAGCATAATATTTTTCCTCCTTACTTCATAGTTACTGAAGATGTTCATAGAATAGGGTTTGATCTAGAAAATAAGATATCTGTATTAGGTTTTCCATTTGCTTTTAAATTATAATTATTTTCAAGTAAATATCTTTATTAAGTTTTCTACTTGGTTCTAAATTATATTTTATTCCCTTACATTTGTTTCATACAAGAGTAGTATACCTCCAACTTCAAAGTAATCGTTAAAATAGTCTTGTTTCTTGATTAATAGATTAGTTGTTGATAACATTTGCTTATGGGTAGAACATAAATCACAATGTTTACTATTACTTGTAATTGGACACTCCTTAGTTTACATCTCTTTGTAGATGTTAAATTAGACTTAATTCCATTCAGTTTCTTTGTTTCTTTTGAAAGTTATTTTGATACACCTCCTTCTCCAGTTTCGGACACAATGAATGCATATCCTCAGAATACTCAAGGAGAATGGAACTAGATAATTTAGTTTAATTATTGTATATTTGTCAATCGCATGTATAGTTTAGTTATTGAATTTCTTAGGTATATTAAGTAGTTGTAATATTGCCTCAGATAATATAATATTTTGTTTTCATATAGTTAGAGTTCTGAATTTGTTTATAGCCTTTCTAATTCCCAGATTAAGAAGCTGAATAATTAATTAATAGGTTTCACTATAAAGAGCAGTTTACTTTCTTAGAATAGTCTTGTTTATATATGTGTGTGTGTGTGTGTGTGTGTGTGTGTGTGTGTTTAGTTGTTGTTTATAGAGTATAGTAGTATAGATTGATACTGCTCTAATCTAGTGGTCTTGTCCCAGTCTAATTACCTTAGTAGTTGAATTTCTGGAGTTTGACTCGGTTTTTCATTTTGAAAGATATTTCGATCTTCTCTTTGTTAAAATATTTCCACGACACCTTATGTACCCTTATACCTTAGCATATATTTTGTGTGAACTCTAAATTTACAAACCTCGGTCGATAATTAAATATTTGGTGAATTAATTAAGACAATAAAAACACCCAACATTTTTGGCATCGTTGCCAGGGAGTTGTTATGTAAGATAGAATAAGTAGATTTCCTTTATGAATTTTAGCAATAGGATGGTGGCAGGGGAGGGGTAAGATGAGAGGTAAGAACCCGCGCATCTGTTATAACAGGCGCCCCCCAAATCCAACAGTAATAGTAGTATTTTAGGTTTTTATTTAGTTTAGCTTTTCATGAACAAACCTAGAGATTCGAAAGGTAGATACGTTAGAACTAGTTCTCAAAAATTTGTTAAAATTCCTGCTAACCTTTACGGGGGGCGTAATACCCCAACCACTAACTCGGTGGAAAGGTATTGGAATACACACGTAGGAAGTAGTTCTTCTTGGAAACCTAAAGGAGGGGCCATAGAAGGTAGGGAAACCCTGGCAAGAAGTAGTTCTAAATACCCCATTCCTAAAGAAGTTCCTGAGGGCCAGCCATTAGAAGCCCTCAACCCTCCACTAGTGCAAAAACCTAACAATACATCTTTTTCACTAGTAGGAGATCCAAACTTTTCCAATTTCATTGATCCTGTGCAGGTAAAATCTCTCTTTGGAAGCTCAATAAATATAGTTGTTTCACAAATTGAGACATCCACAGTAGGACCTACCTTCCCTATAGAACCTAATAAAGACACGACGGACAACTTATATTATCAGAGGAAGATCTACCCTAAAGAAGAACGTTGGGACGCCTCATTATCACCTCGGAAGGAACCTCCTAGGTACACTCTTTTTAAAAACTGAACCTACATGGAGAGACAGGGAGAAGATGAAGATCATGACAAGGTTAGAAATGACGGAGAAGAAGGAGAAAATTGAACTGAGGCTACCTTCAGGTTTCCTATCCTAGACACTGCACATGATGTAAATATGAAGAACATCCCTCCTTCCTCATTACCTACTTTCTATGGAAAAAGTAATGAATACCTAGACACATTTTTGTTCGAGTTTGACATTCTTTGTAGAAGCTATAACTATCTACAAGATGCTCACAAACTAAAACTTTTCCCTGTTACTCTAAAATATTCTTCTTTAAGATGGTTCATGGGATTAGGAGAGTATAGTATCAGAACTTGGGAAGATATGAAAACCGCATTCTTGTGGAAATATCAAGAGTATTGCAAACCTAGAGACTCCCGAAAGTATTTTCAAGATACAACAACTCGAAGATGAGAGATTAGAGGATTATATCAAAAGTTTTATCTATACATTAAACAAGTCTAAATATAATGACCTTCGAGAAGATGCAGTACAAACACTCTTCCTAAAAGGGATCTCAGAAGACCTAGTATAAAACCTCAATCTCATGGCATATGGCGATATCTCTCATAAACCTTTTGCACAAATTGGTGAGATGTGTAGAAACTACTCTAGAAGTAGGGGTAAAGTTGGGAGAAATATTCAGGAGCCCTACAATATAAATCCAAAAGGGAACACCTCTATTTCTAGAGGAGTCACAAGGATAGAATTAGGAAACCTATTGAAAAAGTTCAAAACTGATATTTTAGGAGCAATGGGTTCCCAACTAGATGATTTACAAGCCAAGAAGAGGCAAGAGGAAGAAGGCGCAGCAATGAGCATTTTTTGTCCAAGATGCAGGACTAAGAATCCCCAAAGGGAATTCCCCTTGAATAACATCTCCGTTTGTCACATCTGTACGGATGATCATACGACAGAAAACTGCCCATCGTTTCCTGGGTTACAAGCCATATATAAAAGTGGGGACATTGGTGAAACACATAGGAGGCCTCCTTGAAAACCAAGAGACCAACCACCATATCAGAATTTGTCACCACATCCCCCACCCTATTATCATCCCTACCAATCACCTCAACAATGGAACACTTCAAGTTGGCAGAACTGGCCACCCTAGTATCCTCCTCCTCATTTTTCTTGGCATCAATATTGACCACATGGGTGGAGGGGACAGTCATACCCCCATTCACCACCTATCTCTGCACCTAATCATCTTTATCGTCATCATCCAACCAATACTCAACAATTTTCGCTTGGGTTTTTGCCCCCAGTTCCCCTTATTGCACAACAACCTCATCATTTCCAGAATACAAATCCTCCACGACCCACATTATTACCCGCACAATCGATACCTAACCCAAACAATAAGTCAACTCAAGCTCTCAACAAAATTGAGTTGCAAACTATTCCATCCTATGTTATTTCGACTGTACCCGTACATGAGATACAATTATGATGTAGAAGAGTGGTGAATGACAAACCCAAGTCATCAGTCATCATTCATGAGGAGAATGAAGAAGAAGAAGACCCCAATGAGGTCATGAATGATGCTATTTTGTAGGATGTGGATATTCCAAAGATTCCAACACATACCCATCCTCAACAAGAACCAACTCAGGAACAAAGAATCCCTCCATTTTCGGAACGGCTAGCAATAGAAAAACCTGTAATTCGTCTCAAGTATGACATTTTAAATGAACTAAAAAATATCTGTGTCAAAATTCCTCTATTATGGGCTATTAAGGATATACCAATTTACAGCAAGGTAATAAAGGAACTATGCATTAAACGCCCATGTAAGAAACATAAAGACCCCCTCATGATTCATGATATAGGAGAGATATTTGAGTGTTTGATAGACCAGTCTCGGGTTGAAAAATATACAAATCCGGGGAGCCTAGTAGTAATTGTTATTGTAAATAATGTTTCCATAGAAAATACTCTTATCTATTTAGGATATGCTATTAATATGATGACCACCGCAGTCTTAGAAGTCTTACAGTTGGGACAATTTCTCCGACCAACCCCTTCAATCCTAGAACTGGCAGACCGTACCACAGTAAAACCTGCTGGAGTGTTGGATGATATTATTGTATCACTGGCTTCATGGGAATACCCCGTTGAATTTATGTTCGTAGAATCAAAGAATCCTTCTAAAGGACATCCTATTATCCTGGGAAGACTATGGTTAGCCACTGATAATGCCTTTATAGGATGTAGGGATGGGGAAATGACCATTTTGAATGGGTTGTCCACACAAAGACTTGTTTTATACCCCCCAGCACAACTAGCAACTAAAAAATTGTGGTGGTTAGACTGTTCTTTTGGGGATGATAACTTCAACGACCTTTCCCTTTCTAGTGATTACTCCTGGGCACTTCAGGAGTAGAATACTGAGAATGTGTTAAACCAATTTGTTTCCTCAACAACTTGTATATATTTTCCTCAGTCTTTTGCTCAATTTGATCAAATTTTTGGAGATGAGTTTCAAGAAAATATGGCCCTCTCAACACTTGTGTATACACTATGTGTCTTTGCATTTGAAGAGCATACAATATCCTATACCATACCTTGTGAAGTTGGTCCTTAAATGTTTTTACATATAAACGCAGGGTTAAGTGAAAACCAACAAGACCAGTTGCTCAAGGTCCTTAAAAAACAAGTGGGAGCATTTGCATGGGAATACACTGATATGAAGGGTATACACCCTGACACTTGTATTCACCATATTTACATGGATGCAAACATACCACCTATAAGGTGTCTGCAGAGGAGGATGAATCCTGCTTTGAAGGACATACTTAAAGAAGAGTTATAGAAACTCCTCAATGTTGGTTTCATCTACCCAATCTCAGACAGTAAATGGGTGTCCCCTCTTGTGGTAGTCCCAAATAAAGTCACAAGGAAATGGCGCATTTGTGTTGATTTTCGAGAGCCAAATAAGGATACTCTTAAAGACTACTTTCCTTTGCCCTTTATCGATCAAGTACTAGATACCCTCTCTGGCAAACAATCATTTTCCTTTCTCGTCAGGTATAGTGGATACAATCATATTTTGATAGCACCTGAGGATCATGATAATACTTTTACGTGCCCTTGGGGGACATATGCCTATAGAGTTTTTCCATTTGGCCTATGTAATGCACCTACTAGTTTTTAGCGTGCAGTCTTAGGAATTTTTGTTGATCTTATACATGACTGCGTAGAGGTGTACATGGATGATTTTATAGCTTATGGTAATAACTTCCAAGAGGCTCTTGATAATTTTGAGAAGGTCATGATCCGCTGTCAAGAGACAAACCTATCCCTTAGCCACAAAAAATGTAAAATGTTATTAACATAAGGTATAGTCTTGGGGCATCATGTCTCTTCACAAGGGATCAAGGTAGAACCTGCCAAAATAGAAGTAATTGTTGGTCTTCCCTCTCCAAAAACTCAAAAGGAGGTAAGGAGATTTCTTGGCCATGCAGGATACTATCGTCGTTTTATTGAAAATTTTACTAAAATAGTTGCACCAATGTTTAAACTGCTTGCGAAAGATGTAGAATTCCAATGGACTGAATCCTGTCAAAGTGATTTTGAGGTATTAAGGCTAAGTTATCAATAGCACCAACACTTAGGGGCCCTGATTGGTCCCTTCCTTTCCATATATCCACTGATGCTTCTGAATTGGCCATAGGAGGAGTCCTAGGCCAAAAAGAAGACCAAGCATCTTATGCCATCTACTTTGTTAGCAAGAATTTAACTCCTGTTGAACTGAATTACACTGTTACTGAAAAAGAGTTTCTGGCAGTAGTCTACTCTATCAATAAATTTCATCATTACATCACAGGATATGAAGTTTTTGTGCATGCAGACCACTTTGCCATTATATTTTTAATGAACAACCAATTACCAATGGCAGGGTAATCCGGTGGCTTCTTCTATTACAAGAGTTTAACATCACTGTCATTGATCAACCTGGTAGAGATAATTTGATAGCAGATTTCCTCTCTTGTATTCAACATGACGATGGTACTAAACCCGTTGATGATACTTTCCTTGACGAATATCTATTTTCTGAGTCTGTTCAAACTCCTTTGTTTGCATACATTGCTAATTATTTAGAAATTGGGAAATTACCAAACCACTTGTCCCCACACGAGAAACGTCGCATTATAGTCCAAAGTTCTAACTACTCTTGGGTTGACAATGACTTCTTTCGTACTTGTCTAGGTCTTATTATCAGACAATGAGTACGAGAGGATGAGATGAAAAAAATACTCCATGCATGCCATGATGGGCCATGTAGAGGACACTTTTCGGATAAACAGACAACATACAAAGTGTTGCACTCTGGATATTACTGCCAAGCATTTTTAAGGATGTTGCCAAGTATGTTAGAGGATGTGATAGTTTCCAGAGAATGGGTAGACCTACGTCATCTGATGAGATTCCCTTACAACCTCATATCATGATTAAACCTTTTGAGAAATGGGCTCTTGATTTTGTAGGGCCAATCTCTCCCATGTCCCGCAAAAATAAGTATATCCTAGTTTGCATGGATTATGTCACCAAATGGGTAGAAGCTAAAGCTTTGTTTCGAGCCACAGAGAAATATGTGGTAGAATTTATATATGAAGAGATATTTACTCGGTTTGGTGTGCCTAGGGAAATTGTCACTGACCAAGGTTCTCAATTCACCTCTAAATTGATGAAATAACTTACCACGAAGTACGACATTCAACATTGCAAGTCCTCTCCCTACCACCCGCAGGATAATGGCCAGATAGAATCAACCAATAAGGTATTGGAAGCTATCTTAACCAAAACCATTCATCTACATCATAAGGACTGGGTAGATAGACTCTTAGAGGCCTTGTGAGCCTATAGAATAACATGGAGAAACACTACTAGACATACACCCTATGATCTAGTATATGGGAAACAACTCCTTTTACCTATTGAATTCCAAGTTAAGACTTTTCGTATGGCTGTACAGTTAGGAATGGATTTGGAAGAAGAACAAAAACATCGAGTTTCACAGATTAATGAGTTGGATGAGATTAGACAAGATGCACTCCAAAGAATAATGTTAATACAGAACCAACGAAAAAATGGCATGATAAATTTATTAAGAAAAATCAATTTATTACTGGGGATTGGGCATTACTATTTGACTCAAGGTATAAAAATTTCAAAGGAAAATTAACTACCCGTTGGATGGGTCCATATGAGGTAGTTACAACCTTCGATAATGGATCAGTAGAAATTAAGACAATTGATGGGTCACAAATTTCCTTTGTCGCAAATGGACACAGACTTATAATTTATCATCAACCGATATCTAAACAAGATTTCATGCATAATGTCTTACAACAGAAGGAGATGGAGCTGGTTGAAGAAGAAGTCATTCCTCCTCCTCCTGATCCTTAAATTATTTTGGGTTGTCATTATTTGTATATATGTAGATATGCTTTTGTTTCTTCGAATAAATCAAGAGTGATTTCTAACAAGCTAATTGCATTTATACAGGGGATTCATTCCTATGATCCCCCTATGGAATTTTTTCAATTAAAACATAAAGACTCTTTTCCTTTCCCTAATTTTGATAAATTTTATATATGCTTTTGTTGTGAATAAATTTGAATCTTCTAACAAGTGGTTTTGCAGTTTGATTACACGAACCTTATCTCTATAAGCAGATCATGAAATATTATCTGAAAAGGGAAGTGCTCTAAAAGACTCATAATGTATCTTAACTCCTCTTTTTTATTATTGTCGAAAATTGAAATTTATAGTGAAAAGTTAAAGTGTTCTTTATATCATTCCCAACCACTTTCTTTTATGATTCTTCATGTTTTTATATATGGTATTTTGATTCAGACATGCACATTTATGATTTATCATTAGAATAGTTGCTTAAGACCTACTCTAATCATCGTGTTGTTCAAAATTCTATCTTACACCTATGGACTACTAGTTCATCCTGCACTCATTATCAAAACTTGTCTCTTAAGCATTTTTGAGGTAACTCAAGAGTAAGTGAAATTCCTTCTTGTGGGGAACATTAATAATCTATTATGAAGAAGATAGACTGAGAGGTCAAGGAACAACTTTAAGTTGTTATCTTTTGACATGATCTATAATTTAGGCCATTATGAAAAAAGTTATTTATAAGGTTCGCTTTAAAAATTTGAATCATGTGTTTAGCAGGCTTAACACGCTCTAGTACCAATCATCTTCCACATACTAAAATCATTATACGAAGCAAACCCGTCGAGGTACTGAACAGGCTCGCTGGCAGCAGGTCCATGCTAAGTAACATCTTAAACAAGGAAGCTCGGTAAATGCAAGTAAACCCATCGGGGTACTGAACAGGCTCGCTGGCAGCAGGGCTATGCTTGCATGGTACCAAGATAAACCCATCGGGGTACTGAATAGGCCTGCTGGAAGCAAGGCAATATCGGGTAAAAGAGATCTGGTTAATGCATCACTATGCACATGTTTCGTAAAAAAAAAAGAGAGAAAAAACACATGTTTAAGCCAATTATTTATAATGTCATTAGAAAATCGTTGTAAGTTGGACCCGATCATCTAATTCAACTAATACCTAGGATATGATTATCCTGGAAACGGGACCCATAACTATAGAAATCTCACAAACTCCAGGGTGAACTCAAAATATTCTTTGGTTGACAAGAGATCCTTAAAATGAGGCATGGATGACTAGTTTTTCCTATGGAATTTTTCGCATCAGTTATACTATAATCATTTGTATGGTCTTCCTAAGCACTGCTATTTTTTATGAAAGTACATATCAGAATCATCTCCATTTACTAGTTAGTATTTCTTTTTCTTACAAAAATAATAACAACATGTTAGAACTATTTCTTAAACTATTTGGAAATCAATAAGTTTTTCTTTGATGGCTTGAGGACACGCCATATTTTTGGTTTGGGGGAAGATTAGACTGTCTTTATTTTCTGATTATTTATAAAAAGGTTCATTTATCTATGACAAATGATAGGTGTTTTCAGGATAATGCACGTAGCAGAAGATTGTTCTAGTCTTTGATGAATAAAGAAGAGCACAACTAAAGGTTCAATAAAGCTGATTTACATAATCCTTTTGTGTGCTTGCAGCCCAGAAAAATTTACTGCATAATTAGAAGCACTTAGATCCAACAAAGAACATTTTGTATAGAGGGTCCATATGAAGGATCATAGGAAGGGTCGAATGCCAGTCCGAATGCCAAGGTGTTAATTTCTTTTTTTTAATTATGGGAAAATAATTTAATTAACAGAACCATACCCATAATTATTAGGTCTCATTCATACGCTTATAAAAGCATTACGATTCATTAGGACTCACCTCAACCTCATCCAAAGTATCGTTTAACTCTATATTGATATGATTTCAGGATATTTTTTATTATCATTACCCTTACCCTCTTATCAAATCACACGCGAAAATCGTCAAGTGTTCTATCATTCCATTAATTAAGATCATTTTGGTTTTAAATGCATTTTATAAATTCCGTAATGAATAATTCATTCAATGTGTCCAAATTTTACTTTGGACATGGTTGACTATATCATAACCATATGAATTCACCAATGCACCCATCTTTATGATGGAACATGATTCAATATCTTTGCATGATAGCATGATCGCCCAAACATGCTAAAATCTTTGCTCATGATCATTCAACCGTCCGGACGGATCACATTTTAAACTAACGCCTACGTGAATTTCATTTCATTCTACCTGCCCTCATCTTTCCTGAGTCTCTCAAGATGGGTCTCTTGCAATCTCTTGCACCCCCCTGTATCCATTTGAATTCCTCGACCTCTGCTTAACAATTCCGATCCGCTATGAGCCTGGCAGTTACCAGGATTTGCTTCATCTACCTGATTTTAAAACATGCTGTGAAGTGTTTCTTCACGCAAGTTGGGGTTCGTTCCTCCATATTCTTGATGGCCACGACAATGAGATCACACTGTTTTTCTCCAAATGATTTGATGGAAAAACGGCTAAGGTTCGCCCTCTCATCTTTCCTGTGACTGAGGAGTCTATCGTGTTGGCCAAAAAACTGCCCAGGGAAGGTGCCCGTTGGCACAGGCACCTCTTTCTCCCGTGGATGACTCACGAATTCGCTCTCAGGGCCAGATACCAACACATTGTAGGCACAAACAGGTTCCACAGGGAGTGGATTAAGCCTAAATATCTTGAGCCCTTGAGTGTCATCATCCGGTTGATCACCTGTGAGGGTAAGTACACCATTTTTTAAAGCTTGTCACCTTAGATTATTGGCATATTTTGTTAATAATCAGGCCCTAAATTTCCCATTTTATTTTCTGAAGATCCTAGAGAAAATGTCGAGCCAGGTTAGGAAAAATACCATTAATCCCTATGGTAGCCTATATCACCAATGTCTTATTAAAATTTTAATAAGTTCTTAATTGAAGGTAAAGGGGAAAACTTGGGATAGCTTTGTGTTTGAAGTACTGAACCCCCATTTGGTCAAGAAACCCCTTACCAAAACCCTTGACTCTCGGAAACGCCCTTAGCATACCCATAACCGTGAACCCAGTCAGACCCCTTCCACAGAAAAGAAAAGCACCAAAATGGTACATATTGACGAAGATACGCCAGAAGCGAGTCCGCCTGCCCATTCACCTACCTCTGTTAACCTTGTGGCTGCTGAATTTCTACCGTTTCCACAAGTTCGAACCAGGAACAAGAAGGCGAAGTCCATTCAAATCATCGTTCAGCCTACCCTTCAGTCCAATCATCTAGATATTATGGTCGAAGTGGATGGACCCGTTTCTAACTCGCCCTTGTTTACATTGGCCAGTGTCTCGGCCAAATTGCTCAAGGCTTATTCTCTAGAGACCACTTCTCCATCTGCTCAAGGCATGGGTCTTGAAGAACAAATCCCCTCTATCGACCTTGAGACACCATCCAGAGAATTGAGTCCACCTCAAGATTCCAAATGCCTCATGGAGCCATTTACTATGAATCAACAGACAATAGATCAACTGAATCAAGAGTTAGCACAGTCGGCAAACCAAAATAAGAGATATGCTGAGATAATTGTTGATCTTCGTCAAGAGAACAAGGAGCTATGACTATAAGTCAAGGCCGTTGAGGACCTTAACAAGGCCACAACCTCTTCGTGTGACTCTCTCTAGGAGAGGTGCAATGTTCTAAAGGCACATGCCAGGAATTTGAAATTCAATCTCCTATTTCCTCTGATAAGTCAAAGGTAGCTGCTAACGCATCCCAGCCTTCTTCCTAACTTCCTTTTTGTTTTGCTCAGTGGGACCTGGCATCTCTCTGGTTTGGGGGAGTGTTGATCCTGATTTTGTCATTATTCTTGGCTGTTAATTTTCTCTTTTGGCATCACTTTTGTCACCTTTTGGTATACTTCTTGTCATTCAGCTTATCAATTAACCCCAAGTACGAAAGTATTTGAGTTTTATGCAATTCTTGGTTGATTTTCGTTATTCCATGATTTTATTAGCAATTATGTGATATTTGTAAATGTTCCTGATACATAGACGTGTTTTGCAAACTATGGTTTCCAAACGAACCTCCATGTGGACACATATTTGCGCCAAACACGAACAGTTGCATCCAGCTCGTCATACAACCCTCCTATCAACCCGCACCTTGTTAATTGGAATATTCTCAAGCATTTAAAGCACAAAACGGTTTCGTTGATATGTTATCCATGCATCTTGCTGGTACAAAAGTCTTTTCTCTAGAAGACTCAGGATCCTATCCTCTTGAATCGACACCATGCTCTATGCCCACATCAATGAAGATCCATACACTCGCAGGCCGCGTGAGGATAACCGACACACAAAGGATTAGGAAGACGGATGTGCGCTCTCACAAATCGTTACACGGTTGTTTGTTTAGTATTTAAGGTTGTCTGTTTGTGGAGTGGTCGACCACTAAAAAGGTCAACCTGCTCATCCATGTAAAACTATATAAAGTCATCTCCAAACGAGAGTCAAGTTAGTTTGTCGTCATTAGCAAGGGAATTCTGTAAACTTTGTTCTGGATTTAATACAAGTTCTATCTTCAGCTATGAATATATGTCTTTGTTTTCATGAGTGGTTGTTTGATCTAAGTGCAACTCCTGATTGCTGAGAAGGGCCCCTCAACAACCAGAGGTCTCCATTTGTGTTTTCGTTATTCCTTTTTGTAGATAAGTAATTTGTATTTCCAGTTTTTGTAGGTAGTTTAATTTTCCTGTAAATTGATGTTGTTTTTTTCCTCATCTTCTATAACATGTGTTTACTATGGTTAATACAATTTACACTGTGTTGTTAACATAGTTTCCATTTCCAAATCAATCCTTAGTTGTCAGAGAACATGTGCAGATAGGAGGTGGAGCGGCTGTTTCTATGGTTAGGTGATCAGGCTAGGCATCGTGTGGATCGGTCATGCTGGTTTGCGTGTAGGCTGCTTGGAACGTGGGTCTGCAACCCCCCCTGTGCTGGATCATGGCCGACCTAGACCCTCGAGGTCCCGAATCGGAGGATGGGGAAGTTGGAAAAGGAGGAGAGAGGAAGGAAGGAGTTGGGACATGTAAGAAATATGGCCTGGGGGGATGTTTTCCAAAAGCCTCATCTATTCTAGCGATCCAAATCAGATCTGAGAAGGTGAGAGACAAGATCGAGCTATGGAAGGAAAAGGCCCTTATAAGGAAATTTGTGGGGATCTGGGTCAAGGAGAAATATCTGGTTAAATGGATAAACAATGTGTGGAACCCTAAAGGTCTTTATGATATACAACTTGTATCTAAGGGTTTCTTCACTATCATCTTCTTCAACCAGGAGAACCGAGACCGAATCCTAGAGGGGCACCCATATTTTTTCTTTTCGGCTGGCTTATACCTTCCCTCATGGAAAGAACGGTTTAACCCAGAGACGGAAGACATGACGGTTGCTCCAGTTTGGATTCGCTTGTTCTCATTACCAGGAGAATATTAGGATCTGGATATGCTGAAGGACATAGGGAACTCCCTTGGGGAATTCATAAAAGTAGCAGAACAAACTAGGATCCAAAGATATACCTCCTTTTCCCGGATCTGTGTCTATCTGGATCTTTCCAAAGAACTCCCAGAAGCGATCAGTTTAAAATGAGAAGATGAGGAATGGATTTAGCCCATTGAATATGAGAAACTTCCCTTCTGGTGTAGGAATTTTCATGAGTACGGTCATCTGTGGAGGAATTGCCCCAAATTGATCCCTGCGGCAGGCTTCTCTAATCACCGTTATGAAGGGGAAGCAGATAAGGATGGGTTCACTCAAGTAAATAATTGATGAAGAAGCAAGGGTGACGGGATGTCCAAAGCAAAGAAGGAGTAGGAGACAAAGACGGATCAATCCAAAAACCCCTTCGTGGTGCTGGGGAAGTAAATGATTGAAGGAGACACCTCTAAGGAAATAAACATAGCAGAACACCAGAAAAGAATGGGCAAGGTTTCAGAGGAAGAGGAGGTGCAGCAGATGGAAGTGATTGAGGAGCACGAGGGGGACGAGATGGAATTGGGCGAGCTGGACTTGGATGCGATTAAGGAAGAATGTGGAAAGAAGGGACTCCAGATTGAGCTTCTTCAGGAAGCAATCATCAAAACTAGTGCTCACCAGAGCTTGGGATTGACCCAATCCACAAAAAGGCAGTAAGAGGAAATCTCTGGAAGAGGAGCTACGGAGGGGATGAAAGACGAATAAGCAACGTATTGCCGTAGTAGATGTTAAACTCATTGATTCAGGCCAATATCCAATGATTAGGGCAACTTTCTCTGAAGTTAACAAGGTTTGTCAATGAAGCTTATTTCTTGGAATATAAGGGGGTGTAGTAACTTCAGGAAGTGAAAGACACTAAATAGGAAAATTAAGCAGGAAAACCCTGATATCCTATTCCTTCAAGAAACAAAGTGTAGTTTTGAGGGTTTGGAGAAAATCAGAGACAAGATCTGGAAAGGAAGTCATTTAATGGCCCTGGATGTTGCTGGTCAAGTGGGTGGAGTTGCAATTCTCTGGAAACCAAGGGTGGTGGAACTATCCAATTGACGAACTAACAAGTTTTCTCTCATGACAGACTTTCACCTCCTGGACTTTGGAGTGAAGGGTTCACTGGGGAATGTTTATGGCCCCAGAAGCTTCCCTGAGAAGTAGGATTTCATAGATTTCCTCGGTTGGATTAAGGTCTAAACTGAGGTCGAAAATTGGGTAATAGAAGGGGACTTCAACCTTATATCCAACTTAGGGGAGAAGAAGGGTGGCAGAAGAACCCTGGATAAATATCAATAGGCTTTCTATGAATTTTTGGCCCAGAGCCTCATAGTGGATCTAGAGATGGGAAATAGTTGGTATACCTGGAACAATAAGAGGGGAGGGGAGCACCTGGTGGCCTCTCACCTTTACAGATTCCTAGTTTCAAATAATATTGTTCATGGTATGGGGGAGATAATGGATGATGTTCTCCCTGCAGTAGGCTCAGACCATTGGCCTATCTGTCTCAGCCAGGATTGGTCAAGTTCCACTCTGAGCAAACCGTTCATATTTGAGCAGTTCTGGCTGGAACATAGGGACTTTAAGGATCTTGTCAATTAGTGGTGGCAGGAGATGGTCCCCCCTCTAGGAACCATTATGTACCTCTTTCAGCAGAAACTTAAATCCCTTAAAGCCAAAATCCACACATGGAACAGGGAAGAGTTTGGAAATATCTTTGAAGATAAAAAAGGCTGATAAGTGAGTTGGACCTCATCAGCAGGAAAAGCATGGAAGAAGGATGTGATGAAAATATGAAGGTAAAAGAAAAAGACCTTTTGTGCCAATTAGAGGCAAGGGAAAGGAAAGAAGGAATATTCTGGAATTAAAAGGCTAGGGTAAAATGGTTACAGGAGGGTGAAAGGAATACCAAGTTTTTTCACAACTCGGTGATTTAGAACAAGAGAAGTTCGAGAATCCAAAAGCTCCAGAAAACTCGTGGCAGTCAAGTGGAAACCAAAAGGGAGATAGAGAATGAGCTCACCCAACATTTTTCTGAGATCCTCAGTGAGGATGGGGGGGACAGAGGGAGGGACATAGAAATGATCACTCATATAATTCCCAGGGAAGTCACTAGAGAAAATAAGTAGATGCTGACTAAACCGGTGGCCATGCAAGAGGTAGAGGATGTGGTCAACCAGACGACCCTAGGGAAATCTCCTGGCCCAGATGGCTTCACCTCAAATTTTTTCCACCACTTCTATGATCTTGTCAAAGGGGAGGTTCTTGAGATCGTTGAAGAGTCCAGAAGCAAAAGGGGAGTTCTCAAAGCCTTCAATGCAACCTTCTTGACCTTAATTCCCAAGGAGGTAGGATCAGATAGTCTAGACAAATTTAGACCAATAGCCTTATGCAATGTGATCTACAAGATCATATCTAAAGTGATAGCTAATCACCTAAGACCTGTCCTTCCCAAACTCATTTGCCCTAAGCTATCGGGGTTTGTTTAAGGAAGGCAGATCTTGGATGGTGTCATCCTTGTCCATGAGGTGATCCATTCACTAAAAGAACTCAACAACTAGGCATGTTGATTAAGCTAGACATAGCAAAGGCTTATGACAAATTAAGTTGGCAGTTTATGGGAAAAATGCTAGAGGCCCATGGCTTCTGCCATGGATGGGTGGAATGGGTCATGAGCTTGGTCACGACCCCTTTCTTCAACATCCTCCTAAACAGAACTCCAAATCATGTATTCCATCCTTCTCGTGGCATCAGACAAGGTGATCCTTTATCCCCTTTCCTCTTCATTCTTATGGTAGAGAGTTTGAGCCGTCTTATTCAGACCCAAGCGGAGAGTGGAGAGATAAGGGGGCTAAGAGTCCATGATGGAATGGTTCCTCAGAGTAATCAGCAATTTGTAGATGATACCATCCTCATGGGGCACCCTTCAGTCCAAGAAGCGAAAAGCTTCAAAAAGATCCTGAACCTTTTTTCTAAGGCTTCTGGTTTAGTAGTCAATCCGAATAAATCCCAAGTCTTTTTTCTAAATATTGCCCCAGCCACTCAGAGGAAAATCATTTAGATCCTGGGATTATCGAGAGGAACAATGCCCTCTAAGTATCTTGGAATACACATTGGGGTGGGGAAGCTGAAGAAAACATCCTGGCAGGAACTCTTGGATAAAATGAAACAGAGGCTTTCAAGTTGGGTCCTTCTCTTTTGGGTTTTTCCCCTCAGGAATCGGTTTGAAAGTTGTTCATTCTCTTTTTTATGCTTATCTTTTTGTCTATATAGAAAAGTATAGAGGGTTTCATGGTTTCAAGTTGTAGTAGTTTTTGTTCTGTTCAGTTTGACTGTAAGGGGCTTCGGATACTTAAGGACAGTGGATGCGGGTTTATTTTAGGGGGGTTGGGGAATCTATGCAAACTTTTGGGAAGGGAGAATAGGTCTATAGCTGGAATGTGTCGGGGACACTTCGAGATTTTGACTGGAAAGATGTTATCTTATATGTAATGATGATCCTTTAAAGTAATATAATGTTTTATTTACAAAAAAACATAGTTTCAATTTATGGAATTAAAAGTGACCCGTCGCGCGCAGTCATTTCCAGTTTTCTTTTCAGCTTGTTTCCTAGTTTTATATTTGTAATCAGCAAGAGTTTAATTTGTTTAATATATTACGCTTAGTTTGTAGTTAGATTCAACTTTGTCAATTCCTATTTAGCTGTAGATTAACTTCAATTATCTTTTTGTTTGTCTCATTAAACAATATGAAATAATCTCTCTTTTTAACTATATATTACCACAAGTTATTCTTCTGTTGTTTCAATTGTTAAATAAGCTTAGTTACTGTCTTCTCTACATTACAAACTCATATGCATAAATCAGCTGATGTTAGGATAATTTAGGTTATCTATTTCGTAATTTACACTGTTTTTCTCCATTCAGACTATCTGTCTATACCGCCATACAGACCTTCATTCAGACTTTAATGTTCCCCGTTTTGTTTTATGTTTATTTCAAGTTCAGTTTTCTTGGTTTTTAAAATGTATTACCTTTTGTAATTGAACATTAGTTAGATATATATAATTAGGACCTTATTTCAAACCACATAAAGTATCCATTAAGTTCCATAATTACTCTTATCTTTCGTTCCTTTTATCTTAGTTTGTTTCTTAATTGTGTTTCTTCTGTCTCTAATTTCTTCATTCATTACTGCTGTAGAATTTGTCAATTGCATCCCTAGTTTAGTTTACTTCATTCTTATTTAGATTGAATTTAGAATTAAATTTGCTAATTATATTGTCTAAAATGCACATCAGTTCTTTATAGTTTGATCATCATTTCTAACATAAGATTTTTCCTCACTCCATAATTACTGAAGATGTTCATAGAATAGGGTTTTATCTAGAAAATAAGATATCTTTATTAGGTTTTCCACTTGCTTTTAAATTATAATTATTTTCAAGTAAATGTCTTTATTAAGTTTTCTACTTGCTACTAAATTATATTTTATTCCCTTACATTTGTTTCATATGAGAGTAGTATACCTCCAACTTCAAAGTAATTGTTAAAATAGTCTTCTTTCTTGATTAATAGATTAGTTGTTGATAACATTTGCTTATGGGTAGAACATAAATCACAATGTTTACTATTACTTGTAATTGGACACTCCTTAGTTTACATCTCTTTGTAGAAGTTAAATTAGACTTAATTCCATTCAGTTTCTTTGTTTCTTTTGAAAGCCATTTTGATACACCTCCTTCTCCAGTTCTGGTCACAATGAATGCATATCCTCAGAATCCTCAAGGAGAATGGAACTAGATAATTTAGTTTAATTATTGTATATTTGTCAATTACATGTATATTTTAGTTATTGAATTTCTTAGGTATATTAAGTAGTTGTAATATTGCCTCAGATAATATAATCTTTTGTTTTCATATAGTAACAGTTCCGAATTTGTTTAAGAAGCGAAATAATTAATTAATAGATTTCACTATAAAGGGTAATTTACTTAGGATAGTACTGTTTATATATATCTTTTTATTGTTTATAGAGTAGAGTAGTATAGAGTGATACTGCTCTAATCTAGTGGTCTTTTCTTAGTCTAATACCTTAAGTATTTGAATTTCTAGAGTTTGACTTGGTTTTTCATTTTGAAAGATCTTTCGATCTTCTCTTTGTTAAAATATTTCCACGACACCTTAGGTACCCTTCTACCTTAGCATATATTTTGTGTCAATTCTAAGTTTACAAACCTTGGCCGATAATTAAATATTTGGTGAATTAATTAAGACAATAAAAACACCCAACACTCGTATAGTTTACATTTCATGCAATGTATCTTTCCAATACTTTACATTTCCAAAAGTGTGGTTTGTTGGATCCCTTGGTGTCCCTAGATTTTGAGATGTCATTAACCCGAGATTCCAAGGAGTGGTTTAAAATATCATTGGTCCTATACCTATAACCTCTCAAATAGCTAATTTTTCTTTCTTGCAAAGTGTGGTTTTATTTACCTACCCGTGTGATTTTATCTTTCCCCTACTTGATTTAGACATCGAAGGCATGATTGTTTCCTAGGAACTCTAATAATGTTCATTGTTTGACATACACAAAATCAATATCAACCAACATACCTAATACCTCATTGAGTATATTGGATGGTGCTCCTAGTTTACGTGACCAATTGAGTCCTGATTATGCATATGCTTTGCATGACACCTCATTAGGTTACTGACCCTGGTTGATAATTTATGTGAGGTAAAGTTAAGCAATTATTTTGCCTAACATTTTGGCATCGTTGTTAGGGAGGTGTCAAAGAACTGGGGCGTAATTGGTTTCTCAGATCATCTTTTCTAACATACTGTCTAGGTCCTAAAACACGAGGAGATGGTTCAGTAAGATGAAAGGTAAGAGCTTGCATGCCAACCTGCTTCAGTGGGTACATAGTCTCATTGGATTTAGAAGATCCTAGTACTGTCTGAAGTGATGCATCGTTAATTTGGTTTCTAGTCCCTCCATTTCAGTTTGATGCATAGAAGAAGGGATAACTCCATGTCAAAAGAGAACTTGGTGACAACAGGCTCTTAGTAGCATGGGGTGCTTAAGTACATGTGTTGCTTTGGAGTTTGCTTTGCTTTGAAGGTTTCTTTGATTTGAAGTTTTCTTTGCATAGAGTTGTAGTTTTCTATTAAAAAAAATAATGCATGTGCTAGATAAGGATGATTGACCAACAAACATATGCTTAAGGAGTTATTGAGTGAGTAATATGTTACTTAAAGAGATATTTCACATCCTTGCAGCAACATGGAACATTTCTGCATCAAAGAAGGAATAGATAGTGACATTCATAAGGAACATATTTGCATCTGAGGAAGGAATAGAGGACCAAAATTCCCATGAGAAACAATCAGATTTAGCATTCCTTCTTGATTCTCCGTGCAGATATGGATAAGAGGATGAAGATCTATTGACATCATCAAATGAAGAGGAGGTTTTGGAACCTAAAAATGAAGAGTCTCCTGGTAGCTTGTACCTAGATCCTTTGTGCAAGAGCCAAACATTTCAAGATCTACAAATTATGTCAAAGCATGGCATCCAAGTAACTCAAAGTGAAGAAGAATACACAAGGACATGTGACTACATTGAATATTGGTTCCAAACAATAACCATGCCAGAACAACGCTCCCTTCTTCATCATCTCTTGATGTAAAATCAAACAGATCAACTGGCCTTTCATATCCAGACAACCATCAAGGTACATTTTTCATATTTGGATGTGAATTTAGTTTTAATAGTGTTGCACACATGGCTCCGTTAGAAGTATGCTTGTAACAATTGATAAAATGTTTTCTTTTTTCTCAAGTAAGGTAGGGTACTAAATAAAATTTTCAACAAATGTTGGTTTAATTTCAAAGTATAGCTTAGTGGTCTAGTAATAATAAGGGGCCATCAAGTTTGTTGCAACCACTAAAATGCATCCTAGACTCCCTTCATTTGGATTTCAAGACTAATATTATTAGTAGAAGTTCAAGTGTTTAGATTCACAAGACTCTTGTTTCAGTCCAAATAGTAAGTTTTGCAATAAAAATAAGGAGAAAAAAAGGGATTCATATTCCAGTAGCACTCTTGTCCTTTGGTACTAGAATTGTATAGTGGAAGTTGGAAATCTACAGATGTGTTTTGTATATTTCATCAATTGGACAAGACTGTAGCAACCCCAATTCCTTGTTCAATTTCAGTTCATGTATGTCATGTGGTAGCTCTAGGTCATTCAATTCAACAGTTTGACAATAGAGCAACACAAGATCAATCAAACATGAACATTAAGGTTTTCATAGCTCTTCTTCGAGAAACCTCTTCGTTCTTCCAAGAATATCCACTCAAATATTCAGTCTCATGGATCATACCTCCTTTAGTTGGTATATAGTATTCAAAGGGTGATACGTGCACATTAAGACCAACATCACACCCCCCCTGCATTACATCAAAGTCATCCAAGATGGAGCAAAGGTAAAAGTTCAAGAGTTGATTTCAGGCTTTTTATAAATTCCAATAGTCCATTAAAATTTTTAGTAAAACCAAGTCTTCATTTTGTGGCAAAGGTTGTATATTGGAGCAAAGGGGATTGGTGACAAAAGTCTGTTGTAAAACCTTTTTCAAATATTTGTGTAGTATATTTTGTTTTAGATATCTATATTCCTGCAAGGAATCAATAACAAACAACATCGACATATATTTTAATCTCCTATGTGCATTCCAAATAAGTTGAAGGAAACACCAAGCTATGATTTCAAAGACAAAATATAGATATATTTTATTTCAACATCTCAATTTGTAGACTTCTCTTTAAACATATTCTTATTCAATGTATCTTGCTTGAAGGATGGTTAACCAGAGCAAAACAATTCAAATTATGAACATTCTAGCCACAAATTTGTTATTTCCTGAAATCATTTACCAATGCAAAATTTTTGATGGTTAGAGTAGAATGAAAATGATGGATTCTCATTGGCAGTAGCAACTAGCACTCTCACCTAATCTCTTAAAGAAGATATCCTCCAAAATCCACAATTGCAAACAATTTGCTGCAGGAACCTTTTATGAAGAAATGTAAGTATCCAACAAAGACTTCAGGATTTCCATCGTGACATCACTCTATCACTAAGCAAAAAAATATTTGAAATCAAACTCCAACTCGTTTCTCTACACAGCCAGGAACATTTACACATCTGCTCAGCCAAATCCACAATGCACTCACATTTACCTTGGGCATGGGAAGTTTTTAAATTTCTCAATGGTTTGGGACAAATTTTTGTTTGAATCGGATGTAATGTTATAGAATGGTCAGTTCTCCACAAACATCCAATGCCAAATCAGATGCCCAGTCAGTATGGATGTGGGATTTGAGCCATTCCTTGGTTAAATAATCGTAAAGAGGTAAATATGCATCATAAAATTTAGTCTATTTACTATTGTGTGCTGAAGGGGAATATATAAGATATTGATGAAAATTGATGCCTCTACCCAGTAAAAAGATAAGAGATGTAGTGAGTAAAAGAAGCCTCCGTATAGATCTACAATTTACCACCAAATTATATAGTGAATTACTCTTCAGCGATACAAGAATATTGGTGATCGATATTAAAGATGTGATTTGGTAATATAATTTACAATATCACATAAAACTTTCCATTCCCCAATATTATGCAAATTCCTCGTGGTTTATAAACGCAAGAGACAAGCAAATGAACCCTAGTGTTGAAGAGATCAAGTATCAGATTGCTAATGGAGTTGCTACTAGAAGTTGTCGCCTAATTGCTACTAAATTTGTAACACCTCGGTTTTGACCCTGTCTTCATTAAATGTATATGATGTATATATTGTAATTAATCGTGGTGTGGAGCTAAAGGAAAAATCCCTATCATCGATTTAATGTTTTATGTTCCGGCGATTAAAATCATTGCCGATGGTATATCGTGCTATCCGGCACATTATAATTTTGGCATCATGTAAATATGCATTTTAATTAAAAATCCCCACAACCAGCTAAGTCAATGCAACCATAATGAAAAGGGCATGATTTTCCTAAGGAATAGGGAGGGAAATTATTTAAACCTTTGGGCCAATGAGGAAAATCCAAATGTCAAAGGAAGAACCCATCAATCAATCAACTACCCATTTTGTCTTTTCCCCTTGTTGGGGCCTGGAAAATCACAGGCGACAACAGTAAAGGATTCTCCCCGATCAACGTTCCCAACTATCCCGTTGACCGTTTGGTATAGGGAATCTGTCTGGTTTGCGGTCCGGCTACCATAGGTCAAGCAACAAACAAAGGGTTTACCGGTTGCGGCCTGGTCCACCGAGTTTTTTGCATTTTTGACTTAAATTATGAAATGCAGGTGCCTAACTAACAATGCAGGGTGATAAAATGCAGGGAGCAGTCACAATGTGATGCGCAGGTTCTTACCTCTCGTCTTAAGGCTCACAAGCATTCAAATCACATACGACAAGAAAATAAACTACTTATCTAAACTATCCCTAGGGAGCAGAATTAGCATTTATTGGTGAGTAATACATTTTGTACGTGCATAATGAAGAATTACAGGTAGCTGAGACTTCATTCAAGACGCACGAACAATTACAGATATTTAAACAACCAGATAGTTAATCGTTTTATGAACAGCACTTATTACTCACAGTGGAACACATCATAAAATATACCAAAGAACATTCAACAAGAACATAGGTTTAGGAAGTCAAACACTCTCACAGCAAATGAAACACAACTAAAAATGAAGTAGTTCCTCTTCAACATTATTCATTCAGTCGCATTGATACATTCCACATTTCGCTTTCTCCAACAGGCAAAAGTTGCAGTTTCTCATTGTAAAACGAAATAGTTCCTCTTACAAAAAAAATGGCTTACCAATCTTTTCCAAGGAAAAAGCCCCGGTTCAGTTCCACTTTCGAATATTTAAACTACAATTACAGAGCGTTTCGTTTTCCCCCATACGCATGGTCTTTTTCAGTTTCTCAAACGCTTCACATTCCTATATCTTGTCTGTATGCAATCATGAGCCCCTTGGTAACTGATCAGTTTTGGGTTCGCGCCTTTACGGCTCCGGATTTCATCCTCCACTCCCCTGGTTTCAGTCACACTTCCGCCGAACGGGTCCGTCTTTCTCTGCACCCCGATAGATTGACTGCTTTCTTCAAAACCACCTACCATCAGTCAACAAGCATCATTCAAAATAGCAAATATTAACAATTAAAAAAAAAAAGACTATTCCACAAGGAAATGGCAAGGTGCACTTTCTGCGGGTTTGACAAAACTGGACTATGATGGTTAACAGGAAACTCACTGGCAGGAAAACTTAAAGTTGACAATCGGAAAGAAATAAGATTGGAGGCCACAAGGTTTTCCTAGCCGCAACACTGGGCGAGGCATAAGTTGTGAACAAGCGAAACGCGGGCAAGAAGGGCTTTAAGTCGGAAGTTGGACGGTTTTCCATTTCGGGGGTGGAAACACTTTTCCCGCCGCAACGGCGGAAAGGTAGAGGCTTCAGGCACGTGACGAAAGGCGGGAAAAGTAAATCGAAAATCGAACGGCTTTGACATCGGGCGAATAAACGATTTCGGAGCCGCAACGGCGGAGGGGCTGAGACTTCACAGCTTCCGATCTAATATAAAATTTATGTCCGATCACAGAAAAACTAAGTGTTGAAGAGCTCAACACAGCAGCGACCAGACTAAAATATCTCAGAGACAACGGTTTACTTAAAATGCAACTGATTTGACTAAACTCTGGCTATCAAAACCACATTCAACTCGGCGATCTAAAATAAAATCTTAACACAAACGTGCTCTGGAGAGACAGGCTGCGAATCAATCATTAGAATCGACCAAAGCTATGGCTAGACCAGACCTTCATGGATCACATGAAATCAAACAACTCTAAGTGATTAGGAGGGGCCCCAAAATTTAAGAAATTAGGGGGAGAAAAGTTGCAGCTGCAACAACTGGCGATTTCTTGGTGAACCTAGATCTCTGGGCGATCAACCTTTGAGTGACAGACTATTTAACAACAAAAAACATCATATTGAATTCTTCTAGCAATATGGATTTCTTAACTGACAGCAGTGTGTACCCTTAATCATTGATGACAGTCCAATTAGGGAGAGTGGAAACCAAAATCGTCAAGTCCAGATAACTATGCTGAGGCCGAAGGATGAATTTCATTATTACCGTTATCTTCAGGTGGCTAAAAGATTTGGACACCACAGGATTGGAGCATATGGTAAACATAAATATTCGTTTGTTCCCCATTCCCATGCCATTTTCACACTTTTCTTGTGCTTTCGGAATTTTGTCCTATTTCATATGAGTTTGCTTACATGCCTTTCTTACTGAATTTTGATTCAGGATCCTCTATCCCATAGTGTCCTTTTGTGTGAGTAGTGTACTTCAAGTTCAAACCCACAGACGGAGAGGATCTTTCGGCAATTAAGTATTTGTAATTCAGCTCCTGCTTTGATTTATGATGCTTTCATAGGAGTTTTTAACTCTTTATTTGCCTTTTGGCATTCGTTTCTTGGCGTGGGATCATTTATATTTAATACACTGTTTGCCTTGCTCCTTTCCATGGGTCCTTTGCTGTTGCTCCTTACGACATTTTAAATGTGACGTGGATGGAGCCTCGACATAGTACCCCAGACTCCTCGAATCTTGTTTATTTCACCGGGGTTAAGCAGGACTTCAATGCACACAGAGTTCTTTGAGAAAACTGCTATACTGGAAGAAATTATTTCATATAACTTAGCAACACACAGTCTGACACCAAAATTTTTATCAAACCCAAGAATTTCAGATTTTCCCCATGCAACCACGTGTTCGTCCCTTTTATTGAAAACAAGAAACTCAAAATAAAGCAAACTGAAAAACATGACTCAAAGACAGCTAAATGGCTTATTTATATACAAGGCAGAAAACTCACCGAAAATCAAGAAAAATAAGGCTTGAGAACCAAACCATTCACTGGTAAATTCTCTTCCCACCCCTGCAGATCTTGCAGTTTATAAGTAGAAGGACCAAGCTTTGCTGAAATCTGAAAAGGGCCTACCCACAACTGCTGGAACTTAGTATGTTTTCCTTTCTCATCATGGGCATGATCCCATTTGAGGACTAAGTCTCCTACTTCAATGTCTTTTGTCCCAGCTTTATGCTTGTCAAACCATCTCTTAATTGACTCTTGTTGTAGCTTAAAGCGTTCTTTGGCTTTAGATCTAGCCTCCTCTGCTTTCAGGAGATTATATATTCTTATTTGTAAAACTTCATCATCCGATCCCCTAGACTCTTGAGTTAATATGGAAGATGGTAGCATGATATTGGGAGGGAGGATGGCTTCTTTACCATAGACAAGGGTATAGGGTGACACTCCTATAGCAGACTTGGGGGTGACTCTATCAGCCCAAAGGGAATTTGGTAAGGCTGAGTGCCAACTCCACCGGTTTTCTATTACAGTCTTCTTCAGAATTCTAATGAGGTTTTTATTAGAGGATTCAGCCAGGCCATTCCCTTGCGGATAGTAATTAGCAGAATAATGCAATTTTATCCCTTTATCATGAGCAAACGCAGTCAATTTAATTGATGAAAAGTATTTAGCATTATCAAATACTAGCGAAACTGGAACTCCAAACCTGGTCATGATATGATCTTGTAGGAAGCTGATGACTTCGTCTTCATTTATCTTGTGCAATGGGATAGCTTCGACCCAGCGAGTGAAATAATCAGTCGCAGTAAGAATGTACTTGTGCTGCAGGGACGAATTTGGCTTTATTTCTCCAATAATGTCCAGCCCCCATTGCTCAAATGGTTCCGTGATCATCACAGGTTTTAGGGGCGCTGCTGCTTTAGGCTGTCTTCCACCACACCTTTGGCAAATATCACACTTTCTGACGTGTGCATGTGCATCCTTGAAGAGTGTAGGCCAGTAATAACCAGCTTTGAGGACCTTGTGGGCTGTAGTGTCCCCTGAATAATGTCCCCCAGCCGGACCGTCGTGCAATTCATACATTACTTTCTTAGCATCTTCTTTCTCCAAGCATCTCAGAAGGACTCCATCGTAGTTTTTCCTAAATAGTATTCCTTTAACAAGTTGATAGGATGCTGATTTAAGACGCAATGCTCTTCTCTGCTTGGAATTCCAATGTTCTGGCAGCATCCCTGACTGTAAGTAATGTACAAGGTATCTATACCAAGACTTGGGAGCTATAAACAAAGGGCATACATCCATTACATGTAATTCGGCATCATCTTCCCAGGCTTGTTCTTCATTGTTCCTACTTTTAGTCATTAATTTGCAGAACCCTTCACCTTTGACTATAGAGGCTGGCTTGAACTCAAGGTCGTATTCTTGAAGAGTTGTTACCCAGTTGCCCCTCCTTTCTCCTAACTCTTTCTGTATGAGAAGGGATCTTACAGCTGGGTAGGAAACTATTACCTTGGTTCGATTCTTTAATATATAAGGTCTGAATTACTTCACTGCCTTAAATACTGCATAAGCTTGCTTATCAATGGCCAGGTAATTTAACTCAGCCCCCTGCAAAACAGTACTCATAAAGGTGATTGGGAATTCATCCCCCCCATCTTCCTTTTGCCTGAGTACAGCTGCCAGCGAATCATCGGATGCAAATGTATAGATAATAAATTCTTTATCAAAGTCGGGGATTTTCAAGGAGGGAGTGTGTGCAACAACAGTTTTAATCTTGTTGAAAGCGTCCTTCTCAATATCAGTCCACTTAAATTGTGCATTTTGTTTGACCATCTGCTGGAGTGGTTTGACAGTCTGAGCGAAATCAGTCACAAACCTTCGTACAAAATTTATGGTTCCCATAAACGATTGCATTCCTTTTTTATTATGGTGCATGGGAATTTGTTCAATGGCCTTAATTCTTTCTGGGTCTATAGATATACCCTTCTTTGAAACTATGTGCCCCAGTAAATTGCCCTCAGTGACGACGAACACGCACTTCTTGGGATTGAGGGAGACGCCATATTTCCGACAGCGTTCGAAAATTTGCTTTAGGTGAAAAGCGTGCTCTCCTCTTTTCTTCAAGAATATTGTAATGTCATCAAGGTACACCACAGTGCTTCGTCCAATTAGTCCACGGAAAACTATGTCCATAGCTCTCTGAAATGTCGCTCCAGCATTAATCATTCCAAAGGGCATCCTTCTATAGGAAAAAGTTCCCCATTTTGTCCTGAACGTTGTCTTTAATCTGTCTTCTTCAGCTACCAACACTTGATTGTAGCCAGAGAACCCGTCTAATAATGAAAACAGTTCGGAACCTGAAACCATTTGTAGCAGCTGCTCCATGGGTGGCACAGGATAGTTATCTTTATCCAATGCGCGGTTTAAGTTCCTGAAATCCACACACAGTCTGATTTCTCTTGACTTCTTTCTGACCAGTACCAGATTTGATACCCACTCAGAGTGTCTGACTTTAAAAATGATTCTAGCATCCAACAATTTCTTTACCTCACTCTAAATCAGCGGTTCCAGTTTTGGATGCATTTTCCTCAAGGGCTGCTGATATGGCTTGACTCCCGCCTTGATGGGAACAACATGCCTAATGATGCTGGTATCGTATGTCTTCAACTCTTGGTACGTCCAAGCAAAGACATATTTGTATTGTTTAAATAGACTGATGAACTTGGCCTTTTCTGTCAGCGAACAGTATTTGCCGAGATTCACGAACTTAGGTGTCGTTTCAGTCCCCAAATTTATAAGCTCGAACTGTAGAGTTGAGCTATGAATCTTCACGTTGGCGGGTCTCCTAAACTTTTCATTCAAGTCAAACATCTTTTCTAATGTTCTGACCCCTTTAGGGATGAAATTATCAAATTTCATCTCGACCTGGTGTTCTTCATCATCAATAATCGCTCCTTTGAATACCTCATTATTTGTTAAACATTCTATAATTTTCTGGTCATCATCGAACACATGCAGGTTGGTAATCATATCAGGTACTGAAGGCCTGAAAAGCAATTCAACAGTACATCGATTATTTGAGGGTACAAGCCTAGCGGCCGAAGTAGCTAATAAGTCAGCTGCTGCGTTTTTAATTCTTGGGATTGAAATAATGTTGAATGCATTAAAACATTTAAGAAGGTCCCATACCTCATTCTGGTAAGCTTTTAGGTGAGGAGAAACACAGTGGATTTGATTCCGGATTTGTTTCACAATAATTTCAGAATCCCCAAACACTTTTAAATTACTTACCTTCAAGTCAATCGCTTTCTTAAGTCCCTGCACCAGTGCTTCATACTCAGCTGTATTATTAGTACATTCAAACTCTAATCTACATGAAAGGAAATGTTTATTCTTTTATGGGTCAATTAGGACACAGCTGGCCCCTGACCCTTCCAATGTCTTAGAGCCATCGAAAAATAAAGTCCAAAAATCATTAACTACTGAAAATGAATCTACTCCTACTGCTAAGTCTACTATTTTACAATCAATCTCTCCAGCCTGCGAGAATCGAAGGAGATCAGGCTGGGTATCAGATGGGTTGCCGGCTTCTTCCGCTTGATAATTCCCTGGTTCCAACTCAAGAAAATAATTTCCCAATACAGAATCCACAGGTATATTCTTCTCATTTAGTTGGGTAACATTGTACTTCATGTGGGGTTCTCTTAGAATCTTGATCTGGTTTGGACTCCCCTTGTACGGAAACCACAGGTGTGACCAATCTGAAGCGAAATATCCATCTAATTTGGCTGACCACTCTCTACTCAGGACCAAATCGTAAGCGTCTGGTATATCAGCTACTATGATGTTAATAACTTGGCATACTTTGTCATTGGTTGCCAGACAGATTAGGACGTCTTTCATCTCACCAATTAATTTAACGTTTGTCCTATCCAACTGAACCACCCTCCACGTGGTTGGCTTTGGCTGCCCATTTATCTTCTTACATACTGATATGGGCATGACATTAATGGACACCCCCGAATCTACCAGAAAATTGTGCACGTTATGATTAAAAATTTCAAACGTTAGGAGGAAAGGTAAATGCTTAGCTTTAGACTCACCTCCAACGCTGGTTTCTCCAATTTATTCTTCGTCCTGAGGTTGATTGTCAGCAGGCAGCTTGTCATCTGATGCTTCAAGCGCTTTCAACAATCTCTCTTTTTGATGCGGCACTTTGCACATTTCAAATAATGGAACATTTGCTTTCACCTTTTTCAAATCCTCCACAATGTCATAATTCATCGGCTGTCCAATTGGATGTGGTTTGTCAGTATTTCCTTCACTTGGCTTGGCTGTTGTATCATCCTGTCTAGGCCTTTGGCTGGTAATCGTGAATTCTAGAATCTTATTAGCCAAAGCTTTATTTTGAAACTTCTTCCTAACATTTCTCTGCAGCCTTCTGATCTTTGGAAGAATAAGGCTGTCGTCCTTAACCGTTCCTTGGCTTCTTGTGGCCACGTTAGTCTCCATAACGCCATGGTATCTCTAAGTGTTTCCTTCTTCAGCATCAAATAATGAGACCGAATTCGATAATGCCAAGGTCTCCTTTTCCTGATCTTCATTAGACGTAGAGGAAAAATTTTCTTTTCTTTCTTCATCTCCCTCTTCTATTAACCTAGAATCCAGTAGTTGATTCATCACTAGCGTCATAGAGTTTATCCATTGTGGAAAATTATTTTCAGAGTGCGGCTGTTGGTGGAAAGTGCAGAAATTATCCATGCCAACCTCTATTAGATTCATGGATGCAACATTGTGAGGAGAAGGATTAGGATGATCCTTATCTTCTCTTTTCCTATAATATAGCTTATAAAACCTTTGTGCCTCTTTTTCTTTTTCCATATCTATGATCTTGTTGGAAAGCTTATGCATCATCTTGGCCATATTTTCCAGATCTGGCGACTTTTCTTCCTTAGGCTTAGTGAACATTAATGCTTTTCTCCCCGCGCCTTTCTCTCCTGATTGTTCTGGATAATCTTCAATACTTTCTCTTTCCGCTTCCACCACTTATGCCTCTTCATAGGTCTCTGTCAGAGTAGGCTTGGCCCTACCTTTCGCAAACATGGCCAAATCCGGACCCAAAGCTAAAGTATAGTACTCAATTAGTACTTTTTCTGAAGGCTTATCTGTTTTAGAGAATTTCTTAAGATATGCTGCAAACCTTTGTGTGAAACTGTGCACTTTTTCCTTTTTTTTCTTTCTTCAATGCACACAGTCCTTTCATAAGGGTAGCATGAGTCTTTTGGGTCACATACTTACTTCTAAAAATCCTCTCAAAGGTGTTCCATTCCGGAATCGAGTTAGCAGGCAACCCAAAATACCATGAAGCTGCAGCTCCTTTAAGTGTATGCGGGAAAAGTCGACATACTACATCTTCATGCTCCCCAGCCCTAAAACCCTCTATTGCCAAGTAGAAACTCTGCAGATGATCATCCACTAGGATCTTCTCATTGGGGTCAAATTTAGGCAACAATTTTTTGAAGGATTGGGGTAAGTCATGTAATGGAGGTGTTAGATTTAGAGGTGATCTGGCTCTCTACGCAGGTGGTGGATTTGGTGGGTTGGGGGGTTGGTTTGCATTTACGCCAGCCATGAGTCAGGGTGGAGAGTGAGGGGGTGAACCAATAGGAGTTTGAGTAGGAGAACTGTAAGGGGTATCTGGGCCTTCTTGGTTCAAAGGTAATTCAACTTCCTGTAGAGCAGTCTCTACAAGTTCTTCCCAGTCTCCAACCAACATTGAATCTTCTGTTATAGGACGGTCTTTCTTCTTGTATTCTCTTTTAGGTCAGTCAAGGATAATTGGTAACCCTCCAAGCTTCTTTACATATGCCCGAGTGTGTCTTCTTAGGTCGTTAACCACTTCGTTACCAATAGCATATAGATGTTCTATGTTTTCTTCCGGGATTGAATTATGGAACCCACTTCTTTCGGAACTGTCACCTGTGGAAAATTCTCGGGAAAACGGGTTTCCTCGGCCAGCCATGCACTGGCAGCCCTCCTTCTAGCGCCAAAACTGTTGGGGCCTGGAAAATCGCAGGCGACAACAGTAAAGGATTCTCCCCGATCAATGTTCCCAACTAGCCCGTTGACCGTTTGGTATAGGGAATCTATCCGGTTTGCGGTCCAGCTACCGTAGGTCAAGCAACAAACAAAGGGTTTACCGATTGCGGCCCGGTCCACCGAGTTTTTTGCATTTTTGACTTAAATTATGAAATGCAGGTGCCTAACTAACAATGCAGGGTGATAAAATGCAGGGAGCAGTCATAATGTGATGCGCAGGTTCTTACCTCTCGTCTTAAGGCTCACAAGCATTCAAATCACATACAACAAGAAAATAAACTACTTATCTAAACTATCCCTAGGGAGCAGAATTAGCATTTATTGGTGAGTAATACATTTTGTACGTGCATAATGAAGAATTACAGGTATTTGAGACTTCATTCAAGACGCACGAACAATTACAGATATTTAAACAACCAGATAGCTAATCGTTTTATGAACAACACTTATTACTCACAGTGGAACACATCATAAAATATACCGAAGAACATTCAACAAGAACATAGGTTCAGGAAGTCAAACACTCTCACAGCAAATGAAACACAACTGAAAATGAAGTAGTTCCTCTTCAACATTATTCATTCAATCGCATTGATACATTCCACATTTCACTTTCTCCAACAGGCAAAAGTTGCAGTTTCTCATTGTAAAACGAAATAGTTCCTCTTACAAAAAAAATGGTTTACCAATCTTTTCCAGGGAAAAAGCCCCGGTTCAGTTCCACTTTCAAATATTTAAACTACAATTACAGAGCGTTTCGTTTTCCCCCAGACGCATGGTATTTTCAGTTTCTCAAATGCTTCACATTCCTATATCTTGTCTGTATGCAATCATGAGCCCCTTGGTAATTGATCAGTTTTGGGTTCGCGCCTTTACGGCTCCGGATTTTGTCCTCCACTCCCCTGGTTTCAGTCACACTTCCGCCGAACGGGTCCATCTTTCTCTGCACCCCGGTAGATTGACCGCTTTCTTCAAAACCACCTGCCATCAGTCGACAAGCATCATTCAAAATAGCAAATATTAACAATTAAAAAAAAAACGACTATTCCACAAGGAAATGGCAAGGCGCACCTCCTGCGGGTTTGACAAACCTAGCCTACGATGGTTAACAGGAAACTCACTGGCGGGAAAACTTAAAGTCGGCAATCGGAAAGAAATAAGATCGGAGGCCACAAGGTTTTCCCAGCCGCAACACCGGGCGAGGCATAAGTTGTGAACAAGCGAAACGCGGGCAAGAAGGGCTTTAAGTCGGAAGTCGGACGGTTTTCCGTTTCGGGGGTGGAAACACTTTTCCCGCCGCAATGGCGGAAAGGTAGAGGCTTCAGGCACATGACGAAAGGCGGGAAAAGTAAATCGAAAATCGGACGGCTTTGACATAGGGCGAATAAACGATTTCGGAGCTGCAATGGCGGAGGGGCTGAAACTTCACAGCTTCCGATCTAACATAAAATTTATGCCCGATCACAGAAAAACTAAGTGTTGAAGAGCTCAACACAACAGCGACCAGACTAAAATATATCAGAGACAATGGTTTACTTAAAAGGAAACTGATCTGACTAAACTCTGGCTATCAAAACCACATTCAACTCAGAGATCTACAATAAAATCTTAACACAAACGTGCTCTGGAGAGACAGGCTGTGAATCAATCATTAGAATCGACCAAAGCTATGGCTAGATCAGACCTTCATGGATCACACGAAATCAAACAACTCTACGTGATAAGGAGGGGCACCAAAATTTAAGAAATTAGGGGGAGAAAAGTTGCAGCTGCAACACCCCCCAATCATTAAATTCTGCCAGAATGTGGTTGAGTTAGTTATTGCATGGGGATGGGAAGACTATGGGAAGCAATTTCGAATTTGGGGAAAACCCATTTTTGGGGAAAATCAATTTTGACTTTTGGAGCATGAAAGCACCAAAAAATGTATTCCCATTTGCCCATACACCCACGTTCTTCATTTTCTCACGCAGGGAAGCTTAGGAGCTGTTTTTATCTCCACGATTTTGCTGGTGTGTGTTCTTCCTTCATGATTTGGGCTCCTGGGCGTTTTTATCATTAACATTCACCCACGTTGGGGCTCCCTCAAACGGCTGAGAAGTTGCTGTGTGTGAAATCCACGATTTTGGATTTGCTATGTATTTCTTCCTCTTGTGTGTTATCTCCCAAAATAAAATGAATTTATTTTTGATAGTATGAATAATTTTAAATGATGTAATGAAGGATATGAATATCACTAATAGTTTTGAAGACCTTTATTTTTTATGCAAATTTCACAAAGTTGTGGCTTTGGTGGCTTGGGAGAGGATCAGAACATCTCATTAGCCACCGAAAGATGGAAGATAAATAATAGGTGGAAGACCCCTTCGACAGTCAAGCGTATTGATAAAATGTTCACTGCCATTGGAGCGTTTTCTAACAACAATCAAAGGTTTTAAAGGCTACAGATCGGCGAGCTAGTTCCCAAAGGCGCCGCAACTGCGGAGAAAATAATGATTAAAGGATTCGATGGTGAGAGGTTTTGAGCACCGATGAAATCAGTTCAAGACTTAAAAACTTTAAAAGCATCGGTGAGGTAGTCCACTACAGTGCTGAAACGGAGGAAGACTTACAGACTACGGCTTCCATGAGAAGAGGAAATCAGCGACGATCGGGTGAACTACAAACTAACCATCGATGAATTAGTCCTCTGAGGAGCCGTAACTACGAAAGAAAGACTTACTGCAAGTTCTGAAACAATACAGACTCATTAGTGTCAGAACTTACAAGGACCAACTATCGGCGAGTTAGTTCCCAAAGGTGTCGCAACTGCGTAGGAAATACAGACTGCGGATTCTGCAAGCAGATGGAAACTTCGGCGTCAGAGGTGCTAAGAACTAATCGGTGGAAAAATAGTTCACTGCAAAGCCGTAACTGCGGAAGGAAAAAATACTATGGATTTCGATCAATGACAAGGATCATTCTGACAGCGTGACAATAGATGAACTCTTCAGCGATTGGAAGAATTGAAGACTACGCAGCAAAGGGACAAGGCTGAAAGGTTCTAAAACATCGGTGATGTGAAGAACTAAATACCACCAAAGTAAAAAATCAGAAATCAAAACTCTAAAAGACTAACCGTCGGTGAATTAGTCCTCCGAGGAGCCGCAACGGTGGAAGAAAAATAGACTAAGGTTTCTGATGGATGACAAGAATCATTCTGATAGTGCAACAATAGAAGACCATCGGCGATCGAAAGACATACAGACTAACCATCGGCAAGTTAGTCTAGTAAAGAGCCGCAACGGTGGAAAAAAGACAGACTGAGGCCTCCGCGATCAAATGAAAATTTCGGTGATCGAAGGAACTGAAGACTACGTAGCTGCAACGTTTAGATAAAGGTTCCGATGCATTATTTACTACAGCTCTCGGTCGTCGATGAGTTAGTTATGGAGAACTCCGATGCACTGAGAATAGGGGAGCAGATGGGATAAAGGAAAAATCCTCCAATCGCCAATGAAGAAGCCATCGCGAAGCTGGTGATCTAAAGAGCGTCGACGCTGTGGCAACAAGGAGACTTGGGGTGCCGATGGAACAGAAGACAAAGCTTCTAATCAGTGACCGCGGCGGTAAGGAAGAGAATCTGTGGAAACACTAAGATTTGGAGTGCCAAAACAGCGATAGCAGTCAGGCTTGGGGAACTGATGTGATAGAACAAAAGGCTTCCGATCGACGACTGTGGAAACGAAGTTAAAATTTTTTTGGGCGGATTGAACAAGACTGGGCACTTCAGCTAGACACCAATACACTGGCTGTTGGCGGAAATCTCATAGCGAACCAGCAATGGTGATCATCAACGACCACTTCAGCCATTAAAAGATTGTTTAGTGAACTAGATCTTCACAGCAAATAAACAAATAGTTAGCAAGGGTTTGAAGCCCTAAGGAGGAAAAACTATCACTTTCAATTATTTTTTGTGTAAACAGATCGGATTTTCAGGATCTGTAAATTTTGTAAAAGGATATAAATCCCATGATTATTTGATTAATAAAGGTTTGACTCTGGGGATTTATGAGCCTGTTCCATTATCAAGCATCTCATCTGGTTTACTCTAAGTATAAGCTCTTTTGTTGTGATTTGTTCATCCATCTCTTTCTTTATTGTGTTTATTGCCTGAATGTACATTTAGGTAATTTTTAGATTTATTAAAGGGCCGATAGCTGTCATCCTATTGGTTATTTAGTGATATTTGATTTATAAACACCATCCTCAGTATTATTTAGCCATTTATATGCATGTTTTATGTGTGTAAGTCTGCCAGCCTGGTGGGTTCTCCATCCCTGCACCTTTTTTTCAAACTACTGAACAAGTTGTAACTAAAAGCCTTGTGATTGAGTGAGCTTCATGCATGTCTTGAGAGTGAGAGTTTATATAGGTTATCTGGCTTGATCCAATTCAAAAAAACCCTAAAAACAGTTTAAGTTACCAGGCATCCTTGAACTACAACCTAGAGGAGTTTCCTAGAGTACTAACAAAGTGGCGTTGTTTTCCGGGAGAGTAGATTGAAGCTTAGCTTCCCTGGGAGATGACATAGATCCATGCTTTGATGATAGAAAAGGCTTGGACATTATTATGGTTGTAGTCATCTATCTGGTGATTCCATTGATAAAAGGTGGCTTCAAGAAGACCAAGTACCAGAGCAAACCCAAAGGGGCCACCAGTAACACCCGTTTCAGATCTAGAAGAAATCTTGAGGAAAGCTAGGGATTTACTAAGACAGACCAACAATGTTGCACAGAACGCTACATCAGGTATTTCAAGAAATCTTTCTACTTTTATTTCTTCTGCTGAAACTCTTAATTCCCAGAAATTTTTTATATCAGAAAAATCTAGGGCTTGGGCATCTTCAAGCACTGCTTCTTGTGAATATCCAATCCCTGGTGACTCCACAGGGATAAGTATACCACCACCTTATCGGCATATATTTTCATCAGTGGTGCCTTCCACAACCCTATCCATACCCATTTCCAATATGGCTTCCCCTCAAATGACCAAGATGGAAAGGATCCTAATAGCTAGGTATGCACCCCTTGTTTTTCCATATCCTCTCGTAGCCATGCCTACCAGGGATTACCTCAAGTATATGCCTAAGTTTACAGGGGAAGGGGATTTCACTGCTGAAGAACATCTAGAGTATTTTTATAGTTATGCTAAATATATAAATATAGAACAAGAAGATGTATGGACCAGAGTTTTTGTACAAAGCCTAGATGGCCAGGCTAGAAAGTGGTTTAAGGAACTGCATGTTGGGTCAGTGGCAGGCATAGAGGCCCTAGATGAAATTTTCCTAAAACATTGGGGAGAAAGGAGGGACCACCTCTACTATATCACAAAATTCAGCAACCTAAGAAGAGAAAATGGTGAGTTTGTCTCCAATTTTACCAAAAGATTCAACAACATGTATAGCAAGATCCCCACTGAGATTAAGCCCACCGATGCCTCAGCTATGATAACTTATACAAATGCCTTTGACTCTGACTTCTGCCTACTTCTCTGAGAAAGGAGGTCTACCTCTTTATCACTCATGCGGGATGCTGCCCTAGAGGTAGAGTCAAACATTCTGGCATCTCAGAAGGTCAAAGGGAAGGTAGACAAGAGAAAGCAGCCAACAGACTATGGTGGGTCTTCTGCATCAGAGAACAAGATTGAAAAATGACCAAACTCTTGGATAACCTGATTGCTGAAATGTCAAAACTAAAGGACCAAAAACATATGCCGGTGAGGGGTAAGCGGCCAAGTGACTTTGCTCCTCGAAACCCAAATTTTGTTCCTTATAGAAGAGGAACCCCCCCCTGTACAGATTCTCAGAAGGGAGAGAAATCAAGGGGAATACCATAGGATAAGAGCTCCATTTTAGAACACTATATTAGAAGAAGAGCCAGAATTCATTGAAGATGAAGGAGAAGCTGAAGACAATATCCACTGCATGGAGGATGAGGTGGACTATTCTTTTTTGACCTAGGCAGAATATGAAGAAGCCCTAATTGATGAGCAGATCGGTGAAGAGGCTGTCTATCAGACTGATAGTTAGGAAGGTTACCAACTGAGGTCTAGGTTGGTTGCTCCCCTCAAGAAAAATGTTGTACCTATAAAGCAGTCTGCTACACCTGCTAGAAAGGTTGTTATTTTACCAAAGAAAGCAGTTGTCCCATCCAAAGCACTGCATAAACCAACACCTTCAACCATACCTGATCAAGTCCAACTCAAACCTACAGCTCAGGAGGTAATATTTCCAGATAAGCTGCATTATTCTTTCAACCTTGAGTCTGAAATTCAAAAATTGAAAATATCGTTCCCTCTAATCGAGTTGATCAAGAACGATGCATTTAAAACCTCCATTCTAAATTCCCTTCAGCCCAAGGTGCACATTAACACTGACTTTGTGAACCTACAAGATGACAAGCCTGTTAAAACCTTGGGCCCCATGATTGAAGACCTAAAGGACTCCTTCCCACAATTCTATATATCCTTGAACATCCATGATAAAATCGTCCATAACTGTTTGCTGGATTCAGGAGCCTCTCACAACCTAATTCCAAAAGCTGTGATGGATGAGATCGTCCTCAACATTACCAAGCCCTACCATGGTTTATTCTCTTTTGACTCCAGGAAGGTATAATGCTTGGTCCTCATCAAATATCTTGCTGTAAACTTAACCCAGTTGCCTTCGAAAAGCGTAATGATGGACATCGTGGTGGCCGATATTCCCCCAAAATTTGGCCTCTTGTTGTCCCGGTCGTGAAGCAAAAGATTAGGTGGCACCCTCCATATGGATCTCACATATGCTACCATTCCCATGTTTGGAGGGGAAAATAAGCGGCTGTACAGAGAAAATCAGCTAGCATACATCATAAGCAAAGAGAGCCGCTCAGTGAATCACCCAATTTACGCCGTGGACACCAATTTCAGATCCTGTATTTTGCAAATTGATGATAATCAGCAGATGGCGGTTCAGCTCATTGAGCCCACCCATCCGCAGCCAGAAGAAATCACAACCGCAATCTGGACCATGTATTTCGATGGGGCAAGCGCTCAGAACTCAGCAGGCACAGGCATAGTCTTGATCTCCCCAGCTAACAAGAACATTCACTTATCTTATAAGCTCGATTTCAAGACCACAAACAACGTAGCAGAATATGAAGCCTTTCTACTGGGAGTTAAAGCAGCCAAGGAGATGGGGATCATGTGCGTGAATATTTTTGGGGATGCAAACCTTATCATACAGCAGGTCAACAACACTTTTCAGATGAAAAATATCAGACTGAAGGCCAATAGGGATGAGGTATGGAAACTCAGAGACTCATTTATGTTTTTTAAACTGTCATATGTTCCTAGGGATTTGAATCACCTGGCTGATTCCCTGGCTGTCTCTGCAAGTCTGTTTGTTCCTCCTTTACCCCCTAGGCTTAGCTATGATGTTCAGGTCAAGTATAGACCCTCTCTGCTAGACAATGTAAGATTTTGGAGGGTGTTTGAAAATGATGGGGAGCTTAGTAAATTCCTTCAGTTAGTGGATGAATTCTCTGATATACACATAGACCAGGAAAAACTTAACCTGGAGGAATCCAAGCAGCTCAAGCTAAAAGATAAAGTGACTGAGCACGATATTGTCCAATTTCCCAGCAACCACATACCCCGAGGTATAGTACCATTGGAAGAGCTGTTTGACCACAATGACATCCCTTTCAAGCCTTCCAAAAGGGAGCTAGATCCTTCCATCCAAGAGCTTAACATAGGCATCTAAAGGCATCCAAAACTAATAAATCTATCCACTGGGCTGACTGCTGAATAGAAGTCTGAATATTGCAACTTGATAAAAGAGTTTGCTGATGTCTTTGCATGGGAGTATAGTGACCTAAAAACGTATGACACCAACATCATCCAGCACAGGATTCCTTTGGAGAAGGACACCATTCCTTTCAAACAGAAGCTGAGACCCATCATCCCCCTTCTATTACCAATGATTGAGAAAGAGATCCACAAGCTCCTCAAAGCCAAGATCATAATCCCCATCAGATATTCCAAGTGAATTGCAAATCTAGTAGTGGTGAGAAATAAAAATGGAGAAATCAGGTTGTGTGTGGATTTTAGAAACCTAAAAAAGTGTTGCAAAAAAGACAACTATCCACTGCCCAAGATGGAACATCTACTACAGAGAGTATCGGGGGACATGGTCATGTCCTTCCTTGATGGCTTCTCTGGATACAACCAAGTTGCTGTGCACCCAGATGACTAAGATAAGACCGCCTTTACCACTCCCTAGGGCACCCTCATGTATGCTAAAATGTTATTTGGGCTAATGAATGCTGGGGATACATTTCAGAGAGCTATGGATCTAGCTTTTGTAGGGATAAAAGATAAATTTGTGCTGATATATTTGGATGACTTAATAGTTTACTCTCACAGCCATCATGATCACTTGCAGCATTTAAGGAAGGTATTTCTAAAGTGCAGAAGGTATGGAATATCACTGAACCCCAAGAAGTCCCAGTTTGCACTCAATGAAGGAAAGCTCCTAGGCCATATAGTCTCAGCTGAAGGTGTAAATATTGATCCGGTAAGAGTGGAAACAATTCAGCAACTGTCAATACCAGGGTAAAAAAGAGACATTCAGTCCTTTTTAGGCAAGATAAACTTTGTCAAGAGATTCGTTCCAAATTTCTCTGAGCTGGTAAAGCACATAACAACCATGCTAAAAAAGGATGCATAAATAAAGTGGACTGACCAGGCAAGAAATTCTTTTGAAGACATTAAGAAAGCCATCATGGAGGCCCCAACCCTAATTAGTCTCGACTATACCAAGGGTTTTTACATTTTATCTTTTGCATCTTATGACACAGTGGCAGCTGTACTATTACAGAAGAATGATGAAGGTCTTGATCATCCCATTGCTTTCTTCAGTAGAACCCTTAGAGATGCTGAGCTGAAGTATGACCCAATTTAGAAGCAGGCTTATGCTCTTATAAAATATTTGAAGAACTTCAGAATCTACATTCTCCATGCAAAGGTCATTGCATATGTCCCTTGAGCTGCAGTCAAGGATGTTTTGACTCAACCTGACATTGATGGGAAGAGAGCTAAGTGGATTCCAAACTCATTGAGTTTGATGTAGAGGTAAAAACCACCATTCTAGTAAAGGGATTAGGCCTTGCCAAATTCATGGCCAAAGAAAACTGTGAGCTGATAGGAATAAATTTCACATGTGTCGGATCAACAAAGGTGCAGACTATGGTAGCAGCTGAAACAGAAGTAAACCAAGATCAGAATAATAGTCTAGCAATAGCTGAGAACATATCTTCATGTGAGTGGTACTTGGGTATCATCCAATTTTTGCTAAAGTTAGAAGTTTCTCTTGATCTTACTCCTAACCAAGCACAAGCTCTTAAGTTGAAATCTGTTAAGTTTTGCATAATTGACAATTTGCTGTATTGGAAGGATCAGTCTGGAGTTTTGTTAAGATGTCTAGATAAAGAGGAAGCAGAGCAGGTCATGCATCACTTTCATTCCAGTACATGTGGAGGCCACCACTACTGGAAAACCACAGCCCACAAGATATTAAAAGCATGATACTATTGGCTAGTCCTTTTTGCTGATGCATGCACTTTTGTAAGGGCCTGTGACCAATGTCAAAGATTTGTAGGGAAGTAGCAGCTCAAATCCTTGCCCCTTAGGCCTGTTACAGTGAATGGCCCTTTCCAGTAATGGGGTCTGGATTTCATAGGTGAAATAAATCCGTCTTCCAGTGGACAACATAAATGGATCTTAGTAGCCACTAACTACTTTACCAAATGGATAGAAGCAATACCCACCAGAAATGCCACTCATCAAGTCATCACGAGATTCTTATATGAGAACATATTCAGCAGGTTTGGTTTCTCGGTAAGGTTAGTAACTGATAATTCACAATCCTTTAAAGCTAGGGCATTGGTTAAATTGTGTGAATCAATGGGTATTCAACTAGAGCACTCCACATCCTATTACCCATAAGGCAATGGCCTGGCTGAGTCATCCAACAAAATCTTAGTTCGGATCATTAGGAAATTGCTAGAGACAAATCAGAAAAGCTAGGATTCAAAGCTTAAGTTTTCCTTATGGGTTGATAGGGTGACAGATAAAAGATACATAGGGACTTCTCCATTCAAACTAGTTTATGGCACTGAGGCCATCTTTCCTATCTAGCTCATCCTTCCAGTGGCAAAGTTCTTTCAGGAAGAGGAAGATGAACCAAATGATATGATGAGAAGGATGATGGATTTGGTGGAGTTACAGTAGATCAGGGAGCAAGTGGTAGAAAAATCAGAGGTTCATCAACAGAGGATAAAGGGCATGTTTGACAAAAGATCAAAGGCAGACAACTTCCAGGTCGGAGATTAGGTCCTCAAGTGGGATGCTGTTGGACAAGACAAAGGGAAACATGGAAAATTTGACTCTTTATGGATTGGCCCTTTTGTCATAGACCAGGTATATGAAAATAACACCTTCAAATTGCAGAATCTGGAAGGTGAAGAGGTATTCGATGGCCTAGTAAATAGGCGGTTCCTAAAACTCTATTATATTTGAGGCTCTGAGGCCTTATGATTGTAAATTAGTAGATAGTAGGTTGTTTTTCTTTCGAAATAAGACTCCATTCCCAATGGAACAATAAAGAATAGTGTTAATTTCTTAGTTACTTTTAGGGAAAGGCATTTTGGTCTAGGGTTCTTGGGACCTCACAGGGAGGTTCCCATCCTCGAGTAGTAGCCAAATGTTATCTTCCAAAATAAAATGAATTTATTTTTGATAGTATGAAGAATTTTAAATGATGTAATGAAGTATATGAAGATCACTAACAGTTTTGAAGACCTCTATTTTTTATGCAAATTTCACAAAGTTGTGGCTTCGGTGGCTTGGGCGAGGACCAAAACATCTAATTAGCCACCGAAAGATGGAAGATAAATAACAGGTGGAAGACCGCTTCGGCAGTTTAGCGTATCGCTAAAATTTTCACTGCCATCAGAGCGTTTTCTAACAGCAATTGGAGGTTTTAAAGGCTACAGATCGGCGAGCTAGTTCCCAAAGGTGTCGCAACTGTGGAGAAAATAATGATTAAAGGATCTGATGGTGAGATGTTTTGAGTGTCGACGAAATCAGTTTGGGACTTAAAAAATTTAAAAGCATCGACGAGATAGTCCACTACAGTGCCGAAACGGAGGAAGACTTACAGACTACGGCTTCCGCGAGAAGAGGAAATCGACGGCGATCGTGAGAACTACAGACTAACTGTCGATGAATTAGTCCTCTGAGGATCTGCAACTAGGGAAGAAATACTTACTGCGAGTTATGAAACAATACAGACTCATCAGTTTCGGAACTTACAAGGACCAACTATCAACGAGTTAGTTCCCAAAGGCGCCGCAATTGCAGAGGAAATACAGACTACGAGTTCCGTGAGCAGATGGAAACTTCGGTGTCAGAGGTGCTAAAGACTAACTGGTGGAAAAATAGTTCACTGTGGAGCTGTAACTGCAGAAGGAAGAAATCCTACGACTTCCGATCGATGACAAGGATCATTCTAATAGCGCGACAATAGATGAACTCTTCGGCGATCGAAAGAACTGAAGACTACGCAGCAGAGGGACAAGGCTGAAAGGTTTCGAAATGTCGGTGATGTGAAGAACTAAATACCACCAAAGTCAAAAATCGGAAATTGGAACTCTAAAAGACTAATCGTCGGTGAATTAGTCCTCTGAGGAGCTACAATGACGGAAGAAAAATAGACTAAGGTTTTCGATCAATGACAAAAATCATTCCGATAGCGCAACAATAGAAGACCATCGGCGATCAAAAGACATACAGACTAACTGTTGATGAGTTAGTCTACTAAAGAGCCGCAATGGCAGAAAAAAGACAGACTGAGGCCTTCACGATCAGATGAAAATTTTGGCGATCGGAGGAACTGAAGACTACATAGTGGCAACATTCAGATAAAGGTTTCGATGCATTATTTACTACAGCTCCCGATCGTCGATGAGTTAGTTAAGGAGAACGCCAATGCGCTGAGACTAGGGGAGCAGATGGGATAAAGGAAAAACCCTTCAACCGTCGATGAAGAATCCATCGTGATGCTGGTGATCTAAAGAGAGCCGATGTTGCGGAAACAAGGAGACTTGGGGCACCGATGGAACATAAGACAAAGATTCTGATCAGCGACCGTGGCGGTAAGGCAAAGAATCTACGGAAACACTGAGATTTGGAGCACTGAAACAATAGTAGCAGTTAGGCTTGGGGCATCGATGTGATAGAAGAAAAGGCTTTTGATCGACGACTGCAGCAACAAAGTTAAAAAGGTTTCAAGCGGATTAAACAAGACTGGGCACTTCAGTTAGGTGCCGATACACTAGCTGTTGGCAGCAATCTCACAGTGAACCAGCAGTGGTGATAATCAACGACCACTTCAGACATTAAAAGATCATTCAGTGAACTAGATCTTCACAACAAATAAACAAATAGTTAGCAAGGGTTTGAAGCCCTAAGGAGGACAAACTATCACTTTCAATTATTTTTTATGTAAATAGATCGGATTTTCAGGATCTATAAATTTTGTAAAAGGCTATAAAGCCCATGATTATTTGATTACTAAAGGTTTGAATCCTGGGATTTATGAGCCTATTCCATTATCAAGTGTCTCATCTGGTTTACTCTAAGTATAAGCTCTTTTGTTGTGATTTGTTCAGCCATCTCTTTATTTACTGTGTTTATTGCCTAAATGTACATTTAGGTAATTTTTAGATTTATTAAAGGGCCGATAGTTGTCATCCTATTGGTTATTTAGTGATATTTGATTTATAAACACCATCCTCAACAGGATTTAGCCATTTATATGCATGTGTTATGTGTGTAATTCTGCCAGCCTAGTGGGTTCTCCATCCCTGCACCTTTTTGTCAAACTACTGAACAAGTTGTAACTAAAATCCTTGTGATTGAGTGAGCTTCATGCATGTCTTGAGAGTGAGAGGTTATATAGGTTATCTGGCTCAATCCAATTCAGAAAACCCCTAAAAATAGTTTAAGTTACCAGGCATCCTCGAGCTACAACCTAGAGGAGTTTCCTGGAGTGCTAACATCATGGACAGTCGTTCTTCATTTTGTTGGAGTATGAGAATTTCATTTTTGTGATGTTCTTGTGGTTGGGTTCTTCCCCAACGTTTTTTGTTGCATTTTCCCAATGTTTACCGAGCTAAAAACCGTTTTTGTGTTGCCCAACGATTTTGAGGAGAGACCACATCCTCTTGAGTGGTGTTGATGAATTCGTTTTTGGCCACGTTAGGGCCAAAACGTCCCTGGGATACAGCCTGCTGTTCGTGGGTTCTTCTAACCCTCTGTGGAAATTAATTCTGTGGTTGAAGTGTTCTCCTCCACCCAGAAATGGTGTATATTGCTGTGTATGCAATTGGTCTTTGGACTATGTAGGAGTGGAAAGGATTCTGCTTGAAAAACCTAGTGTTTTGCAAAAGCCTCATAGACAGAGCTAGAGGATTGATTCTCTTCTCTACACCCTTTGAATAGCACTGGAAGGGAAGTCATGTCCTCAGGGACTGTGCAACAGATCAGAAGGGAATGATTCCTTGTGTTGGGTGTGTGTGGATGTCTTAGGAGTCAAGCTAGTTCTGGTGAAGGCGTCCTTAGCTCTTTAGTGAGCCCACTAGCTTAGTAGATAGTACTTCCATCTCTTGATAACCTGATAAAACCAACTTGTTGGCTTGGTTATGTGTTGTTGTGTAATCTTGGTCCGATAAACCCAACCGTGTTGGCTTGAATGACTTGCAACATATCTTTGGCTATGTGTGAGCCTGCTTAGTTTCCTTATTCCTTGGGGAATCATGCCTAGCTCAAGGGTGGCGGTGTTGTTGAGAGATTAAGGAGCACACCGGCCTATGATTGGGTAGAACGTTGTAGTGGCATAGCTGGTTGTGGGAAGATTAATTTGAAGATAAGTATTCTTGTGTTTAAATCCTTGCAATTACATTTGATAATGAATTACAATGAACATGCTGAATGCTTGAATGTATGGTTTTGCTTCCACTGTATGGTAATAATGTATGCATATTTTAGTTCAAAGCATTTCAATTTTTATGTGTATGTTCATGGGACTAGTTTTCCAGATTGATAGTATGTAGGTAGCATCCTCTTCGCCGGTCGGAGGGTCGAGGACATTACAAAACTATTCAAAAATTTATTCCTTATATACTGACTGATACACCAAATTACTAAAGGTATGGAGTTTTGCAATTTCATTGAATGGGAGTCTGCACAAAAGGTATGTAAACTTATATTTATGCATGTACATCAATGCAAAAGATAAATATTTGGAGGTCTTTGAGATAATTCACTACTCTAGGATTTATGAACACTACTTTGGAAGTGTATGTGGCCTACATATTATATTAAATATTCATGAGGTCTATATATATCACTGGAACTTGATTCAAAAACTAAACTTAAAATTTAGTCTATCATCTTCATATTTCCCATAAGAAAATAGTACACCTAACATAAATGCCAACAATTTCCATGCTAATTGTATCCCTCAACTACATAGGGACATGCCAACTCTTGAGTGTGGGGATAATATGGAGATGCCTCCTCCATTTCAATATCTTTAGTAGTAGCCTCTTAATTCTTCAAAGCATTAGTACGAAAACAAAGGTTAAAGAATGCATATTATTCAGGTTTGATTTCAGTTTGCATACTTTATCGTTAGAATTGGTCATGACATAGAGGTGCATGGGTGTTCAACCATCCACAAAGTATATGTGTAACAGATGATCATTTGTGGAGGAGAAGTAACCACCAAAACTCCAACTTTTTATTTCCTATGCATTGCTACTAGTTTTTTCTTATGTGAAATTTGCTAATCACGAGTGTTGGTTTTTATTAAAAAGCAAAATTATTCTTGTAGCAAAATTATTTTGTAAGAATATCATGAGGTCTCATTTTGAAACTGTCCTTAGCTCATAATCTATTTTGTAAAATAAATATCTTGTTTAATATAGATCTGCAGTGACACATAAACAAGGGGAATTGGTTGTCTTGGACACAACCCCTTTGTATTTTATGTATGAAATCAGATTTATGAGTTTAAGGGAGAATACAATCAACAATTATAGCAACACCCCTTTGTATCTTATGCATGAAATTAGATTTATGAGTTAACAATTATAGAAACATGGATTATGTTTAGATGAACATATCCATTTTTATACCATCATGAGAAAACCATCTCCATATTCCAACATCTCCAGATCATACAACCATATTTCAAGAGATCCATAATTCATCCATATTATCAAGCGATCCAGAATTCAGCCCTATTACCAAGCGAGCCATAATTCAGCCATAGCATTTGTCTCTCATATTATCATACATGATGAGGAGGTAAAGTTGGGTAAGCAATTTTTATTTCCAGGTAGTCATCTAACTTTGGATTTTCATATATTGAAAAACCCTTGCATATTTTTCATAGCTCCCATCCCTTCATACACTATTTTCATATTCCCTCCATAGTCTATCCAATTTCCTTTGTTCATTATTTCCATCCCATCATCAACCATTTTCCTTTGGCATCGATAACTTTGAAGAATCCAAGTGTAAAAAAAAATTGTTCATTAATGACTAGATTACTTATGAGTCTGTTGGATTCAATACTAAATTGTCATCCTAATCTTCCTTGTTTTGCACATGAAGTATATCAACAAGAACAACAAAGAAATCAGATCATGCAAAGGATTTAAGATCATCGAGACATTATTTCCAATATATCCTTGTTGCATGAGGACACACAATGATATGAGAGTGGGGAAGGTGTTGGGCATAAAAAATTACACATTTTACGAATCCATTTAGTCATTCTTCACACACTTTTCCATTCCACCTTCATTTCTTTCATTACTCATAATCCCATCACTGTTCATTTTTTACCCCATTCGAGCTATACACTAAAACAATTCATTTCCCATGTTAAGATGATTACTTAGGATAAAAATTATAATTCCTAACTTTATTTTAAACTTGCAGTAGGTCCCTTGTGGACTTCAATAGTTACTATTGCAATCGAGAGTTCCAGTAGTCAACTCTTTGTTACAAACAATGGAATTGCTACCAGAACTTGTTATTTCAGTAGTCAAAATTTCTATGTCATTTCCAAACACCCGGAGGAAAATTTTCTATGTCATTTCTCATAATAGAGTCATTTAGTTGAATCGTGTGTTAGTTTCTTGAAAATGGATAAACAAGTGAGTGATTTGGAAAGATCTTTAAAATTGTTTTTTATGGAATTTCCAGGATTTCGGTTCCAATGGTTTTACTAAACTCCAGATCCTATCCATGAGTTTGGGAACATGTATATAATGTACTTTGAATTTTTTTAATCCTCGCTAAACCATTTTAATATTAAATCCAATATTTTATGGTGAATAGATCCACATGTTTAGGATCCAATATTTGTTGCATTTGTAGATCCTTTTGTTTTGGATCCAACCTTATCTTGATGTAACTTTTTCTCATTTAAGATACATGTATAAATATGAGAGCATATGTAAGAATTGGGATGTTAGATATGTCATAATTTAGATGTTAGGGAGAGGTTGGAGGATTAGAGAGTGAGGGGTTGAAGCATTGTAATTCATTGTAACTTCTAGGTTGTTGGAATAAAGAGATTATTGTTAACCAAAAACTTATTTTCATAGTCTTTTTTTGTAGTGTACGTTAAGAGAGGTGCGCCCCCCCCCCCTCTCTGTGTTATATGCCACTTAATTGTTTTCTTGTGTTATATGTCATTTCAGTAGTTTTGATTTACATTTCCTATAGTTTACATTTCTTGCAATTTGTGTTTCCATCACTTTACATTTCCGGCAGTGTGGTTTGAGGGATCCCTTGGTGTCCCCAGATCTTGAGAAGTCATTAATTGGAAAGTCCAAGAAGTGTTTCAAAAGATCACAAGGCCTAAACCTATGACCTCTCATGACCTTGTTTTACTTTCTTGCAAAGTGTGGTTTTATTTCCCTGCTTGTGTGATTTACCTTTTCGCTTACCTGATTTGGAAATTGAAGGCATGGTTGTTTCCTGGACACTTTGATAATGTTCATTGTTTGGTATACACACAATGAATCTCAACCAACCTCAATGAGTATATTAGTTTGTGTTCCTAGTTGAAGTGACCAATTGAGTCCTGATTATGCATATACTTTGCATGACACCTTGTCATTTTATAGACCTCGGTTGATAATTTAAGTGAGGAAAGGATTAGAAATTATTTTTCCCAACACCTAGGAGAAATAATAGGCTCCTAGGTGTACATTGAGTGAGAGCAAGTCTTTCACAAAGCTTAAAAAATCCAGGGCATTGAAGTGTAATGCCATCGATTCTGTGACTTCGGGGTAAAAGCATGGTAATGTGTCTCACTTTTTCCACTTTCACGGTGATGAACTTTTATAAAAGATAATGAACTAAATAAATATTCAAATCCATTAAGAATTATACAATGGTTTAATAAAACAAAAATTTTCATTGTAAATGAGGTTTTATATGGTATTCTTTTTAGATTAAAAAACATATTTTTATCATATTTATATCATTTTCTTTAAAGGTCATTTATTATTATTTAAACATCTCATAAGTACTCACAAAACTTTGACCCCTCGTATATATATTCATTTATTTTTTTAATTCCAAATTTTTTTACAGTGTTTTTAGAGACACTTTTAAGATTGTTGTACATTTTAAAAATTTTATTTTATGATATATTTTAATTATTGTTAAATTATTAATATAACGATCATTTTAAAACTTCAAAATCAATATTTTTTTTATATGAATATCAAAATAATATACAATTGATTGTTAATAAAATATTTAAAAAAAATACATTATTTGATTTTTATAATAAATTTATAATAATAGAATAAATTTATCTTTCTGCGAAGTGAGACACATTAACATGCTTTTACTATGCAAGATGATGTGTGCAACAATGTGTCAAAATCATAGGGAGATTTATTTTTAGGTACCTCTTCAAGAAGTAACTTCCTCACTAAGAAGGAGTGTTGATGATCATATCTTATATATGTAATTTTGCATAGGGAAGGTGTCAGGCATGCAATAATCATCTAGATCACCTATCTAAGTATTTGCATGGGAGAGAAAGTGACTTTTGTATCTCTTTCCTAAGTCTAACTTAGGAAAATAAAATTAATTAACTTAATGTTTCGTAATGACTAAGGATGAGTATCTCTTTCCTTAAGTCACATTTGTTGATCTTAAGTAAGGATTAATATCTAATATCATCCATCAACCACTTTGGAGAATGAGGGTTAGGGTTTTGGCCATTGATAGGTCATAAAAGGAAGCCTAAGGAGAGGAGAAGAAGCAACAACCACACAAAGTGAGTAACATCTCATTGATTCATTGGAAACGGACTATCGACCAAGTGTGAAAGGGTAGGGTCAAAAAAAAGGATAAAGGTGCAAGAATAGAGTAGAATCCAACAAGATCGAAGGAAAGACCTTTAGGGTGGTCTATTTGTTGATTTATATAATTCCTTTGTGGGCCATTATCTCAGGACAAGAGCTCAGGATTTTATTACTAATAAAATCATTATTTGTTGTTTTTCCCATAAGGGTTTTCCAGGGTAAACTGATGTGTCAAATGTGTGAATGATTTCTTGTTTTATTCCTCCACGTAATTCATTAAAATGCCAGTGTGTTTCTATTTATAATTTTCTAATTATTGATAAAAAATATTGGATTTGGATTTAAAAACTAGCACATCCATTTCATTATTTGGTATCCCCTTGTCCTTGTATTCATGACACTCAACTATCTAGGATTCACAACGCTTCCTCACTATCTAGCTTGCTCTATGGTGAGGCCAACCTACACTCCTTTAAAAAATTTAGGATGGGGTTGAGGGAGTTGGAAACTCTGTTGGATGATCTTGGTTCAATGTGTAAGGAAATCCTTCCCATTAGTCATTATTCTTGAAAGTTGGTAAATATGAGCAACATCGAGCTCAACTTATGATTTTTTTTCAGCACAAATGGGATGCTAGAAATTTTTAGAAGTACTCTTTGGGGAGATTGTTTTATACAGTTGAATTAATTTTGACATCGAGAACTTGTAGATAACGCATCATCAATTTCATTTATTGTTATATTTATCCATTCCAAACTACTAGACACCACCAAGAGAAAACATACAATAAACCCATCCATCATATCCCTTGCTACAAGTGATTTCTTCTCCAATGTGAAAGCTAAAAATAAATTATGTTCTAAAATACCTAACATTGCATTTTCCATTTGATCCATAATTTCTTAGGTTCATATCAAACCAAGAGCTAGATTTTAACTTTTTTCTTACTCTTTTCATGAATAGTCACTTCATTAGTGTAGTTAGGAACAACACTCAAATTAAATAACTAATAGAACATAGCTTGACTAGAAAAACGTATATCTCTATGAATCAATAGATGCAAGCCATTCCTTCTCTGTGTCATTTAATTAATACAAGTTTCTTTTTATCTTCCCAACTGAATGATTCTACTAATCAGGGTTAGTAACTATTGGAAGGTGGTTCATTTTTTCTTCTTTAGTATGTATATGTGATGTATGTAAATGCTATCTCACGTCACCTATTCTAGTATATAATTCAATGATTTTTCTAGAATTGGGTGAGAAATAATATTCACATATTATTTGAGTCCTTAGTCCAATTTATTTCAAAGACCTTTCCAAATAATGATAGAGGGAAAATAAATAAATGCCCATACTAAAAATACAACCACCATAGTACCAAAAGTATTAGCCACCAAAGAACCAAAGAATATAACAATGATATTCTATATGAATATAATCCTCCACTCACATAGTCGAATATAAATTAGGTAACGACATAAGAGAATGAAAGATATGATAATTTCTACATGCCCAATATAACATTCCAATAGTTTCCAACAAGATCATAAGAAAGACAAGCATTATTTTAAATACCCAATATTATTGGATAAGGATTATTTTAAAGACCCAACATTATTGGATAAGGATATGACCCATATATAATTTTAAACACTTCAATGTTTTCTCTAGTTTTAATTCATCAATATCAATCTCAACATCTTCCAAGAATCCAATCTACCTACTACATATACTCTATATTGATTCATCAACCTCTATGGAATAGGGGACCATATGAATTTAGGTTTCCCAATCACTTCCCAATATGTTTTTGGCAACATGTTCACATCAAATCCTAGATATAAGTTAACATTCTACATTTCATATCCCCTAATTCCAATTTCATCTTCAACTCCCTTCTTATTCTTATTCTTTATCCAACCCATTGCACTTTCTTTTTTTGGTAGTGGCATGGAAATGGGAATCTCTGCTTCTTTCATAACCATAATATTTGTAACAGAATAATCATTCAATACCTTAACACAATAACCAAGGAATTCACTAATTATACTTTCAAACTTAATCTCTATGTTAACATTGTACCATACATCTTTCCTGTGCTTTTGAGCTTCTTCCATTGCCTCATTTCCCTTGCGCAAGTACTGTATATGTTGCACAATATCAAATTTAGGAAATGGTTTCATTGCTTTCCTAAACTTATCTTATAACATATGGTCAACATAACCTTACTTGCCACCATCTTCTGCCATTCCCATGCCCCCTCGAGTCATAATCTATACCTTTATAGGTTCCTTCATATTTTGATAATCATGCAGTTATGTTGTTACCATGTTACAATGATGTCTTTTCTCTTCCCATTTGGATATCAAATATGGATAGTATTTTGTATTATGTTATGTACTACAACAATATCCACACAAAGCTCTCATATTTTTACACAATAGCGACATGTGCCCCAGTTCTTCAAAATTGAAATGAATATGTTGTCTTCTACCTCCTTTAAATCCTTTTCCTTGTCCTCTGAAACATCCTAAAAATCCACAACCTCTACTTACTTCGGTGTTCTCCTTAGTCCCCTTCACTTCTATAAGCATCGATTTAAATCTCTTTTATCAATTGTAATATGTGATATCTACTTACATCATACATAACTGATTTACAAAAATAACAGAAAGGAGTATTAGTGTGGTTTGATATTTATACAAAATTAGACATCGGGGAGGTGCATGACCCCATTTCTTATATATTTCACACCATTTTTCTTGAGGTCTTATGGGGAATGGATTCATGGCACCAACAACTACACAATTTCCCATCATTGTACACTCATTATGGTGGTCACTTTTTTGCGCAAGAGAGCGTGTACCAAACATTTTCATGCATTTATTTTCCCCTTTTTATGTCTTGTAACTATGGTGTGAGTGTAGGAAGTTGGGATTGTACTTGCGCCACACTTGATGAATATTCTCTGCCTAGTGTAGACTCCAACTTCATTTCAATCTCTAATGCATTATACTAGTGAGAACCTTTTAATGTGTTATGATGGAACCCATATATGTGGAAAGAATACTGATATAAGCTGCTCATGTTGTTGCACATCTTGAATCTCAAATAACAACCTATCCAGCAAAAGTTGATATCTTTGGTCATGATCCCAAACTTTTTTTCCATGTTATTGTTTTATCTCCTTTATTTCTATTATACACTATGACTCCACTTTATATTTTTTAAACTATTTCAACATTGTTTGCTTAATCTCATCCAATGATCGAGAAAATCTTGGTGTAGTTGTACTCTTATATTTCATCTACCAATTCAATGCACAATCTTTCAAATGTTGTTTTCATTTGCATTATATTTTCTTTCTTGTCAGTTACTTACTTCAAATCCCACACTGCATCACATGTAAACCAATTCTATTTTTCATCGTCCCTTCTAGTCCTGTGAAAGACTAAAATCTCAAAATTGAATCAATCATAACTCCTTCCATGTTCAACCTTATTACCACTTTTCCACTTCTACTCATTGTCATTTTTTTATTATTCTACAGAAGGACTCTCCACAATGTCATTGCGTTGAGACCCTCTATCACTTTCCTTTAATTCTTGTACCTCATATCCTCTCCACTGGGTCTAAACATCACTCACCTTCTCTTCTTCAACATATAGTTATTATCTATCCTCTTATACATCACACCTCTTTGTTGGCCTATCTCCTTCTTCCTCCATTACTTCTATGCCTTCCTTCAGTGCTCCACACTCTTCATCATGACCCTATGGCATGCACATCTTCTTATTTGTTACTAAAATCCCCTTATCAACATCCTCTCTACCACTCCCTATACTATCCATCCTAACCTTCCATATGGATTCCTTCATTGCATACCTTCTCTCATATCTTTCTTCTCTTATTATTCTATATTCATCTAGGTCCATCTCTACTTTCTTTCTTCTTCAATACTTCATGGATTTTCCCTTCTTCCTTCCCTTACTTTCCCCAACGCAAGGGGGTTTTACTCTTCCATCCTATCTGGTTCCATGCACATAATCCATTTTTCAATAAACCACATTTTTATCTAGATAGGGGTATCTACTAACAATCTCTTCCTAGGTTTTGTCTCAAATTTCTCCTCCACACAATTAAAGTCTTAATTATACTCAATATAAAACTCTATTATATAACCCTCTTTAATTATGTTAAACCATAAATACAAAACCTTTCCCAATTTTTATCTAAAATATTCAGCCTATCTTTGGCTTCTTTATCCCATACAATCACTTCGTGGCTTCTCCAACCCACATTAAGTTCTACTTGTGTTTTTACCTATTCATACAACAACAAGGAAATTTGGCAAAAAATATGCATATGCATTTGAATATATGTAACTTGTATTCATCATTAGTGGTCAATGTTTAGGTTTCAAGTATCCTTCTATGAAAATTCCTCTTCCTTGTTAGTCATCCAGTTCTATATTTCCTCTCTCATAGGTTTCCAACTGATACTTTTTCAAACCCTAAGCTTTTTAGGGCCTGAAAACATAACCAATTGTTGGCGTAAAACTCAAATATTGGGTTATAAATTGTTAACTAGAAATATCCCTATGAGATTTGGAATTTAAATACCCAAGAGGGTAAGGCCTCACTTGATACTCCCATAGGGATTACTAAGACTGATAAGGGATAGTATTGAATAAGCATTCCACAACAATACATTCTCCATATTTTGCAGTGATTCAATATAGTAACAAAAACAATATTATAAACACGATATATCAAAAACATCATCACAAAATAATAGAAAATTATTCATTCATCAATGATAAACACAATACATTTGGTAATACTCTATATCACTCATTCACATTGTATTCTTAATCATAGGTTGCATACATGAATGAACACAAAACAGTCCCATCCTTTCAACCTTCATACAAAATATGAGACAATTATCAATTTCTCAAGTATCTTTTAACTAATACTACCAACTTAACTTAACATTAGCATATATTTCTATTGTATAATTCTATATTTTGTAAGATGATACAACATATACTATGCGACCTATTACAAAGTGCTTTACATAAGTTATAACAATATGGATGATACAATGCCAACACCTTGGTTCTGGACTTGTCACATGGTATTGTAAGAAACAACAATCTATTTCTCTTTCTTTAGTAGAACTAGAGTATTGAGATACATTTAATGCAATTCAAGAGTCTTTGTGGCTTCAACAAATCCTTTCAGAGTTTGTATTCATGCAATAACATCCGAATATCCTATGGTGTGACAATCGGAGTGCCATCAAGGTTTCTAAACATTTGGTTCAACATCAGCACATGAAACACATTGAGTTATGGATGCACTTCATCCGAGATCTTATTAAAGAATACATTATCAAAGTGTTATTTTTCCCTACAAATTATCAACTTGTAGACATGTTCACAAAGTATCTTATAGATGTGAATTTTTTAAACTTCTATCTATGTTAGGAGTTAAGTAATTTGTCATTAAGGGGGGATAGGCTCTTATTCCTCCTTCCTTATCCTATTGTGTGATCCAGGTGGATCATTTCAAATCTAATCAAATTTAAAGTCTTCAAAGTGAAAATAAAATCTTACAAGATGAAAGAGCTCGTCAGCATCTTTCCAGAGACGCTTGTTTTGTGAAAAAAGACCTCCAGACGTAGAAGATATTCAGGTTTGAAGTTTTGACAATGAAGGTTAAAATGGTTATATATATATATATATATATATATATATGGTTTGAAAAAAATTGGTATGGTTGGTATCAAAATATTGGTCAAAGTCTATGGGATTTGAACCCAAGACCTCCAAGACCACCAAAGTTTTCACTAAGTCGGCCAAGCCAACACACCAAGCATTATTCCTTGTGATAATCTATTTAGGGTTGAATATGGTTTAATGGTGAAAACGGGGGAGGGGCCAAGAGCTTAGCCTTCGACCCCATGCCAACACCGAGGCCCCCCTTGGTGTTTAAACTATAGTATAGAACCTTATCATAGGATACCTTATATGCCTTGTCAAATGTGCTAACGTATGCGCCAAATGCGCCAACCATATATTAAGGTGGTAAACCATACAAGTGCCATAGTATAAAAACGTTAGGGCAGGGAACAAGCCCACGGGTTTTGCCCTAGGACCTCTACCTCATACTACACATGCCAACAAGATAAGTCATGGCAGGGAATGGTGATTAAACTTTTTATGTTGCTATGGAGTTTGTGGCTCAAAATGAGCACGTGGCCTCATGGCCCGCGACCAAAAAACTAATCTTTTTTACATTATAAAAAAACCACGAATTTCCAATTGGAGTGTAGGTGCGGGAGAAAACAGGTTATGTCTTTTTGCAGTCAGAAAAAAGAGCCGAGAGAAGGCACAAATCCTGAGGAGGTTATTGCACAGATACCAAGGTGGTTTTTGCACAGTTCTTGAGGTAGTTTTAGCACAGTTCCCAAGGTCCATACATGAGTCCATACTCTTTTGTCTTATTTGTTGAATTATTTCTCGATTTGCGTGCCAGAGGAGGCCTCAGGGAAACCAGGTCGAGTTTATACTCATTTTTCTCGATTTTTCAAGTAATGCAATGGAGCAGTCTGTTTCTGCATCTAACTGACAGAAATCATAAGTGTTTCTAGAACACACATTTTGTAAGCATTTGAATACTTTATAGATCGACCTTCCCATTTGGAAATGGCTTGGAGACGTATCCAGGGGGTCTGGTGAACTCCGTTACCAGCTATTGTTCTCATTTATGGTTTTCTTATATTTTTATGTGCTTATGTGCTTGATGTATGCTCTTTAATTATGCATTTTAAAGGTTGTTTATGAGTATTTGACATTTAAATTTCACATGAAAATAATGGTTATAAAGATTCTTGAGTAATTTTCAGATCATTGTGTAACCTTTGTAAATCCTTTAGTCTTATCCCAAGTTGTCCTTAAGGGGGGGTGTTAATATATTTAGACACTTAAGAGTTAGTTAATATGAAATTGGTCTAATGTGTCTTTAGGTAAGTTGCATTTCTTTAGTATGCATTTGTACTTGTGTAATCCAATGATCACAATATATTCTAGACATAGAGTGATCTGATTGTTCATCCTCACCTTGATCTTAACAACTATTTGAATTGTATTTGGACACCTTATTAGTCCACGATCTCTATTTAAAGAGAATGGAGGGTCATTTGCTTCATGGCGATTGTAAGAAACTCATATGTAAAATATTTTTCCCTTTTCATTAATATATTGCTTCAAGTAGTTATTTGGCCTAGGTTGTGGATTGTTTCCCTCTCTAAGGGTTTTAACCACGTAAAACATTAGTGTGTTGATATATGATATGATTGCGTGAATGGTTTCTTAAGGTGTTCGACCTTGTGGAAATACCCTATTTTATTCGAACATAAAATATTTTCATTTTGCATTAATATGTTGCGTCAAGTGGCCAAATTGGTTCGGGTTGTGGACTATTTATCTCTTTAAGGATTTTAACCACATGATAAATTGGTGTTTCTATTATTGATATATTTGTGTGAGCAGATGCTTAAGGTGTTCGAACTTTAAAAAAATACTTTATTTTAGTATAACATTTCAAACTTTGGAAAGATTGGTTTCAACCTATTTTTTAAGGGACTTGGATTGGAATTGGTCCAAATTTAATGAAACTCAAGTTTAAATGAGAATTTATATTTTATTTTAAGAACCATCATATTATTAAATTTCTATTAGAAGTAAATTTAAAAATGATAATAGTTAATATTGTAACATTATTTTTATTCAAGGGTGTTATAGCACTAATTGGTATTTATGTAACCATGATGGTATTTAGATCACCATGGTCCCAAACAACACTTAAGTGTCCCTAACCATCATAAAAAAATCCATAATATCACTAAAAAAGTCCTTAATAGTCATTGTTGACCTTGAATTCTAAATCAAAGTCATCCAACATGATGGTCACCTACTTAGGTAAACCTAGTTCTTTCCATCCCAAAATTCACTAAAAATTGAAGGTTCTGGGACCCCACACAATGCTTATTCATTGAGAAAAACATGTGGCCACACACATTTCCTTCTTGAAAAGCACACAAGCCTAGGAAATGCACTAATACACACACACACACACAGAGAGAGAGAGAGAGAGAGAGAGAGAGATTCAATGTGGTTCATGCCTGAAGATAGGGTTGCTACATCCACAGAGAAGCAATCCAAGGGGCCCACCCAAATGGGCCTCACCTTATTAGGCTATTTCAGAGCCTATTCCCATCACCAATCTTGGGTGCCTAACCCCGAAGGACCCATAGAATTGAACTCTCGACCCCAATCTCATGGTGGCTTGGTCTTGCAAGCTCCAACCAATTGAGCTACCCCACCAAGCTATATGTGTGTGCGCATGCATGTGTGTGTTTAGTTATGGGAGAGAAAACTCATGCTTCTATTATGATGGAAAAATTTTCCCCATATCTTGAGTTTTATGGCTAGTTCCCCTCTTAGAGATCCCTATATATGAGATATCATACTCCCTTGTTTTGAAGTCATCATTCATCAATGACTTCTTCCCTATATCCAAGTGAAGATCAAAAACTTGAACGAAGAATGAGTGTATTGGGTTGTAGAGAGACCCATGCAACCGTTTTAAGAGGTATCAACAAAAAATATCAGGTAACATGTATTTATAGTTCTTCTTTTGATTAATAGAGAGTTTTATTTCCCCATTTGAGTCACCAGTTCTCTTGGTGGGAAATTCTCCCCAACAACAATGGATGACTATTAATAGGAAGGTAGGAAATAAAACTAACCTAAATCCCTTAGGATTACTGACATCAATCCATGCTAATGATAATAAGAAAACAAAGTAACAAATAAAAAAGGGGAAGGGATAAATAAGTACATATTTATGATGGTTGTGATATTTCTTTTCTATCTCTGTCTAAGCTTGATGTAACCCAACCAAGTGAATCTAAAACCTACACAAGAAAGAAGTACATTTATCACAACTTATGACATCATAAAAGCATGAATCAATAAAAATAAATCAACTTTATCATTCAATATTCCTTGTTAATCTATGAGGGAGGCTAACCCTCCTTAACCGCCTAGTATCAAATATGCATAATAATTAGACACGGAGTTGGGGGAGAAGGGGGAGAAGGGAAGAGATATATATTAATCAAAAGAAGAACAACAAATATATGTTACCTTATATTTGTTTATGGCATCTCTCAAAACCATTTCCTACGTTCCTCTGCAAACCGATCCACTCATACTCTATGCTTCCCAAGTCTTTGATCTTTGCTTGGATGTAGGGAAGAAGTCACCAATGAATGATGACTTCAACAAACAAGGGAGGATGAGATATTATAGAGATTGATTATAAGATGAGAAACTAGGAAATTGGGCATAAAAACTGAAGATATAGGGATAGTTTTTCCAACGTAATAGTGGTGTGAGTATTTTCTCCCCCCTTTTCTCTCCCATGATGCCTTTTTTATATGCTTTTGACATGGTTAGGAGGTAGTTTAATTGTTGTCCCAATTGTTTCATTTCATGACTTATATATACTTTTGTGCATTTCCTGGACCCGTGTTCCTTGTAGGAAGGAAATTATGTGTGTGGACATGTGTTTTTCTCAAGGAATAAGTTTGTGGGGTCTCAAAACCTTCATTTTTAGTGGATTTTGGGCTAGAAAGAACCGAGATCTTTACCTAAGGAGCCAATCGTCATTTTGGATTACTCTAAAGTGGAATGCAAGGTCACTAACAAAAAATATGGGCTCTTCTACTGATATTAGCGACATTTGGATGATGGTTAGGGACACTTGTGTGTCATTTGGAACAAGGTCCCTTAAAAAATCATCATAGTTACAAAACTGCTAATTAGTGTTATAACAATGGGATAAATAAAATAAGCAATAATTTAAGATTAAGAAGGAAGAGGAACGAATTAAAATGCTTATTTTTAATTTATTATATTTTTTAGAAAGGATTTTACTATTATTATTTTATTGTTGAACAAAGAAGGTTAAGGATGTAGGAAAGGTAATCTTGGGAAGAGGAAAGAAGAGGGTGCATCTAATTTGTCCAATATTAAGGAAAATACGGGAAGGACATAAAAGCAAAAGGGGAAGGGATGAAAGAGGAGGAGAAGGAGAAGAGAATGAAATCTAAGAGGATAAATAGAAGGAAAAGGGGGATTGGAAATGAGTGGAAGGTCACAAGAATCAAGAAGGGGATGGTTCAAGTTTTAGGCATAGGTTTAAGTTTTTGGAATAATTAGGTTTAAGTTTTGGGAATAATTGATGGTGAGAGTTCATGTTTCACTTTATTTTAGTTTTTTTTTAAATAGTCTTTGTATTTAGTTATGAGTTTTGTTTTGTCAAATTAAATATGGTGATTGGTATAGTAGGAATGTTCAATGACGGTGGAATTCTTGGTACAATTGTAGTTGTTATCAATGATGTGTTTTTTGAATTGGGTTTACATGGAAAGACTAGTTTATCCCATGTAAGAAGGATTGTATAAATAAAATAGTTTTGTTATAGTTGTTATTAATGATATGTTTTTTGAATTGGGTTTACATGGAAAGACTAGTTTATCCCATGTAAGAAGTATTGTATAAATAAAATAGTTTTGAAATATAACATATTGTTGAAAGGTGTCAATTTTATCTTTGATCATTTGAAGGTTCTTTTGAGGGTTTTATAGCGTTTGCATTTATGTTCTTTTTAATTGAAATCTTAGGAATTATATTTATGGTGTCTTAGGTAAAAGAGAGATAAACTATGGCACTTTATTTAAGGATTAGAGGAGTGGGTTTTATGTTGGTTGGTTTGTTGGAAGGATGTGCTAATTTGATTGTTGGAATAATCATTACCATTGAGGTATTTTATTAGGTGGATTATTTATTTTTCTAAATATTCGTCGATCAAAATGCAGATGGCCAAAGTAATTAAGATATTGAGGATAACATATTGTTGTTATGAATGGTGATGGGAATTGATATGAACCTATCGGTCTATATGAATTTTATTTCTATACACTTTGTGGGATAAAGATCCATTAATATTTTTGGTGACTAAGAAGTCTAAATGGGGAGGGATATCTCCAAGGTGAATTAATGTCTTTGGAAATATTATTGAGATGCTTCAGAAATTATTCAAGTTGTGCATGCCCATGGGGACAAATCATGAAGGTGTCATCTACAAAGTGCATCCAACATTTGGGTTGTAAACGTGTGCTTTCAAAATATTTTTTATCTAATGATCCATGAAAAGGTTATCAAACAAGAAGGACAAAGGGGAAACCATGGAAATTCCTTTACTTTTCTCATAGAATGCTTCTTGGAAGTTGAAAATTGTAGATCCGAGAAAAATATTTATGAGATTGTTAATGTCAACAGTGGGGAAGATGGAAGTGATTTTTAAGGCCTCTTTGGAATGGATTTTGTTGAATAGAGATACACCATTAAAACTAGCTAAAAGGACTTGTTCATCCATTTGGAATTTTTGAATTTTATGCATAAATCATGGGAGACTTTAACATCATTGAAACTAGCTAAAAGGACTTGTTCATCCATTTAAAAATTTTGAATTTTATGCATAAACATTGGGAGACTTTAACATCATTGAAATAATGGCTCACAAAGGATTGGAGATTGCTAGTTAAAACATTGTCAAGGGCATATACTGGGAGTCGATGGAACTGTAAATGGCATGAAGGGGATTGCCTTCTTGTGGATTTTAGGAAGATGATAGATTCTAGGGTACCTAAAGTTTGTTTTAGGAACTAAGTACTTCAACAATGTATTGGCCCAAATGGGACTTGTTGATGGATTTAGTGATAGTTCTGGTGATTTGGGTTATAGGGTTGTGTTTGATATTGTTGTAGGTATTGGATGAAAGACAATCTAATAGTTTGGAAGTGTATTCATTAGTGTTCATGATCACAATGGCACTACCTTTGTAAGTTTTGACGATGACAATATTACCTAGGTTTTTTTTAGATGCCTAGGCGCATTCAATTCATCGTTGGAAATGTAAGGTGTAGCAGGTTTGATTAACCTTAAGTTGTGAGAATACTCTTGGTGGTTTTCCTCTACCTATATATGGAGTATTCGATATTACAAAGAATTTCTTCATAAGGAATATGATGACGAAAAATAACCAAATTTAAATATTTATCTAAAAGACTATAAGAGGCAATATCAATCTATATGGAAGTTGGGATAATTATTGATAGTAGTGATGACCACAATGAGACATGGGTAAGGTTGGTATTGTCATTGTAACTTATATTATTTGGATGAGGGGGGAGGAGAAAACCCAATATACAATACAATTAGAACTATATACAAAGAACGAGAACTCTAACCATAAAAATTCATATTTTTGCAAGAAACACAACAAAAAAATCCCCAAAATGAAAAATGGTGACACCAATATCACCCCTTTTTTGGGGAGGGCTAAAATTACAACTCTTTCATAACCATAGGTGGTTTCGTTTCAATTGAAACCCTAAACAAACACCCATATTAACATGGACCTCCTAGAATCTCTCTCGTTTTTGAGGTTAAAATATAAAAACAACTAAGTTTAAAAAAAAATTAAATAAAATGAAATAAAAAATTAAAATATTAAAAATTTATAAAAAAAAATTATAAAGATTTGAAAAGAAAATTACAACATGTAAAATTTATAAACAAAAATTTCTAAAAGAAATCCTATATATATATATATATATATATATATATATATATATATATATATATATACAAAATGAAAAAAAAATCAAAATATTCCAAAAAAAATTACAATTTTCTAAAAACAAAATTGAAAATAACTTTAAAAATCCAAAAAAAAAATACAATTTTTTAAAATTTTGAAAAAAAAAATTAATGAAAAATAAAAAGTTGAAAAATTAAAAAGAAAAAAAGAAAAACCCAACCCACCAACCCTCGTCTCCCTTTCCCTTCACCCTTTTTAAATTTTGTTTTATTAAAGTGGTTTTTTTTTTAAATTTAACCTTCAAGGGTGATTCTAGGAGGTCCACTTTTCAGTTTGGGGGTTGATTTAGAGTTTCGATTGCAATGACACCACCCAAGAATAATTTTAGCAACCCCCCGCCTTGCCAAAAAAAAAGGTGATATTGATATCACCACTTTTCAAAACGAAAGTAAAAATATCTACTAAATGTGATCTCCAAAAAGACGAGAACTAGTGTAGGTTCTTGTTCTAGTATATATTATGATAGGAATAGTATTATATTATGGATTATATTATTGGGGGTTTGAGTGTGGTCATAAGAATATGGGGAGGAAGACTGAGAAAAAGGTTTAAGGATGAATTGTGTAGGTTCTTGTTCTATTATATATTATGATAGGAATAGTATTATATTATGGATTATATTATTGGGGGTTTGAGTGTGGTCATAAGAATATGGGGAGGAAGACTGAGAAAAAGGTTTAAGGATGAATTGAATCTATCAGTAAGTGATTAAAAGCGGCTATGATTGGAAAGGTTGGGTATCTTATTATTTAAACAAGAAAAATCAAGTCGATGGGTGGAAAGGTATGATGTTTCATTGAAGAACTATTTGTTGGATAATTTGTGAAAGATTGCTAATTATCGATTGAACAAAGAGGACAATTTATGTAAAAGAAAGGGTTAGAATTAATAGTTGAATCTTGGGATCCATGCTTGTCATAGAAGAGCACGAATCATGTGGGCTCATGGTCTCTGTAATATGGATGAGGAAAATGGAACCATGAATGGGCATGGAAGATTTATTATTAATATTGGGTTCTTTGGAGACCATGGTAGAACATAGATCATGTGGTTTTTTGTTTGAGGACATTAAGAATGGGTTTGTGTGAATATTTATTAATTGCTTTTACTAACTATTTATAGTCTTGACTATTCATCTTTCAACCCTTTATTTCAACCCTTTATTTGCATGTCTAATTATTCATTCACATAGTGGAATCCATGAAAAGTCTAAGTAAAATCATAATGACTATTCATCTTTCAACCCTTTATTTGTATGTCTACTTATTTATTCACATAGTGGAATCCACTAGAAGTCTAAGTAAAATAGTAATAAATGTGTGGTAGAAGGAAGCAAAGCTAAGGCAACACAAAAGCAAAGATGGATTAGCATAAATGCATTATTGTTGTTTGCTGACACAATATAATGTGGTGTGTAGATTGGGTATTAGGTCTTCCGGGAATAGCACACTGGTGAAAATAGTGGGGGGCTTGTTGACCCGGGGTCTATTCCTAGGGGCCTAAGCAATGCCTCTTGATTCCCAAAAGGTTGAATATCAAAGGCTATAATTCCCGATGAAAAAAGAAATTGGGCATGAAGGAAGACAACACATGAAGCTAGAAAGTAGACAATAAATTGAGAGGCGAGCAAATTGTCTAGGAACCAAAATAAGAGGAAAATGACAAACTAGAAGAAGATGTTGAGGGATATATTGTGATATTTTTTAATACAAAAATTTGTGAAGATAGAAGTTTCATGCAATTGTGGACTCTTAAAGCATGGGAGTTTATCGATTGCATTAGTGAATTGGAGAGATATATTGAGTTTGAAAGGATGGAAGTCTCCAAAAAGACAAATTGCAAGATCGAAGATTAAAGGACAATTTGATGGAATTTTATGCAGCACATAACCTTGTTTAGAAGGGAAAAGAGAAGACACAGAGCTAAAGCAAGATGATTGCAAAGTTGTGAGACAAGTTATTGCCTATGGATTATAAACAAATAGTGTTCAAGCAATTGCAAAACCTAGGGTTGTTGTGACTGCATCTTCTAGGATGACGGTAGAAGGGGATTTGAATAGATACTGGTCCCTTATGGATCGTCTTGGTGTAATGAATGGGTTGGGCAACCCTACATCTCCATATACTAGGGTGAAGGCGTTAGCCAGTCTAATCCCGATCTTGAGACTCTAAGGTCTAGTGATAGTTATGAAGCAATTCGTGAAAGTGGTAGCAAGTAAGGATGAGAACCTGAGAAAATAGTTACAGGGTTATTATTGATCACAGTGGTATCAAGAACATTATCCCTATGAAATTGGTAGAGAAGTTGAATTTAGGATGATAGAATCATCTTGAGCCCTATAAGGTGATTTGGGGTTAACACAGAAATGAAGTCATGGTCCTAGAATATTAGGAAGATATTTTTTCAAGATGGTATATCCTTGGATGCTTACCACTTCTTGTTGGGAAGCCCACAAAAGGTCCTAGAATATTAGGAAGATATTTTTTCAAGATGGTATATCCTTGGATGCTTACCACTTCTTGTTGGGAAGCCCACAAAAGGATGGTACAAATCAGCGAGGAGAACCATTGGAAGTTTCAGCTATTAGCCATGAGGAAAAAAAATTGACGATTTGCTTCTTGGCATGTTATTTTTTTAGAAAATCAACATTCAAATTTGGGAAAAAAGATTATGGGTTGGGCTTCACTTAATGTTCAGCTTCGATTATATTTATATAATAAAAGAAAGATGAGAGATAAAACATAATCGCGCCAGGTAGGGGTCGAACCTACGACTTTCTGCTTAGGAAACAGACGCTCTATCCACTGAGCTACAGGCGCAAAGACGTTTTAATATTTATTGGACATTTCTACATGGTAAGGTTCCTGTTCAGGTATGTAATAGACTCATGCCTAGGTTTTTCTGTTCAGGTGTGTATACACTTATGCGAAAAAATTTATCAAATCAAATATGATTTGTAATTTTACAAAAATTACGGCAACATCTAAGCAATGTAACAGGGGCATTCCGAGAATCGAACTCGGGACCTCTCGCACCCGAAGCGAGAATCATACCACTAGACCAAATGCCCTCAAGTGACGGCTTTGGAATTTTAAATGTATATCTATAATTCTTCATATGCACGCTTTGAAGAATCCGCTGCATTCCTTTTTCAAAATCGTAGTACTAATAAAAGAATTAATAGCAGTAGTGAGAATTGAACCTCTTGGAAGTTGGCCATATTACTTCGCTGCATTTAATATCAAATAATAAAACAGCGCACATCTAGTTCGGCAGACAGAAAAAGAAAACCTTGACATGCCACGTGTAAGTATAATGATGCAGGCAAACATATATGATCAAAGTTTACATAAATTTGGGAAAGGTTCAAGTTTAAACATTTTGCAATAGATATCTATTTCATATATGATTTTTTGATGTCACATTGCAAGCACTATGTACTTTACAATAGTTAAATTTAACTGTTGCATATTACATGATATATGTTTCATGTTGATTTTTTTATCAGTTCCATATTGAACATACTATCTATGTGCATCACAACATACTCTTAGATGTTTTATGCATGCATCGACATCTTGTATCGAAAGCTAAAGAGTTCAAGACCCATAGTGTTGAGGATTTTAAAGGGATCATATTAACATTGAGCAAAAGGACTCATGACCAACACCATGGGAAGGGTATGGCAAAGGTGGTGTCAGCACACAAGGTAGATAGAGAAATGTTGCATGTTATTAAACACATCTATAGTGAAAAAGCAAAATCTTTTAAGCTACATTATAAACATTTCAACTATCAACCACTGCCTTGACTTGGAGAGCACAAGAGAGCACAAGCACTTGATTGGCCCCACCCTTATACATTAAAGAGCTTGCATGGGTCATTACTGGTGAATTCATTTTCTTCAATTGTCAGTTTCACTCATTATCTGACATTTTGTTGAGTCCTTTCCATGTTCGACTTCAGCACATCTATTCACATGGTAAGGATTGTACTAGTTCCTTTGGATTTCGATGAAGACCTTAGGTTCACATCTATAACCTAAGTTGTGCAAGATCGTGTTATGTTCAGTTACACAGCTATCAGATTTTGAAGACTCGTCATTGTATATTGTGGCTTCGATCCACCTTTGTAATATACGTGGTCTTGTACCTGTATCATATGTTGTAATAAAATATTGTAAAGGGGCTAGTGTTCCATTATATTGAACATGGCATCCTCGGATATGATTTTGTATATGACATTGATATGTATTTGTTTCAAGTACTTCCTTTGTTGCCTTGGACACTTGATTTCTCCAAGATTAAAATATTGTAATGTATTTCGGTCATCACTTCCCTCTAACATCACACATTAGGGGGCATCTATTATCAACCAAAATGGCACTTCTCCATCCGAGTACTAACATCCAATATGTTGTGACACAAAGGACAATTAGGATTGAAGTAAGCCAAAACACTATAGATGTGCATGGCCATTGATACATAAACTCCTAACCAGCTTAATATATTTTCATTTAGAGATTAGGGATGAACACACGACTATTTGCATTGTAACACACGTGTCATACGTGACTATTTGCATTGTAACACGCGTGTCATACATGACTATTTGCATTGCAACCTGCGTGTACCTTGAACACACGACTTGCTTTAAAGCAATGAGCGTGTCATACGCGCCTTTCCTATATATATACTCGCATGTACCTTAATTCAATGTTAAAAAATATAAATCATGATTAGTCGAGATCAGTTGAGCCTTAATCCATAACTATCTCAACTGTCTCAACCATCCTAACCTTCGAAACCACTCTATTTCCTCATGTATAAACAAAGGCCTTGGGATGGGGCTAATCAATCATTCTAATAAGAGAAAAGTTATGCTGGTGGTATTCCTTAGACATATTGGAGCAGCAAAACTTAGTGTCCTCGGTTTGCAAAGGAGTCCTTGTTTCAGAAGCTAGGTTGTAATCTCATCATTCTCTATTTATGAATAAAGAAATTTCTTCTTCCAATCTTTGTATTGTTGCATTCTTGTATATGATGAATTATGAATTTTTTAATTATTCTATCATGAACATGTGTATCATTAATCATTGACCTATATATACAAGATATTGCTGGAAGAATTTGTCTTTTGCAGGTGAATTGGAGAAGCCCTGGAAGCTTTGAAGGAGACTGAAAGAGGAGAAGACCAAGCTTGGATCAACCATCATAAACCGAGTATGCTAAGCTTCCTTCCTTTTCTTATTTCATTTTCTAGATAAGATGATTGTCTGCAAGTGTCTTAGTAAGTTGGTAACCCCAGAGACCCTAGGTTACTAGGGTGCATTGTCCTGAACAACATCTATTCTTTCACATCTTCGTCAGATTAAATCGACCTGTCTGAATCCCATTTTTTCATCATTCATTTCAAACTCTTTCTTTTCTAGTTCATTTTCTTTCATGTCCTCTTCAATCCAAAAGTGCCTCATACTTCTATGAAGATCACATATATACTATAAACTTCTTTCCGTGTAACCAGATTCCATATCTTATACCCTTTCACTCCATCTTTGTATCCGATGAAAATGCATTTCTCAGACTTGCTATCTAATTTAATTATTTTTCTCCTTTTGTTCATGCAAAAGGGAATCACACCTAGAGACTTAGATATGCGCAAGAGAGGGATTCTTACTATCCCATGCCTCATATGGAGACTTGTTGAATAGATCCATTGATAATGACCTATTCAGTAGGTACATGCCATGTCAACATATAAAATTTACTATTGAGATAGAAAAAGATGGAAAACTTCCCTTTCTAGATGTTCTTCTCACTAAGAAAGAGGGTGGGGGGTTGGGGTACCAGGTGTACAGAAAGGACACACACACATATAGATATCTTCATGCAAATTCTCATCATCACCCTGCCCAAAAGGTTGGTGTAATTAGTACGCTTGCTACAAGAGGGAAAAGAATTTCAGATGCAGATCAACTCAAGAATGAACTAGATCACCTCGGAATGGTTTTCAATAAGAATGGTTACCATGATAAACAAATTAATAAAGAAATAAATCAAGACAACCATCGTAGAAAATATTTTGAGGTCCCCATGATTACCTTTCCTTATATTAAAGGAACTAGAGATAGTCTCGCTAAAATTTTGAGAAAAAGAGGCATCACGGTTGCTTTTGTCCCCCTGAACTCTATCAAAAGGCTTGTTGATTCTACAAAAGATGTGCTAGAACAAAGACAACAAAAGGAGTGTATGAAGTTCCTTGTTCATGTGGTAAGGTTTATATTGGAGAAATGGGTCGGTCATTGAAAACCCACCTCAAGGAAAATTCGGTTGATTTTATCCATGGACGAACTGGAAAGTCTGCATTAGCAGAGCATTCACACAATACCTCTCATCAAGTTTGCATTGAAAAGGATTCTCTTATTGCAAGGGAATACAACTACAACAAGAGGAGGATAAGAGAGGCTGTGGAAATAGAAAAATAACTTAAATAAAGATGACGGATTGAAATTAAGTAAAACTTGGAAACCTTTGATTAACAAGATTAAAGGGAATTGGAAAATATAGGTTAGCCCAACCATCTATTTATTTCCTAGTAGCCATTTATCGTTCATTGCTTTCTCTGGTTTTGAGCTTTCGCCCTGATGATGGACTCAATTATTTGGTAGTCTGAAACATTGGTTTCAAAAAATAACACGGGGCTCCTTCTTTAGAAATGATTCCCCTATGATATTGAATTCTCTTATCCATCGTTCTATTTTTTGAACTCGTCGAACTCCTTACCACACAATTCTCCTCCATTATCAGTTATCAACACCTTGATATTTATGTCAATATAATTTTCTATAAGAGATTTGAAATCTTAAAAATTCTCAAAATCCTTAGATTTCTTCCATAATAAATACAACCATGTCATTTGGATAAATCATCTATGAAATATATGTAATATTATGATCCTCCTAGTGATGGGACTGGTACTAGTCCAAACACATCATTGTGTATTTACTCAAGGATTTCCTTGGCCCTAGTGGCCTTGGATGAGAAACTTACATGACTTTGTTTACCTTAAATGAAATATTCATAGAAGTCTACTTCTTCATAACAAATAGGGATACCTTCTATCATAGTATTATTTTTCATAGCACAAAGTCCATTCTCGCTAGTGTGTCCCATCCAATGATTCCACAACACGGTTGAGCTGACTAGACAAGAATATATCCTGTTGGACTTAGTAATGATTGTATTCAAACATCCATTAATATATGTTCTTATGAATAGCTTGTAAAGTGCTATGTTCAAAACTCCTCTCATCAACACCATTGCTCCTCGCACTAGTTGGCACATATATTTCTCAAATACATACTACACACTTGCATTCCCCATCTTACTAACATAAATAAGGTTTTAATACAAACCTGGGATATGTAGCAATCCTGGAAAAGTTCCTATTCTTACATATTTAAGTATCAGTCAAAATTTACCTCGTCCGAAAATACTGGTCGGTGACTCATCTCCTAGAAGAACATCATTGTCGACAAATTTATCATATTCACAAAACCATTCTTTGTGTTGTGTCATATGAAAAGATGCACCAGATTCAATCAACCGAGAATCATGTTCTAACTATGTACTTGTTGAGGCCAAATATGCATCCCCTTTTTCTTTGATCAAAGGCTTACTTCTAGTCGACTACGCTTCCTTAAATCCTTTTCTCTTCTCAAATTCCATAGACTTATAGTCTCTCTTATAAATATTGACCTTACTGCATTTCTAGCATTTGATTTAGATATGGTTTTAGATCTACCCATAAACTTTGGTATTCTACTAGAGGGTTTACCTTTTCCTCTATTGATCAGTCGACCCCTCACCATCAAGGTGTCATGGGTTAAACCTTCCATGTTCTTTCATATAATATCCTCTAACAATAGAGATGCAACCCATCATTGATATTCAATGTGGTATTATTGCCTCCAATAGACATGACCAGGATTATCCATGATTTTGGAAAAGAACACAACAAACTGATACATTTCTCCTCCTCTGTGATTTTAATATCCACGTACAACAACTGACTAATAGTAGTGTTTTTGAATTTAGGTGTTGTATAATTTAGCCACCTGCATTCATCCGCATAAGATATAAATTCTTTCGAAGAAAAAACTTGTTAACTAGAGATTTCGACTAGTGCAAGTTCCCTAACTTTCCCCATGTCTTATTTGTCGTGTTTTCATTTTAGACATTCAACATTCCATACTTTGCTAAACAAACTCGAATTGTACTTCTTGCTTTCCTATCATTTTTATGTCAATATTTTTTTGACATACATGTTGAAGTTGTACCAAGGTTGACAACAACCCATTGCTCTCAATATACAAGGAGATACTCCATTTTAATATTCCAAAGCTCAAAATTCTATCCATTAAACTTTTTATTTTTATCCTTGAACTAATGACCACTCTTAGCTGTGAAACAATCGTTCTAAAACTCCTATTGAAACTAGGTATTCACTAGATTCGAGACCAAGCCAAAACCTTAGCAAGAAAGGCATCCCTTCAAAGACAAATATAGCTCTGATACCAACTTTTGGGATTTAATACCTAATACAATGATCATGTATGATGATTGTTATACTTAACATGTATCATATTAACAATGAACAAAACATAGTCACACATAGCACACAAAAATTACCCTGGAAACCCCTCTACTAGAGAAAACCAACAAACCAATGAGCTTTACCACTCATCTATTAACAACACTCTTAACCAGTGTTTACAATGGAAATTTACACGATCTCTACAGCTCAAGCATGATTTCACTATTCTTTTACAATACTAACACATCCCAGTCGATATACTAGTACTTCTATTTTACTATATCTGTATCCTTCTAAAGTTACATCATATTTATAGACGTAATGCATACACTGGCTTGTGATGCCCAAGTTAGTTATGGATAACTACTCATTAATGGTGGCCCATAAATTCATAACTAATTGTAGTTATTATGTTGCAGTTGAATTAACAGACTCAACCATTGTCAACCTCTTGTTGAGATTCTCGTCGTCCAAGTGTTCATAGAATCCATGCTTGTCGAATTCCCTATCGATGACCAATCGACTATACTAGTTAGCTCGTCAACCAAAATCATCTATAGACTTCAATTCTAATCGACTTGTACCAGTCAATTATTGACCTCGACCGTCGATTCACATGTAAAGAATATAACACACCCAACATCCTTCAACAATCACAAGATTAAAAAAATGGAAACTAGCTAGACTAACATGGAAACTAATTGTTAATGGCCAATGATCTCAAAATCCAAAGTGGAATGGAAAATGTTTATTCTAGAGTTATTATCATTCATAGCTTTCTAATGGAGAACAAAATTTTTGTGTTAACTTAATAGAGTTATGGATGAGAATGGATTATCTAATTAAAATAACCGTATAGACAAAAAGAAAAATTGAATAAGAACAATATATCAAGTATATATAAGATATTATCACTACACATTACACTAATCACATAATGAACATGGTGTTTCACCCTAGAAACCCAAATGGGAAAACCAACATTTGAATGGATGTTCAATCTTATTTTGGTAATCTCTAGTTATAATGCATCTCATGGATCCTTATGCATTCTTCTCTATTGGGTCAATGAACAAGTTAAAATCCCTTTGAGAGTAAAATTACAAGAATTCATAAGAGATATGAGTGGTAATGGGAAGGTCAATATGCTAACCTTTCATTTTCCATTCCTCTCTCTCCTATTTTCATTTTTTTATTATTTAATTCTTGTTTTCCTCTCTTTTGTCTCATTTGAATTTTACATTTTCGTTGTCTTTGTTTTCCTCTCTTTTGTCTCATTTGAATTTTACATTTTCATTGTCCTTAATGTTTTATATAACCTCATTAATTGTTGAATTGCACTTAGTTTATAAGTCTTACAACCATTATCTTGGTTTATGTCCATTTTGGATCGCACCTCCTTATTGATAGACTAATTGGTCTCCAAAATATTAGAGGGCCAATTTGGATTAATGCGCCTTATGTATGCTTCTCTAGAACATGGCTCTAACTTTTATGTCTAGTTGTAGGTCTAAATTTTGATCTATATCTAACTACTATCTCTATTCCTTTCTATGGATTTGGATTTAAGTATAGCTCCCTTATTCCCACAATGCATATGTTCGCTAAATCTCAACTTTGAGAAATCTTCACATCTGAACTCTTCAATTAAAATTCACTCCCATATTGAGAATGCAAGTTTCTTGCATTCTCATTCTTGGATGGTCCATGTTGATAGTCAAAGAAACCAAACCAAATTTGGGTGTTCTTGTTAACTATTGAATGTATGAAACACTCTTTCAATAGTGAGATCCCAACAATCATTGTCATCATACAACCAATCCACGAGAGGAGGTGTGGATTTTTTTCTTCTAATAGGATCAAATTCTTACTAGCATGGAAACAACCCTTTCTGTAGCACATGCTTACAATCGTTTCCTTTGAAACAATGCCAATTGAATGATATCCTTGGTGAGTTATCATAACACCTCTTTTTTCCCAAAACACAAAGAATCCTACATGCATATAGTTCCAAGTGACAATCATTAATATGTTACAGTGTTAAGGATAAGGGAAAGATAAGGGAAAGTCATTGACTTCCTTGCACCCATCTCTAATACATCTCCGGGAAGGGGATCTTCTTTTGGAAGATCAAGAGATACAAGCAGATTGGGGTTTCATTCCTTGTCAACATCAACCTACTATCCTATGTGATGGTTAAGTGGACCACCTTGGCTTTTGTAACTCCTTGAAATTCTACTCCTTGGGTTGGATATTCCGTGTGTCCTATATCTCCTTTTGTCTTCAGTTTCCACACCCTTATCTTGCTTGTATGGTCCACGAGGTGAAGCTTTGTATGAAGTTTTCAACGCTTTTATTCCCAACACCCACTCAACTTGCATTAGTGGAAAAAATTCTTAGTGTTGTTGTATGGATTGCTTGACATAATCTTTTTCTACATATGTCTTCGAATTCATTGTTGGTTTGGGGAAGTATTCTTTCCATTCCTCATTTGAAAACAACATGGCTTGTTTCTCCCAACAAGATGCCACACAATGGATTTTATTCCCATGGAATGAACATACCTATCAATATCGACAACTGACAATGCTATGTCCTTTCCTCCTCCAATAGTGACAAAAATAGACTCTCTTACTTGATATATACCCATTGGTATTCTTCATCTTGTTTGGTTGATTAGCCTGCCACTTCTTCTAAGTGTTGTGCAGTCTAAATTGTTATACCTTCCTCATCACTACCCTTTTTCAATCAACCACAAGAACGATGGAGTGGGAGCATGCTTCCCTCTTCATTCATTTTTGAATTTTCTTTCGATGAGATTTCCAACTCTACCATATCGTTTTCTTTCACAAATGTGATGTTTGTGCTCATGGATTTTCCACTCTACCATCAAAACCTAGTTCTTCATGCCTGAATCTCAATTTATCTACAATGGGGCTTATGATGTCATGTCGTATGTTTCCTAACCCTTGTCTTCCATAACTTATCATGTCTTATCTTACCTAGCCCTTGTCCATCATAACTCATTTTCTTTAATAACTTAGAACCAATGCCTCTTTTATGTTTTTTAAATTCACTAAAAGTGCTCTTAAGGAATGTCTAAGGAAGGTGACCTTACCAGATTTGTCTCAATCATGATGATGGTTTTGACAATGCCAATATAAGGTTTCTTGGATTCCTCTTGGAAATTGGCTTGTAGTTTTTCCAATGCTACTTCCTTCTCTACCAACTCTTTCCACAACTACGTCTTCATCTAAGTGAGTTTATCCTCCTGCCACCTATCCATCTAAATGAGCTTCTCTCCCAACTACATAAGTTGAACTTTTCTCTTGTCCCAAATTGCAATTAGTGTAGTGAGAGAGCCTTGGCATTCATAATATCGGTTATTTAGCAATGGAAGATTCTTTTTTGAGGTCTCAAAGTTCTTCCCCATATATACTATATGTTGGTCATACATTCCTACTTTTTTGTGTTCTCCTCTTGAAACTAAGCAGTGATGGTCCATATTGCTTCCAATCTTTTTGTCTTCGATTCACCCATGTTTATTTTGTGTTCTATTCAAATTTTTGATAGTTGCATCGTGATCAAGGATTCCATTGCTCTAATACATTGTGATCCACAAACAATGGACTTATATCCCAGTTGCTTCATCAACATAGATATACTATGAGGATTTATTTCTAGCCTATTTTTTCAATGTTGTACAAAGGTCCATGTCTTTTGGATGACTACAAGGTATTTGTTCTTGGTGTGGCTCTTAGTGTAAACTACCCAACAACAATATTCAAGATTAAAGGCATGCATGATCTTTGGTGTAACTTGCACACTGCAACTAGATAACAACGTAATAGTAATCAAACCAATATAAAAACCAAGGCCTTGCAAATACTTTGTCACTAAGAATTATGTCTTTAGGATTGACTTTGAGGCCTCTGAGGCCTCTGTTCTTTATGCACCTCGAAATGAATTAAGGCTTCAGGTGTTATACTTAGGTTTGAGTTACCCTGCTTTGTTTTCAATTTATGCAAAGTCAAAGCCAATTGGAGCTTTAATATTCAAGAACACTTGTTTTCAAATAGCTCTCCTATGTGAAATTGATGCAATGGTTACTCTACTCAATGGCCATTTGTTGGCTTTGAAGTGACACCACCTTTAAGCTTCATGTTGACATCAATTCTAATTCAATCTCAATTCCCTTAACTCCATAAAGTAACATATAAAATAGAATTCTATTTTTTGAACTCGACGAACTCCTTACCACATAGTTCTCCTCCATTATCAGTTCTCAACACCTTGATATTTATGTCAATATAATTTTCTATAAGAAATTTGAAATCTTAAAAATTCTCAAAATCCTCAGATATCTTCCATAATAAATACAACCATGTCATTTGGATAAATCATTTATGAAATATATGTAATATTATGATCCTCCTAGTGATGGGATTGGTACTAGTCCAAACACATCATTGTGTATTTACTCAAGTATTTCCTTGGCCCTATTGGCCTTGGATGAGAAACTTACATGACTTTGTTTACCATAAATGAAATATTCATAGAATTCTACTTCTTCATAACAAATAGGGATACCTTCTATCATAGTATTATTTTTCATAGCGCAAAGTGCATTCTCGCTAGTGTGTCCCATTTAATGATTCCACAACACGGTTGAGTTGACTAGACACGAATATATGTTGTTGGACTTAGGAATGATTGTATTCAAACATCCATTAATATATGTTCTTCTGAATATCTTGTAAAGTGTTCCGCTCAAAACTCCTCTAATCAATACCATTGCTCCTCGCACTAGTTGGCACATATATTTCTCAAATACATACTACACACTTGCATTCCCCATCTTACTAACATAAATAAGGTTTTAATACAAACCTGGGATATGTAGAACTCCTGGAAAAGTTCCTATTCTTACATCTTTAAGTATAAGTCAAACTTTACCTTGTCTGAAAATACTGGTCAGTGACTCATCTCCTAGAAGAACATCATTGTCGACAAATTTATCATATTCACAAAACCATTCTTTGTGTTGTGTCATATGAAAATATGTGCCAGATTCAATCAACCAAGAATCATGTTCTAACTATGTACTTGTTGAGGCCAAATATGCATCCCCATTTTCTTCGATCAAAGTCTTACTTCTAGTCGACTACACTTCCTTAAATCCTTTTCTCTTCTCAACTTCCATAGACTTATAGTCTCTCTTATAAATACTAACCTTACTGCATTTCTAGCATTTGATTTAGATATGGTTTTAGATCTACCCATAAACTTTGATATTCTACTAGAGGGTTTACCTGTTCCTCTATCGATCGGTCAACCCCTCACCATCAAGGTGTCGTGGGTTAAACCTTCCATGTTCTTTCATATAATATCCTCTAACAATAGAGATGCAACCCATCATCGATATTCAATGTGGTATTATTGCTTCCAATAGACATGACTAGGATTTCCCATGATTTTTGAAAAGAACACAACATACTGATACATTTCTCCTCCTCTGTGATTTTAATATCCACGTACAAAAACTGACTAATAATAGTGTTTATGCATTTAGGTGTTGTATAATTTAGCCACCTGCATTCATCCTCATAAGATATAACTTCTTCCGAAGAAACAACTTGTTAACTAGATATTTCGACTAGTACAAGTTCCCTAACTTTCCCCATGTCTTATTTGTAATGTTTTCATTTTAGACATTCAACATTCCAGAATTTGCTAAACAAACTCGAATTGTACTTCTTGCTTTCCTATCAATTTTATGTCAATATTTTTTTGACATACGTGTTGAAGTTGTACCAAGGTTGACAACAACCCATTGCTCTCAATATACAAGGAGATACTCCATTTTAATATTCCAAAGGTCAAAATTATATCCATTAAACTTTTTATTTTTATCCTTGAACTAGCGACCACTCTTAACTATGAAACAATTGTTCTAAAACTCCTATTGAAAATAGCTATTCACTAGATTCAGGACCAAGCCAAAACCTTAGCAAGAAAGGCATCCCTTCGAAGACAAATATAGCTCTGATACCAAATTTTGGGATCTAATACCTAATACAATGATCATGCATGATGATTCTTATACTTAACATGAAACATATTAACAATGAACAAAACATAGTCACACATAGTACACAGAAATTACCCCGGAAACCCCTCTACTAGAGAAAACCAACAAACCAATGAGCTTTACCACTCATCTATTAACAACACTCTTAACGAGTGTTTACAGTGACAATTTACATGATCTCTACAACTCAAGCATTATTTCACTATTCTTTTACAATACTAACACATCCCATTCGATACATTAGTACTTCTCTTTTACTATATCTATAGCCTTCTAAAGTTACATCATATTTATAGATGTAATGCATAGACTCGCTTGTGATGCCCAAGTTAGTTATGGATAACTACTCAATAATGGAGGCCCATAAATTCATAACTAATTGTAGTTATTATGTTGCATTTGAATTAACAGACTCAACCATTGTCAACCTCTTGTTGAGCTTCTCGTCGTCCAAGTGTTCATAGAATCCATGCTTGTCAAATTCCCTATCGATGACCAGTCGACTATACTAGTTAGCTCATCAACCAAGATCATCTATAGAATTCAATATCAATCGACTTGTACCAGTCGATTATCGACTTCGACTGTTGATTCACATGTAAAGAATATAACACACCCAACATCCTTCAAAAATCACAAGATTAAAAAAATGGAAACTAGATAGACTAACATGGCAACTAATTGTTAATGGCCAATGATCTCAAAATCCAAAGTGGAATGGACAATGTTTATTCTAGAGTTATTATCATTCATAGTTTTCTAATGGAGAACAAAATTTTTGTGTTAACTTAATATAGTTATGGATGAGAATGGATTATCTAATTAAAATAACCGTATAGACAAAAAGAAATTTGAATAAGAACAATATATCAAGTATATATAAGATATTATCACTACACATTACACTAATCACATAATAAACATGGTGTTTGACCATAGAAACCCAAATGGGAAAAACAACATTTGAATGGATGTTCAATCTTATTTTGGTAATCTCTAGTTATAATGCATCTCATGCATTCCAATGAACAAGTTAAAATCCCTTTGAGAGTAAAATTACAAGAATTCATAAGAGATATGAGTGGTAATGGGAAGGTCAATATGCTAACCTTTCATTTTCCATTCCTCTCTCTCCTATTTTCATTTTCTATTTTATTTAATTCTTTGTTTTCCTATCTTTTGTCTCATTTGAATTTTACATTTTCATTGTCCTTAATGTTTTATATAACCTCATTAATTGTTGAATTGCACTTAGTTTATAAGTCTTACAACCATTATCTTGGTTTATGTCCATTTTGGATCACACCTCCCCATTTATAAACTAATTGGTCTCCAAAATATTAGAGGGCCAATTTGGATTAATGTGCCTTATGTATGCTTCTCTAGAACATGGCTCTAAATTTTATGTCTAGTTGTAGGTCTAAATTTTGATCTATTTCTAACTACTATCTCTATTCCTTTCTATGGATTTGGATTTAAGTATAGCTCCCTTATTCCCACAATGCATATGTTCACTAACTCTCAACTTTGAGCAATCTTCACATCTTAACTCTTCAATTAAAATTCACTCCCATATTGAAAATGCAAGTTTCTTGCATTCTCATTCTTGGATGGTCCATGTTGATAGTCAAAGAAACCAAACCAAATTTGGGTGTTCTTGTTAACTATTGAATGTATGAAACCCTCATTCAATAGTGAGATCCCAACAATCAATGTCATCATACAACCAATCCACAAGAGGAGGTGTGGATTTTTTTCTTCTAATAGGATCAAATTCTTACTAGCATGGAAAGAACCCTTTCTGTAGCACATGCTTACCATCGTTTCCTTTGAAACAATGTCAATTGAATGATATCCTTGGTGAGTTATCATAGCACCTTCTTTTTCCAAAAACACAAAGAATCCTACATGCATATGGTTGCAAGTGACAATCATTAATATGTTATAGTGTTAAGGATAAGGGAAAGACAAGGGAAAGTCATTGACTTCCTTGCACCCATCTCTAATACATCTCTGGGAAGGGGATCCTCTTTTGGAAGATCGAGAGATACAATCAGATTGGGGTTTCCTTCCTTGTCAACATCAACCTACTATCCTCTGTCATGGTTAAGTGGACCACCTTGGCTCTTGTAACTCCTTGAAATTCTACTCCTTGGGTTGGATATTCTGTGTGTCCTATATCTCCTTTTGTCTTCAGTTTCCACACCCTTCTCTTGCTTGTATGGTCCACGACGTGAAGCTTTGTATGAAGTTTTCAACACTTTTATTCCCAATAGCCACTCAACTTGCATTAGTGGAAAAAATTCTTGGTGTTGTTGTATGGATTTCTCGACATAATCTTTTTCTACATATGTCTTCGAATTCATTGTTGGTTTGGGGAAGTCTTCTTTCCATTCCTCATTTGAAAACAACATGGTTTGTTTCTCCCAACAAGATGCCACACAATGGATTTTATTCCCATGGAATGAACATACCTATCAATATCGACAACTGACAATGCTACGTCCTTTCCTCTTCCAATAGTGACAAAAATAGACTCTCTTACTTGATATATACCCCTTGGTCTTCTTCATCTTGTTTGGTTGATTAGCCTGCCACTTCTTTTAAGTGTTGTGCAGTCTAAATTGTTATACCTTCCTCATCACTACCCTTCTTCAATCAACCACAAAAACGATGGAGTGGGAGCATGCTTCCCTCTTCATTCATTTTTGAATTTTCTTTTGATTAGATTTCCAACTGTACCATGTCTTTTTCTTTCACAAATGTGATATTTGTGCTCATGGATTTTTCCACTCTACCATCAAAACCTAGTTCTTCATTCCTGAATCTCAATTTATCTACAATGGGGCTTATGATGTCATGTCGTATGTTTCCTAACCCTTGTCTTCCATAACTTATCATGTCTTATCTTACCTAGCCCTTGTCCATCATAACTTATTTTCTTTAATAACTTTGAACCAAGATGCCTCTTGTATGTTTTTTAAATTCACTAAAAGTTCTCTTAAGGAATGTCTAAGGAAGGTGACCTTACCAGATTTGTCTCAATCGTGATGATGGTTTTGGCAATGCCAATATAAGGTTTCTTTGATTCCTCTTGGAAATTGGCTTGTAGTTTTTCCAATGCTTCTTCCTTCTCTACCAACTCTTTCCACAACTACGTCTTCATCTAAGTGAGTTTATCCTCCTGCCACCTATCCATCTAAATGAGCTTCTCTCCCAACTGCATAAGTTGAACTTTCCTCTTGTCCCAAATTGCAATAAGTGTAGTGAGAGAGCCTTGGCATTCATAATATCGGTTATTTAGCAATGGCAGATGCTTTTTTGAGGTCTCAAAGTTCTTCTCTATATCTACTATATGTTGGTCATACATTCCCACTTTTTCTTGTTCTCGTCTCGAAACTAAGCAGTGATGGTCCACATTTCATCCAATTTTTTTGTCTTCGATTCACCCATGTTTAGTTTGTGTTCTATTCAGAGTTTTGATAGTTGCGTCGTGATCAAGGATTCCATTGCTCTAATACATTGTGATCCACAAACAAGGGACTTATATCCCACTTGCTTCATCAACATAGATATACTATGAGGATTTATTTCTAACCTATTTTTTCAATGTTGTACAAAGGTCCATGTCCTTTGGATGACTACAAGGTGTTTGTTCTTGTTGTGGCTCTTAGTGTAAACTACCCAACAACAATATTCAAGATTAGAGGTGTGCATGATCTTTGGTGTAACTTGCACACTGCAACTAGCTAACAACATAATAGTAATCAAACCAATATAAAAACCAAGGCCTTGCAAATACTTTGTCACTAAGAATTATGTCTTTAGGATTGACTTTGAGGCCTCTGAGGCCTCTGTTCTTTATGCACCTCGAAATGAATTAAGGCTTCAGGTGTTATATTTAGGTTTGAGTTACCTTACTTTGTTTTCAATTTATGGAAAGTCAAAGCCAATTGGAGCTTTAATATTCAAGAACACTTGTTTTCAAATAGCTCTCCTATGTGAAATTGATGCAATGGTTATTCTACTCAATGGCCATTTGTTGGCTTTGAAGTGACACCACCTTTAAGCTTCATGTTTGACATCCCATAAAGTAACATATAAAATAGAATTCACTTAAAGCAGTTTGATAATTCACTTCACCTTATTTGATAAATAATACATGTGTGGGTAAGTATTGAAGTCATTTCAAAAATGGTTTTAAGTGGCATGGGAAATGGTCTTTATTTAATGCATGTATGAGTGGGACAACACTCAAAACATGTGAGAGGATCATTCAATAACCAACCACAAAAAATTTAGGGGTTACATTTAGCCCATGGATTAATTTTTTAGGGTTTTTCTTTTTCAAATTTTTTTTTGTCAATTTAGATTTTTTGTCAAATGATTTGCCCAAATTTCATAAAATAAAATTTTTTCTACTAAAACCCCTATTAAACTTGTCCCATTTATAATTGGAAATAAATTAATAATATTCACATCATTTCTACACTTTACAAAAATTAAAAATCCAAAAAAATATTAAAATCCTTTTAAAAATTCTAACATAAGTAACCATATGCTATTCACATATAACTTCACGAACAGTTGTGAAAACTCATGATAGATACCATGTTGAGATATATGCAAGCCTTGTTGGGACCTTCGTGATTCAATAGTCAGCACCTCATGTTATTTGAGTTCGGTGCCCAAATCAAAGCCAGTCGTCATGGCTCCCATTCCACTGTTGCAACACTCAAATAAATATATGATATGTGACTTAATTAGACTTGCATTCATTGGTTGCATATTAAATTGAAGATAAGACAAACCACAAAATCCCAAACAGTAGAGGGAGAAGCAATTTAAAAAATTCTACTTCATACTTAAAGGTCACTGGCAAAGCATCGTATGATGTATACAGCCTGTGTGTGGGCTCAATCAGCTGCAAGAGACAATAGAGAGATGCAACAACGGTAGCAAAGCAATCATGCAATCAAGGGAGAACTTCAATTTTGCTCTGTACGGATTCTTTCCACAGTGACAAGCTTGACAAAAATGGAAACTAGTTAGATTAATGCAACAACTACTTTCTGATGACAATTAATTACATAATTCAAAGTGAAATAGATGGTTGTCATTTTGGAGTAGTTGGTATTCATAAAAACTATGATTAAACTTATCTGAGCCATGGCTGAGAATGGATTATCTCATCATTAAGATAACCATATGCCATAGTTAAAATTGAATGAGAACAATACATGAAGTATATATATGAAATTCTTATTACATATAACGTGAATTACATAATGGTATAACATGAATTACATAATGAACAATTATTTTATTTTAGAAACCCAAATGAGGAAACAAATATTCCAGTAGTTTCTTAACTTTATTTTGACAATTTCTAGTTACAATGTAACTCGTAGTTATGTGTGCATTCTCCTATCTTGTAACTCCTGTTACTTATGTATTCTCGGGAGTAATGGGAAGGCCAAGATCTTTGAGTGTTTATTTTATTTTTATTAAAATTATTGTGCTGAGAGGCGCTCTACAGCCCAGTATGGGGGAGATCTTGTCACGTAACGTTCATGTAAATGTCAGCTATAAATATTATGAGGAAGATGTTGTAACGTTCTATAACGTTCGTCATGTAAATGTCGGGTATAAATATTATTTTTGATCACGAGGGAGATGTTGTAACGTTATGTAATGTTCCTCATGTAAAGGTCGGCTATAAATATTTATTTTTTACTTCTATTTATTTATGATGTAGATTTTGTTGGCCATTAATTAAAAGTAAATATGGGGGAGATGTTGTAATCTTCCTACTTAACAAAATAAAAAAAAATAAAAAAAAGTGAATTATCCACAAAAAAAATGTTAGTCATGCACATGGTTTTAAAACCATGTGCACGGCCTTCTAAACAATCCATGGTTTTATTGTACATGGTTTAGGAGGGCCTTGCAAATGGTTTTAAAAACTTGAGCAAGGCCTCCTAAACAACCCATGGTTTTATTGTACATGGTTTAGGAGGTAGTTGCAAATGGTTTTAAGACCATGTGCAAGGCCTCCTAAACAACCCATTTTTTTAGGAGGGCCTTGCACATGGTTTTAAAACCATGTATGGGGGAAATGTTGTAATGTTATTTCCTAACAAAATAAAAAATATTATATGTAAGCCATAAATAGTATTAAATACTAATAATAAAAATATTATATGTCCACCTTAAATAAAAAGATGTGTCTTTTGGTCTGAATCACACCAAAGCCAATAGTTGAGTGTAATACTTAGGAAGAGGTTTGCAGCTCCAAATATTTGATCTGGGCGCTTGATAGAGCCTAGGATTTGGATCTACGCTGGTTTTATTTAATTCTTTATTTTTGTGTGTTATTTGATTTTTATATTTACTTTACGATTATTGTTTTATCTAATAAACTCTCACAAGTCTTACCACCATTGTCTTGGTTCAAATCTTTTGAATCATGACCATCTTTTATAATCACTTTTTCTCCTATTCATGCCTATAAAACATCATAATTAGTTTGTATTCTCATATTATTTATCCCATGAAAACAGGGTTAGATTCCCAAAAGATGACAAGAATTAAGTGTACTTCTCAAATCTTTGCATGAAATCCAAAGCTATGTATTAATTATATCTCTTTGAACATATACTTAGCTAGTAACCATCTTCTATAAATATTTATTTATATTTTTTAGATTCATTATTTTTGTTCTTTGTTTTAGTATTATTTTTCTTCTTTGTTATGGTCAGCAATATTCAGCCTACTGCAGGCCATTTAATGCAGTTGCAGCAGGCTTGATACCCCTGGATCCCTAACAAACGTGCATCAAGCGTGCGGAGCAATATAAGCGTTCACCAAAACGCCCTCGACTCGTCGGAATCCGGCAGAGAATATTTCGCTGAAACAACGATTTCGACGTTTTAAATTACAATTTGGGCAATCTGGGTCGTTTTAAAATAGGCCATTTCGTATAGATCAACTAAATCTAATCCCAGAAATTTTTTAATTGAAAAAATAACACTTTCTGTTAAAAATCTAAACTGGTTTCTATACAAAATTCGCCGGCAAAGCGAGGCGTTTTGGTGAACGTTTATCCTACGCGCAAGCGTGCTGCATCTACATTAAATGACCTGCAACATACTGAATATTGATTGCCTAATGAAGCAAATACACCGACTCAGACCACTATAATGCTTTATTCAACACTTCAATATTAATTTGATAAGATAGATTCTGACAAAAACACCTAGTCGTGCTTTAGTCACCGTCCTTGCTCAGATTCCAACGCTAACAAAAAAACCATAAACTTTTACACGAAATCATCATATGCAACCCTAAAAATTTCATAGTTGGACCGTGCCCATCACAATGCCTAGCAACCTGTACAATCAATCATGTTATCTTTGTTAGGTACCAAAGGTTGGCCGACCATTTCACAGGGTATATTTTTCATGGAATCATCATATAAAGATGAACCCATGCAAATTTCATAGTTGGACCCAGTCCATCACAACCTGTACAATCAATCTTCCATGGAATTTTCATGGTTGGGCCCTGTCCATCACAATCCCTAGTGATCTGTACAATCAATCATGGCATCTGTGTGATGTCGGCCGGCCATTTTCACATGCCATCTTTGTGAGGTACCCAAGGTTCACCGACCATTTCATGTGATGTCTCTGGCTGGCCGGATATTCGCAGCAACAAATAAGTGAGATTAACAAAAAGGCCCAACTAATTTAACTAATATTGAATTTATCTCGTAAATCGGTGATTTACGAGAGTCGAACTCGGGAGCTCTGGCATCCAAAGCAAGATCTTTGTAGCACTATTTACGACCGCAGTTTCTTTGCCAACCAACACCTGTCACCAGCAAGACAATGTAATGTGGTTAAAATTACTTAAAAATGACACAGGCCGTGAAGAACCTCAGCAAATCAATAATTTATTATGTGAATGAGTGTTACATATAAAGGAGATCAAAACCGTTATCTACAGTTAGATAACGAGATTATTAACTAGATTTTACTAACTAATAACTAAAATATTATTTACAAGTAATCCCGAAGGATTATTCAACAAAAAATTCTATTACAACAGTAACCAAAGCAAATAGACTTGCCAAATTGAGATATGATCAAATCTTTCGAGCTGGTTATTGGGCATGACTACGTGGACCCGCGCAGATCCGAAACCTGCCCTCCACGTACTTTTTCTGGAATTTTCCCTGAAATATGCTTGTCCACGTAACTTTTCTCTGATTGAGATATTCTTTGTGACCTAAATTTTCAAGAAGGTGGACGTGCCGGAGTGGTTATCGGGCATGACTAGAAATCATGTGGGCTTTGCCCGCGCAGGTTCGAATCCTGCCGTCCACGAAAAAAGTGCAATCATCGACATGGATGAGTTGTGTTCTTCATGCAGAGAAATCACAAGCTCTGTCTTCATCACCCGCACAGGTACTACAATAAACCCGCACAGGGACTACAATAAAGTCATCTAAATTTGTAACGGTTTGGATCTATTTTAACGGTAAACATTTCGTTTTTGTTGGGTCTATTTTAACTTAAGAATTGTTTGGTAAACAATCATTTTTAGAATGCAAAAAGTTTTATTAATTTTTTTATGCTTTAATTTATTGGAATAAGTATCTTTTTATTTTGGACCTTCAGTAGATATTCTAAATTTTGTATACTTAATATTTTATTAATTTATTAAAGTGTCATGAGACTCCAAGTTGAATACCTAGTGACACTTTTCCTCCTCATAATATGTTGTAGAAAGAACAACAAGAATATATATTATTTCAAGCTTATCATAAAAATTTTAATTAAAAAAACTTGAATTAAAAATTAATAATTACATGTTATATCGAAATTGTTTTTTAATGTTAACTTATAAAATAGTTGAAATCATGTCTATATTGTTGAGCCCTATGGGTTTTTATAAGCCATACTAAATAATTGAAAATCTTATTATTTGCTTATTGGCACATTTTATGATTGAAATCATTGAGAGATTGGTAGTAAAAGGTGATGAACCTTGAAGTAGCAAAGCATTGAGATTCATCTTTGTAATTTTTTTGGTTAGACACGAAGCATTTCGCAAAAGAACAAGGTGATATATCTCTAATGCATATATTTTATAAAAATTTAATTAATTAAGAAATTTTTTAGAATAAGAAATGAAAAAGACAATTTATTTGATAAATGGATAGTGGACTATATGGTCTTTTAATTTTTAAGCAACTTGTTTTACTTCAATTAGCATATGGGACTAACATACAAAGAACAAAGATAATAAGGAACAAAGACAAAAAATGTCAGTAAATTTATAATATTTGGTGAAAAATGGTGCTTTTTTATTCATAAATGTGTAATGGGTTTATTTTACAGTAAACTTTTGGGAGGTAGAAACAAAATCATGGGTATTTTTCAATATCTCATAAACATAAGAGCTATATCATAAGTATACTGAGTGTTCAAATCTCCAATGTTAAGGGTTAAAATAGATCTATTGCTAATATTTAGGAGTTTACGATATACTAAAAAAATATTAAAACATATAATTCACCCACATATAAATAAAGGTATTGTCAAATATAAAAATGCCTTGAAAGTTAAATATCCGCAAAGACATGGAATTTAAAAGAGCAATTCAAAAGATCTTAAAAATGCTACCTTTTTAGATTTTTTTATTTCAGGTTCATAGCACGCTAATTAAAACATGTTTGAGAAAGAAGGATTAGTGTAATGCATGGAGTTTGAATTTAATTCATCAAAGTCCTTTGTTAGTTCATGTCTTCCAGGTTATTGGGATTTTATGAATGTTACATAAATAATAATAATAGTAAATACATAATACATAAACAACATATAAATTAATAATCAATTAATAATTAATTTTACCGTAAGTGGACATGATTCCTCTCAATAGGTGCCTAAGCCATATTTAAAGGCACGATTTCAATTGTAAAATATCATGAATCATTTTATTTAATATGTATTATTTATTATGAAGATACAGATTCTTCCATAATACACGGACTCGGTGTTACAGTGGTATCATAGCCCCTTTTTGGGCTTGATTTCGGGCCTTTGGCTATCAATTTTATTTGGTAAAAAATTTAAAAATTAAAAAAAACTAAATAAAAAAGAAAAAAAATAAAAAAGAAGAAGATAAGAAGATCCCATAAAAAGGAGAAAGAGCAAATAACAAAAAAAAAAACATACACCACACAAGTTTTTATTAATCCCTAATTCTCAAGTTCACCCCAATATATATATATATATATATACATATATATATACATATACATATACATATACATATACATATACATATATTTTAATAGTTAATTGGATTTATTATTAATTAACTATTAAATTCATACATTAACCATAAAGTCATTTAAAGAAGAATTGGATGACATCTTCGATCTATTTATGAGAAAAATGGAAGAAGTACTTGACCATGAAAAAGTTGTTGACAAGACCTTCAATGAAATAAACCAACAAAGTGAACTAGATGCAACCCAAGATGAAAACTTGGAAATTAAATCTCAATCCAATTTTCAAAGCTTGCAAGAAAACATGGTAAAGAATATGAAAGTGATGGAATTGATGTATTGGACATCAAATTGAATAGCACAGCCAGTTCCTTATCACCATTTAGTTTTCATGTCATTAAAAATGAAAATGTGCCCACAGGTGTAATAGAAAAAGGACTTGAACAATGTTCTCAACCACTTTTGCTAGATAAATATAATGATCTCATTTATGGAGTTGAAATTCGGGGAAGTAGTCAATACCTACTTAAACAGGATGAAATAATTTATGATGGTTGTACAAACACAAATGTAGATAGTTATGTAGATGTGGTGCTCTTTTCAACTGTTGGCTACATTCCAAATAATGAACTGAATATATTCAACCCATTGTTATCGAACCAGATGACAATATAGTTATTGCATCCACATGTTTAAGAATTGCAAAAAGTGGAATTGAAGATCTACAATTCTTCATAAATGGAATCCATAAGACAATATGGAAAACCAATAAGTACAAGTATTGTTTCAAAAACTCAATTCACTTAAGCAGAAGGGAATACAACACAAGTTCTAGAATCATGTACATAGAACGAAATCGATCCAAGATTACAGTGTTTGATTCATCACTTCAAACACAACCAATAATAAGAGAGCATCAACATTCTCATATTTGAAGACAAAGTTGCCCTTATGGGAATGGCAATGTTACAATAATAATAATAATAATAATAACACATAAACAATAGATGAATTAATAATCAACTAATCATTACTATTACTGTAAGAGGACATGACTCCTCCCAATAGGTTCCTAAGCCATATTTAAAGGTAGGATTTCAATTGTAAAATATCATGAATCATTTTATTTAATGTGTATTATTTATTATGAAGATGGATCTCTTATTTATCCAAATACAGATTCTTCCATAACATGTGGTCTCAGTGTTACAATGAATCAACTTGTCATAATTTGGCAAAACCAAAACAAATTTTGTCCTTGCCTTCCAATCTTTAGGGACTCTATGAATCATTTTGTTGTAATTTGCCAAAAACTAAAACAAATTTAAAATATTATCCTAAGTTTTCATTACAATGTATGAATAATGCTTATTAAGGACAAATCAATATACAAAGATCATTGTCTAAAACAATCACCAAGTTTATCTTTTTATTTGACCTCATACTGAAGCAAGGTACCCATTGATCTAAAAATTCTTCTAGGTTAAAGTTGAAGTTGTCAAGTTCATTTTTATTAAACCCTCCCCCTCCCCCACAAAACTCCAATTCTGATGACTTTGGGGGGGAGGGGGAGGGTTTAAAAATACCACCCCTAAATGTATTTTTCAAAGTAGTTTTTAGAAACCCCCGAAAGAAAAGTCATGAGAATTGGACTTTTGGGGCGATTTTTCGACGACCCCCGTACCCCCAACAATTCATGAGAATTTTACTTTTGGAAGTGGTTTTTATAACATCCGCCCCTAAAAATTCAATTCTCATGATGATGACACTGACAACAACAATGTTGTGGCGATGATGATGACAATGATGAAAACAAAACTAATGATCAATGATAATGATAATGATGATGATGTTATGATGTGATGGTCATGATGAGGAGGAGGATGAAGATGATAATGGTGATGATGTTATTATGTGATTGTGATGATGATGACAATGATGAGGAGGAGTATGAAGATGATAATGATAATGTCGATGATGATGAGGAGGATGGTGTTGATGACAATGATGATGATTATATGATGACAACTATGATGATGATGGCAATACTGGTGATGTTTACAATTACAATGATGTAATCATTAATAATTTCTTTGAGGAGACATAGTTATTCCTAAGGTTCTATACCATTACACATGCCATGTAGATTAAAAATGTAGCATATGCATGTGATGTGGGAACCATTTTGAGGCTTGGAATAACATGAATTGTATTGGGTATTGTGTCATTACTTGGAGACACAAATCATATGCTTAGACCCTAACACTTTCTTACAAGAATCATGGGACATGATTATACTAACGACGATGATGATGCCAATGATTATACTGATCATTGTGATGATAATGACAATGATGATGATTATAATCATCATCATCATTTCCATACGGTCCACCATCGTCGTCATTGTCATCTAGTCCATCATCATCAACATCATCATTGGCATTGTCGTCATTGTCATCATCGTCATCGTTATCATCAGCATCATTCATTTCATTCTCATTGTCCCCTTTTAATTAAAGTTTCATTCATCTCTTTCACTTTACACTAAATTATGATCTATGAATATAGCATTAATACAAAAATAGTCTCACAAAGATACAACGAAAACTATATTCATTATTGAAAAAATGGTTAAAAACATATTGCAAATATAATAAATTAAACAAGACTCAACTTGATATTACTCACAAGACTCAACTTGATATTACTCACAAGCTTTACAATACAACATCACCACTTCAATCATATGAGGATACATAAGACTTGATATGACTCACAAGTCTGACTTGATATTACTTACAAGTCCGCAGAATGACTCTAGATGTTGTACAAACAACAACAAACACGGCTGAAAAATAAGATCTCTAAATCAGGAATATCAGGCTCCACAACTACCAGAGAATGCCACCAAAAGCCTACACAATCATTTTTTTTCCATAATCATTCAACCCACAATTATGTTGGAGTGCGCACAAAAAAACATGAACATCAGTTAGGTCATTACTTTGCATACATAAATAATTATTATGATTTTTTAAAAGAAAATGTGAGAGGGCCGATGGAAATTAAAACACAAGAAATGAAATGTACCCTACCAGAAATATCACAGGCCCAATCCAAGAGGTTATGGTCCTTATCAATATATTATATGCAAAAAGAGATGCAGCCCACTTGGGAGATTATATGAGAAACATACTTTATGTAATATCTCATAATTAGCATCATATGCAAGCATAATCATCTTCTCATAACAAAAACCTAGTTGGAGTATAAAGATAATAAATAATTTTGAAAATGGATGGAGAGGGTTACCCAGCAGTATTAAATGGTGACAATTTAAATAATTTAGATTATTCATTTAATAAATGCTTCATTTTGTTTTCCATAACTTGAAACTAGTTTGTTTGAGAACTTCAAGGACATGGGTCCTAAACTCTCACTAATGCTAATTCGAATTTACTAAAATATTGTTTGTCACCTTAAGAAACCTGTCTATAGTCTTAAGAAATCCTCTTGGGATTGCTATGCTAAAATGGATTGTTTTATTGTTTGTTACCTTAAGAAACCTCTCTATAGCCTTAAGAAATACTCTTGGAATTGTTATGCTATTGTTTTTATTATTTTTTTCTTAACATTTGACACCAACTTCTCTAGATTTGATTTAATCTTTGAATTCTGTACCGAGAAATTAGTGAGCATCTCATATTATTGTTTTCTATGTCAATGACCTTATAACCCATGTAAAATTTAGTCTTAATAAAAAAAAATGACATTCAACAAACTTGGACATTTTTAATATTATTTTGAGTTCTCATAACCCCCTAGTTTTGCTTACATTACTAGAGGGTTAGGATCCAGAAAATTTTCATCAGAATGGACACATTATTCATTCATTCATTCATCCAAGCATGAAATTTAATCAGGATGGCCACATGACGTGGATAGTCATGCATGTGGGGTTTGTAAAAGAAGTAGGTCCAAATGATATTTATTATTTGTTATTTTGATTCTATTGTTTGTTGGGCATATATATTATTTCCATTTATTTGTGTAACATGTATAGATTCAATGTTAGGTCTTTAAGAAAATAATGAGAGTGATGGTCAAGGTTTTGGTGGTCATCAAGGGATGAGGAAATAAATAGTGCTAGAATAATGGAAAGGAAAATATACATAAACAAGTAACCTTTTGTAAGGAAAATCTTCAACAAAGAAGAGTGTGTTTTCCTAAAAAGTGCTTAGCTAGTAAAATGAGCCTCCAAACCTTAATTAACAAATCAAAAGAGTTAGTGTGAGGAAAATCCTACAAGTGAGTATGCATTTATGGAGGAGTAAAGCCACAAATTAGGGATGATATCTCTCAATGAATTGGATGCATTGCATAGTGAGAAAGTGTGTGTTGTTTCAGTTAAATAGAAGGACACTTCATGAATGCAACGACAATCAAATGAAGGAGGACAAACTTTTTTTTGGTAGTATCTCTTAGTTAAGGAGGGTGCACTTTACTTACATATGAAGTCTCTCAATAAAAGGAGGGGAGACTTTTCTTCTAGTCTCTCTTAGTTAATGAAGGCACACTTGTCTTGCATGTGTGCTTTGTTAATCAAAGAATATTGATGAGAACCAATTGAATTAACCCCTTGGGCAAAATTTTGAAAACTTTAATAACGATAAAGCTAATGCATTTATATAAGTTACCCTCACATCCATTCATACGTGTGTGTGTGTGTATCCTAAATAGTTAAAGGAAGCATACTTCAATAAGTGTTTAAAAAATAATTACTAAATTTAAATATCAATCTAACGGGTATAATTAATCATCTTAAATAAATGATTTTTTATTTTGATGATGATGATGATGATGATTAACGTCCATCGAGACCAACTTTGGTCTATCAGAACTTAAGACGGATAATACTTAGTTTAATTTAAAATCTTCTTCCTGTATCCAAAAAATTTTGAAAAGTTAAGAGGTTATAAAAGTTTGTATTGTAGAAAAAACTATAAAACTCTGATCTAATATGGGTGTAAACAACAACTCTCATTAATAGTCAAACATAGAGATGTGGCATTTATTTATATTTATTCAACTTTTTACATTATATATAGCATGTCTATGGGGTGCCCTTTGCAAATTTACCCTATGGATCATCGAGGTACACAAGCATTTCCAAAAAAACATCATATACACTTTGCAAATTTACCCTATGGATCATCGAGGTACACAAGCATTTCCAAAAAACATCATACACCCAATATTATATTGGATTTTTGGGGATTATATATAAAATACAACGACATCGAGCCATACACAATTGGTTTACATAGGTAAAATTCAAAAATTTACATCTTATGTGATAGGTTTGACTAAATAACTATTCGTTAGCCCGCCTACTATCCATATTTGGTATATACAATTTAAAAAAAAAAATGTCCCATGGATTGCCCAATTAACTATGTTGCGTGGTCCCAATCCTTCACTATAATTTTGTTTTGTACTTTATAATTTACTATAATAATTTTGTTTTGTAGTTTATAATTTACTATAATTTCTCACTCAAATTTATTGAATTAAACTTAGCCCACTATTTTAATCAATGATTATGATTTTTTTAAAGTAAATATTGTTGGGCACCCAATATGCAAGTGAATTACAACTAACATACAGAGTGTGCAATATTTATTGTCAATCCAGGGAAGTCTTGTATTTCAAGGATAACATGCACAATATATGCTTAAACACTAAATTACTGTAATTGAACAATCCTATCCTCTGTTCGGCTATGCTCATCCCAAGAATCTACTTAATCTAGTTACCTTCTAAGGAATATAGTCACAGTTACCTTCTGTTGTTCTTGATCTAAGAATGGAAAGATGAAAGTGACATCTAGATTACATTTGCAGAAAAAGGGAAATTCTATTTCAAACCACTTAATGATTAACCCAACTATCTTAATCTGATTATTCTAGAAGTCCAAAGACATAAATTGAATATTAATCTGGAGATTCAAAATACAGAAATTGAGTTAAGCTGTTCTATGAATTCGAAGTATAGGAATGAAATTCTGCAATCATAAAAATAAGAGACAAGCTGCAAGGATTCATGGAAACAACAACTAAAAGATCTAAGGATGAACAGAGCTGTTACAGTTACCACACAAATTGCATAAGGAATAATTACCTAATCAGTCGACTGTCACACCATGCCACTACAGGTATCCAAGAGATGCAATCAACAACATATTATGGAAGGCGGGCCCATCCTTCACACAGAGATGCTGGATGAACACACGTTAAAACCTTTAGATCTGAAGTAACTCCTTGTATTAAAAAGACAGATCGATTACACAATTCCTCCTTACAGCTAATACAATGAATTGATTATATGTTCAACAACCCCTGGTTCAAAACAATTCTCCATATTTATACAATGTAAATCATAACATCCTATCCCTATTGTGGGGCAGCCATGAAAATATTTGATCTTCAGGCGCCCTAAATGACAACAATTGTTACAAACGTGGCAGGATGAAAGATAGGAAATATAGGGAAACTGTTAATCGACCCAGGAGTAATGATATCTTCAGATCACAACTATACACGAGCAACATCGCACTGTTGACCTCCAAATATGACACATTCTGTTACAGCTATCTTTGTACAACTTTGCCTGGGATAATACAGTGGGACCACATTCCTTGGGCAATGGTAGGATGGATGGTGGCCAGCTTGAGCGATGAATGCCCATCCTTTTCGTAGCATGTTCAGCTCGATCTTCCTACAGTCTATATATCTCAAAATACCTTTATAAACCATCATATGTTAGCATATTGAGAGATATGAAGCCTTAATTATCACAATCATAAGTATTAATAAAATAAAACAATGACCAATCATACCTTGGTGGATTGAAGAGTAGATTGGGGGTAAAACATTTATTTGGCATGCTCAATGGGGTAGCATAGGACAAAAAGAGGTAATTAAGGATGGTCAAAAAGGGCCATTTCTGGGCCCAACATCTCCCCCCAACTGTCCTGTTGCATGTCCTCATGCAGCAACCTCCATTATTCCGAATCTGAATCTTGCACTGTGCTCTGTTCATGGAGAGAAGAGAAGTTGTAGGGGAACTCAGACGTTCCTTCTTTTTCTATGAACCCTCTATGGGCAATCCAATATCTCCAGCATTGCTGCTCCTCTGCCTTGGTTAGTGAGAAATCCATCCTGTATGGTTTTACTGGCCACCAGATGAGGGGAAATTTAAATTTCAGGCCCAACCAATTAGCCCCACACTCCCTAATACATCCAACATAACCCTCAACCCTGGAAAGTGCCTGTTCAAAATTTCTAAAATAATAGGGGTCTCTGCTCTTGAGTGTAGAAGAGGCAACCTGCCATCTGTGCTTACTTCCTTCCAACGCTGCTTGTTGGTGTATATAAATATGGTTGGTATAGGTAGAAATAACTTCCTACTGCATTTCCATTATGTGTCGAGTTTGGATGGGGCATGAGAGAAAACTCCTGTGTCGAGCAAGAAAAATACCAGGATTTTGAGGCTCACTTCGAACCCACAGATTAGAGTGAGCTTCATTGTGGGAAAAAGGTTTGAAAATACCTTTACCACTAAGCATGATTGCTCACAAAAGAAGCAAAGGCCCTCAACTGAACATCTCCTGAAAAATGGACAGGATTTGAATGGCAGTCCAGAGGGAAATCCATCTCATGCAAATATAATTCACACAACAAATTTTGATCTTAAAAATTGCTTCTTAAAAACGTTTCCAAGAATTTTGCTAAGGTTGTTATCTCAAATGACCTCCCTTCTTTCACAAATCTCAACTTAAACCAAACAAATTGTTCAAATAGAAAGACAGGGTAAGAAGAAGAAGGTACCCTAGTGCCCAAGAGTTCTTGAGAAAGAGCATACATCTGCTCTTTTTCCTTCTGCATAGACTGGAACTTTTTCAGCTCCCTTAAATTGCTCTGTAGCTCTTCTTCTCAAAGTATCTAGGTCATACATTCTTCTGCCCATTTCTCCTCCAGTCTCATGATAATATTTTTATGCTCAGTAAGGGAAACTATCCCTTCTTGGTATTCCTCCACCTGGCTCTTCCATTTTATTACCTCCATTCTCAGAATTGATATTTTTGCTGTAGGGTTCAGGGCTTCTTCTTCATGATGCTCTTCCTTGTCAGAATCTAGGTCAATGAAATTTTGAAGGGGATCAATCCACACTTTGCCACTTGATGTGCCACATTGGACATCCTGCACATCTGAAGCTATTTCTGGGGGTGCTGGTTCTTGTGTGACAACAACCTTTTCTGGACTCTCTTTAGCAACCACGTCCACCACTCTTGGAGACGCTGGTTCTTGTGTAACAACATCTTCTTTCTAGGGTTCTCTTGTGGCAATTTTGGCAGCTGACTGTGAGGATGTTGGTTCTTGTGGAGCAACTTCCTCCTGAATTTTAATTTCATTTTCTACCTGATCATCAACTGCTATCTCAGCTAGGGGCTGTCAGGCTACTGGTTCTTGTGTGACAGAGCCATGTTCTTCTTTTTCCTCATGTTGCTGAGATTGGATGTCTTCTTTAGTATGCAGCTGTTCCTCAAGGATTTCAGTATCACCCGAGGGTTGTATTTGAACTTGTTCATCTTCACCCCAATTCATATCAGGAATGACATCCACTTCAGGGTTATTTTCCTGTTGCATTTCAAGAGTCCCTACTATAATTTTCAAGGATGTTGGTTCTTATGTGACAACATCCTGACTCACTTCTTCATCTCCCTGCTGTTGTGGCTCCTTTTCTAGTATTTCTTTGTCCTAGGACAATTATGGAGTTGTAGTACACAATTCTTTATTAAATTCCAAAGTGCCTTCAATTCCTAGTTCTCCTCCCACTTGGATAGCCACTTGGACAAGAACATTCAAGGATGCTGGTTCTTGTGTGACAACACCCTGTTCAACCCCATCATTGCCTTGCTGTTGTGGTTCCACTTCTATGATTTCTGTGTCATGGGAGGATTCCAGGGTCACAGTGCAATCTTCATCCATAAAATCGGGAATAACTTCGTCCCTTGGTTTCTCTATCCCAGAGTTAGTGGCAATTTCGGCAAGAATATTTAAAGATGCTGGTTCTTGTGTGACATCATCTTCTTTCTCTGAAACTTCCTCCTCCTGAAGTTTTCCTTTGGGAGTCCCATATTCTCTCAACTCAGGTTGTCCCTGTCCTTCCTTAGTTGTAGGTGCAGAATGCTGTGTTGTAAAGGCATGAATTACAATCTTATGGCTTGATTCTTTAAAGATTTCTCCACAGGTGGTACAGACTACTCTTTATTCCTCATTTCCAGGCTTGGTAGGATTTGATCCTTCCAATTGATCTGCAGCTTCCACCAATGTGTGCAGCTTCCTTTCACCCTTTTTTCTGCACGCTTCTTTCCAATTCTCCAATTCCTTTCTGAGTGTTTGGACTTCCTCTTTTAATAGCCTATTTTTGAACAGAAGTCCTTCAATTTGGGGTTCTTCTTCAACCGGCCCCTCTAGGGCATCAATTGGTTTGGGTTTAAGAATGGGGAACTTAATTTGTGCTTCTAAGGTTGCCCATCTTTGCCTTGCTGCTTCTGCTGCTGCGACCAACCTGGTTCTTTTCCTTCTTATTGGTGGAGATACCTTAATTTCATCCTTTGATCTCCTCCTTTTTCTTTGTGGTGCTGGAGTTTCTGGATTCACAACTGAGGTAGAAGGAATGTTCCCAGTTCCAGCATTTTCTTGTTCCTTGGGATGTTCTTCCTTAATCAAAGTTCCTCCCCATTCAGGTGAGGATTCAATGGTCACCAACTCAGTATTTTCTTCTGTTGCCATGGCTCTGTCATCTTCAAGTTCAATTGTCACAACATCTAATGCTGCTCCAGTTTCACCCTCTACTATCAAAGCTACCCTATTATTTAGTTCTTCCACAGGGTTTTCATGTACATCTTATCTCAATTGTTCTGCTTGTACCCCTGGTTGATCCTCTGATCCAGTCTCATCTCCCTCCCCCAACTATATTGGAGGGGCTCCGAGATTCCTGTTGTGCTTCATTTCCCCCCAACTGTGGATTGACCTATTCTTCTTCTATTGGAATACTGAGCAAAGGAGCGGGTTCCTGAACTTGAGCTGTAAATTGCTCCCAGGTTATATTGTGTTGAGCAAGGGTCCTTAAGATTATTAATTTAATCAGGCCATGGTGGGTCAGTGAGGAGAGTGGATGTTTGGAAACTCGAACAAACCCTACCATATGATGTAAATCATTGAGCAAATAATATGGAATATTTAACAGAACCCTATGACGGAGATGAGATAGTAAAAGGAATTCAAAATTATAGACTGTTTGGTACCTACCTTCATAGGTGATATATTTCTTGAGGAAGACAGCGACGTGATTCCATGGTCGTGGCAATGACTGTAATACTATCCCCATTTTTTTCATTTGAACCTGCTCCCCCTCTATTAGAAAGTCCTGTACTGCCATAGTAGTGGGGAATCGACGTCCAAACCAAGCCCTTCCCACCTGAGGAATACCAGTGACCTCAGCTATGACGGCTTCAAAAACTTCAATGCGCAATCCCAAAACCTCTGAGTGAGTTTCTGTGAGGTTCAAAGAAAACTGTAAGGCTGCTTCACGGTGAAATCCATTCAAATGTTCAAAAATTTGTGTCCAACCGGTAGCTTGAAAGATAGCGAAGACTGTAGCCTTTCTTCTGAGTTCTCGTGTGTTTGAAGGTTCATAATGAGCCGAAATCCCCATGTTTCTTACTTCATAATTATTTTGCAGTTCAACAGATTACAGACTTCGACAATGGAGGTTACAGCACAGAGTATGCATGGACAGCTGAGAGGAGAGTTATGCAAATTTGGAAAGTTTCAGCGCACTGGATTATTTGAAATTTTATCCCAAATTGAGAAATGTGGCGGTTATTAGGTAGCATAATTAGTCTTTAAGTCACACGAGTAGAGAGTTAATCGATGCAATAATGGGCATAAAAAGGGAGGTACGACTGATATTGTTAAATCATATTGATACTTAATCAAGTGGTTAATCAAAGCCACACCTTTGAAAATGCGCGCTGGATGTCCTTTGGAGAATAATAGAACGTGTGGTTGCAGACGTTGCGGAAGATGAACTTGTGTGCTGTCCATTCATTAAATGTAATCATTACTACAGAGGTGTTGTAATAACCTTTTCCGCTGGTGAAGCAAAAACCATCATGTCAAAATGGTAAAAAATATGATGAAGATTACATTATGGGTCAAATTGCTGGCATCAGGAATCAGAGCCATATCTAGAGGAGTTGCTATCGTGCAAAAAGATACGCTAATAACACAGGAGTCACAGCCATAGGTCATAAATAAATCAAATCAGAGGCGCAGCCTTCAATGATAGAAAAATCATCTAAATATAGCATAGTTACAGCTGCCAGAAAAGATGTCGCAGCTGCCAAAAAAGAGGGAAGAAAATGTTAAGCAGACGGAAAGTGACTGTGCTGCAGCTACATGAAACGGGTTTTTATGGTTAAAAATAAAATGGGGTCATAGCGTGTGGAAATGGAAGAAGGCAAAGTTTCATGGTGTGGTAGCTACCGTAAATGGTGCTTGCAGCTGTAGGAAACAGTTTCGCAGATGCTGAAAAATGGTGTTGCAGCTGCCGAAAAAAAGATGTCGCAGCCGCCGAAAAAAAAGGGTGTTGCAGCTACCGAAAAAAGGCGTTGTAGGCACCAGAGAAAGGTGTTGCAGTTGTCGGAGAAAGGTGTTGCAGCTGTCAAAAAATGGGTGTCGTAGCCACCGAAAAAAGGTGTCACAACTACAACAAATTTATTTGAGGGAAAAAAAATTTGGTGCAGGAAGTCACAAAAAAATGACTTTTGGTCGAAAACCCCGATCTGACCACCATCCTTGGGTGGTTCCTTGCACATTTTAGAAAAATAGAAAAATAGATCAAGTGCAAAATAAAAGATAACATAATGAAAAAACAACAACAATTATTTATGTACAATGATTCATACGCGATTTACAGTGATCAATTAAGGATTGATAGAGGCAGAGAAAAATTCTTGCCCTTGTGCTAGTTGGTAATCTGGATCAGCGGCAATTTGTGAGATAAATGTATCCTTTGAAATCGATTTATGGTACAGTTGCAGCCTGTGACCATTGGCAAATAATGGTGCGCGGTTTTCATCGATAGTTACCAGGCGGACTGTGCCGTTATCAAATACCCTGTCTACTAGGTATGGGCCCAACCATCTTGTGCGTAATTTTCCCTTGAAATCTCTTTTGAATCTGGAATCGTATATAAGTCCCCAGTCTCCCTCACAGAAGACCTTCTTTTTGATGAATCGGTCATGCCAATTGGATCTCTATTGTTGAATTAACACTATCTGGTCCACTGCAGCTAACCGATTCTCGTCCAGTTCATTCAGTTGGTTCAATATTCTTTTCTGGGGTTCAGTTACATCCAGGTTTACTTCTGTGGCCTTCTTCAAGGTCTTGATTTCAAATTCAATTGGGAAGATGGCACTTTTTCCATACACTAAGTCATAAGGAGAGAAGCCTGTGGTGTTACGCCAAGTGGTGCGATATACCCATAGTGCTTCCGAAAGCCTGTCAGCCCAATCTCTATGATGGCTCTTGACTGTCTTGGTGAGGATAGCTTCAATAAATTTATTAGTTCTTTCCACCTGTCCATTGGCTTGCGATGGTAAGGTGAAGCTACCCTATGATGAACATGATACTTCTGTAGCAGAACTTCAAATTGATGCGACATAAACTACAGTCCTCCATCAGTAACTACTTCCTTATGTACCCCAAAATGGGTAAATATTTCACTATATAGGAAGTCGATCACAGCTTGGTCATTAGCTTTCGCCATAGCTACAGCTTCTACCCATTTTGTCATATAATCGGTACAGACCAAGATGTAGGATTTCTGCTTGGAATGAGGGCTGATAGGGCCAACGAAATCCAGAGCCCATATATCAAAGGGTTCAATTACTGATTATGGTTGCAGAGGCATTTGATCTAATCTGTTGGGATGACCCATCCTTTGGCAGCTATCACAAGACTGAACATATCTATTTGCATCCCTGAAAAGAGTTGGCCAATAGTAGCCCATTCTCAATGCTTTGTGTCCTGTCCTTCTGTCTGCAAAATTTCCCCCACAAGGTTCATCATGGCAGGCCTTCAGTATATGAAAGATTTCATCTTCCCTTACACATCTTCTTATTTCAAGATCAGGACTTGTGTAAAAGAGGTGATCGTTTACCCAACAATACCTGGCACTTTGCTGGAAGATTTTTTTCTTTTCTCTTTTGGACATATGTGCGGAAAGATTTCCTGCAGCCAAGTAATTAGTGACATCTACATACCAAGGAGAATGAGCTGAAACTGCAAATAAATGTTCATCTAGAAAAGAGTCCTCAACAGGAAAATTATCATCACTATTAGTGAAATGAGATAAAAAATAAGCGACAACATTTTCTTTTCCAGGTTGATCTATGATGGTAATATCAAATTCTTGTAATAATAAGAGCCATCTAGTCACTCTGGCATTAGTGACGAGTTTGTTCAGTAGATATTTAATGGCAGAGTGGTCAGTGTGCACAAATGTAGGATATGCAGTAATGTAGTGTCAAAATTTGTTAATGGAGTAGATAATAGCTAAGAACTCCTTCTCGGTAACAATACAATTAAGTTCAACAAGGGCTAAGTTTTTACTAATATAATAAATTGCATAAGGTACTTGACCATCCTGCTGTCCTAAAACAACTCCAATAGCGATATCAGAAGCATCTGAAGAAATGTGGAAGGGTAGGGTCCAATTGGGCCCTCTTAAGATAGGAGCTGTGGATAGCTTCTCCTTAAGCTTAGCAAATGCTGTCTGGCATGCTTCATTCGAAACAAACTGCACAACTTTAATTAACAGTGAAAACAAAGGAGAAGCAAGTTTGGAAAAAATTTCTATAAATCTTCGATAGTATCCAGCATGTCCTAGGAAACTTCGCACCTCTTTTTGAGTTGTAGGAGTAGGTATATTTTTTATTACCTTGATTTTTGAGGGATCCACCTGAATACCATCAATAGATATGAAGTGCCCCAATGCTACTCCTTCACTCATCATCATATGGCACTTTTTAGTGCTTAAAGAGAGCTGGGTCTGTTCACAGTGAGTTAAAACTTTTTTCAAATTTACCAGTGCTTCTTCAAAATCCTTGCCATAAGGAGTGAAATCATCCATAAAAAATTCCATACTGTCATTAACTAATTCTGAAAATATGTCGATTATAGCTCTTTGAAATGTTGTTGGTGCATTACATAAACCAAAGGGGAGCACTCTGTAAGCAAACGTTCCCCAGGGACAAGTGAAGGTAGTTTTATCTTGGTCTTTAGGAGCAATCTGAATCTAATTGTACCCGCTAAACCCATCCAGGAAGGAGAAGAAATTCTTCCCTGATAGGGTGTCGAGTACTTGATCGATAAAGGGAAAGGGAAAGTGGTCTTTTTGTGTGGATTTATTCAGCTCCATATAGTTGACACAGACTCTCCATTTACCATTTTTCTTGGGTACAATTATCAGCAGGGAGACCGACTCACTGTTTCAAATAGGATATATGAATCCTGCTTCCAAGAGTTTCTGAATTTCTTCCTTCTCTATGTCCCTAAGATTGGGGTTCATTCGTCGTTGAGGCTGGCACATAGGCCAGGAGTCGCTTTTAATATAAATATGATGGGTGCATAGGTTAGAGGGAATACCCCTCATGTCTGTATACTCCCAGGAAAATGCCCCCTTGTGTTCTTTCAAGAGACTGATCAGGCACTTCTGTTCATCTAAGGAGAGGTTGGGGTTAATATTCAGGGTTTTTCCAGACTCTACCTCAATGGAAATACTTTTTCAAATTTTTCAATACTGGGATTATGTGTGTGTCACCGACTAGTGCTTCTTCTATGAGATTTTCTTGTTCTTCCTTACCCAGAGTAATGTTCAAGATTTAATAAACTTCTTTATTGACTGAGGTGGGTTCACTGATGAAGTTATTAATGGCATCGTCTTTAGTTTCATCTTTAAAGGTTAAGGCTTTCCCTATAGTTAATAATGGTTGAACGCCCTCTTCTTCCTTTGGCTCCATCCATAAAGAAGTTTCAGCTTCTAGACTCGGCCGAGCTGGAGGATAGAGAGTGAGGTTCTTAGTCTCGGTGCCATCTGATATGGTCATAGACCTAGATCGACAGCTGATGCAAGCATCAGCTGTGGCTAACCAAGGCCTTCCCAGGATCAATGGGTGTCCTCCCAGCTGTGACTTAGGTTGTAAAACCAAGAAGTCAGCAAGATACTCCCAAGAGTCAACTGAGATGCCGAGATCATTCATAATTCCTTCAGGTTTAATGGTGGATCTATCTGCCAGTTCTAAAACAGTGGGGGTTGGCCTAAGATTAGTGAGCCCAAGTTTTCTTACAGTTTCAATTGTCATGACATTAATCGTTGCTCCTAAATCTACCAGTACGTTGGGTATCTGTGTATGCCCAATCTGTACAGTGACAGTGGGGTTCCCAGGATCAACATATTTGGCCAACAAGGTTTTTCCTGTTATTAATGCAGATAATTTCCCTATGACGTGGACAGTGGGAGGATATTTGGGTTTCCTCCCTAGTTTCTTTGTGCACAGGTCCCAAACAGTTCTAGCATAGATAGGTAAGTCTTGAAGAGCTTGAAGGAGGGGAATTTTAACATAAAGATTCTTTAACTCTCCTAAGAGGTTAAACTGAGGCTGTCCCCCTACCCTTGGTAGCATTAATGTCTCGGGATACGGTGGTTGCCTTATCAGCTGGGTAGGCTGTGTATCGCTAGATTTATAATTCTATGTTTCAGTCATCCCAGTAGTGGGATTTTTAGCATCTTCAATGATGGGGGTCGTATCGGATAGATGCTATGGATTCATCCCTTCTTCATGTACCAAGGGTGGAACATCTTCTATGATTACAGGCTCTACTATTTTTCCTGACCATAAGCAAATATCGTTGCAAGGCACAGGAGAAAGGGAGTAGGAAGGCATGTTGACAGTCTCAAATTGATGGACTGTTTTATTGTTTGGGTTAGGATTAGGTTGAGCAGGCAGCTGAGGTCGTATCGGTATATTAGGGGCAGAATTGTTCTGCAATTGCAGTTGTGACTACTGATGAGGGTATTGAGGATATTAAGGATATTGAGGAGGGTATGGTTGCTATTGATGTGGAGGTTGTTGAGGAAAATGGTTCCCTAGATGGAAATTCCTCCATCCAGGAGACCAAGAAGTTGGTTGGTGTGGTGGTTGAACCTAGGGATTCCATGAGTTATAATTTTGCATTGAAGGTTGAGAAGGATTCCACTGAGAATAAGATCAATGGAATTGTGTATTCACATTTTGCATATTATTTCAATTACTCATGTTATTCAAAAATGGAAACGAGTTTGGGTTCATACCTTGGTTTCGAGGCTGCCAAGGCTTCTTTTGTGAAATGAAGTATGCCGGTTCCACCTCTGGAGTTGATGCCTGTAGAAAAAACTTCACTTGGGAGAATGAGGGGCATTCTTTTGTGTTGTGGTTCATCTCGCATAGCTGACACACTTCTACCTTGTCAAGCGGGCACTCCTTCAGAGGGTGGTTCTTTCTACATCGAGGGCAGAACACACCTAGTGTGAGATCCTCTACTGCCTGTTTTTTCTTTACCCTCAGGACGTCGATTTTCGAGGAGATAGAGATCATCATTTCTGTTTTGAAATTTTCAAGGAGGTTTCCTATCTCTACATGGGTGGCTCCTCCATTAGATGACTTCTGAGTTCTGTCGAAGACATCGCATTCTAGCTTATCCCGTTTGTTCCGCCTGTTATTCCTGGAAGATCCCCTGGAGTACCTTTTGCATAATTCCACAATATTCTCGAAAGAATCCTTGGAGATATCCCCCTTTCCTAACATGTTTAACATATCTAGGCAATCATCCCTAATCCCACAAAGCAGGATTATCTTGAGCACATCTAACCCCATGTTTGTTTGTCCAGCTCTTTGCACATTGTATAAAAGCCTCTCTACAAAATCTTCCAGACTTTCATCTTCCTTCTGCACCATTTTGAACAATTCTTCTCTCTTTTCCTTGGTGTTGCAATATTCTTGATATTTCTCTAGGAACACCTGTTTCATCTTGTCCCAATTAGTGACAGTTCCACCTCCCAGGCTCATGAACCAGCGTAATGCATTGTCCTTCAGAGTGGTAGGGAAGAGCTTCAGCTTTTGTGCATCGGTGACATAGTCGTAGCTGCGATAGAGGATATCAAACTTGAAAAGAAATTCATCTGGATCCTCTGCTGCTTTTCCATGGAAGCGAGGCAACACCGATGGCGATATATTTTTCATAGGGGTTGTTCCTTCTAGCTGTTGAATTAGGAACTGAAGTGTAGCCACCATTCCTTTAGGCAGGGAATGATCTTCATGATGATGGTTTTCCCCCATTGCCTCTTCCTCGTCAGATTCGTGTCTATTACTCATTCCTTCTTATGTTTTCTCCTCTTCGTTCCTCTCTTCGTTCTTTTATTTGTTCCTCTCCTTGTTCTTCCACTGATCAACAATATTCTGATGGAACTGTGTCCAATCTTTTTCAGTTACAACCTTCCTGCAAATGTGGTAGATTGGACTTCTACCAACAGATCCTGTTGTACCAACGTTGTCCTCCTCTGCAGGGATATTTGAGGATGTCGTGGCTGCTCGTGTGTTCTCCACTGTGGATCCTGACGCTGGCACCCCAGGGTCGGCAGGGATTCTTCTGATAGGTGTTTCCTGATGGCAAGCCCTCATGGATGAATTAGTTTTGTCAACAAGATCATCAATGAATGCTCTTCTGCCCAATTATGGACCTCGACCACGACCTCGACCACCTGCACTGTTAGTATTTTGTGGGGTTTTGAGAGTTGGAAGATTATCATGCTTTACCCTACTTGTATTCATACAACCCAAATCATTACAAAAAAAAATAAAAGAGACTGAATAGAAACAATTACAGGATGCAACTAATGATGGTGTTTAATTTTTATCCTCCCCGACAACGGCACCAAAATGTTGGGCACCCAATATGCAAGTGAATTACAACTAACATACAAAGTGTGCAATATTTATTGTCAACCCAGGGAAGTCTTGTATTTCAAGGATAACATGCACAATATATGCTTAGACACTAAATTATTGTAATTGATCAATCCTATCCTCTGTTTGGCTATGCTCATCCCAAGAATCTACTTAATCTAGTTACCTTCTAAGGAATACAGTCACAGTTACCTTCTACTGTTCTTGATCTAAGAATGGAAAGATGAAAGTCACATCTAGATTACATTTGCAAAAAAAGGGAAATTCTGTTTCAAACCACTTAATGATTAACCCAACTATCTTAATCTGATTATTCTAGAAGTCCAAAGACATAAATTGAATATTAATCTAGAGATTCAAAATACAGAAATTGAGTTCAGTTGTTCTATGAATTCGAAGTACAGGAATGAAATTATGTAATCATTAAAATAAGAGACAAGCTCCAAGGATTCATGGAAACAACAACTAAAATATCTAAGGATGAACAAAGCTGTTAGAGTTACCACACAAATTGCATAAGGAATAATTACCTACTCAGTCAACTGTCACACCATGCCACTACAAGTATCCAAGAGATGCAATCAACAACACATTGTAAATCCACAACTTGTTACAACTTCCTACGAAGAAATAAAATTAACATAACATCACACAACAAAATAATTGAAATGCCTAATTTAACTCAGCAATCCCTGTGGAAGGCGGGCCCAGCCTTCACACAGAGATGCTGGATGAACAGCCGTTAAAACCCTTAGATCTGAAGTAACTCTTTGTATTAAAAAGACAGATCGATTACACAATTCCTCCTTATAGCTAATACAATTAATTGATTATATGTTCAACAACCCCTAGTTCGAAATAGTTTTCCATATTTATATAATGTAAATCATAACATCCTATCCATATTGTGGGGCAGCCATGAAGATCTCTAATCTTTAGGCACCCTAAATGACAACAATAGTTACAAACGTGGCAGGATGAAAGATAGTAAATATAGGGAAATTGTTAATCGACCCAAGAGTAATGATATCTTCAGATCATAGCTATACACGAGCAGCAACACACTGTTGACCTCCAAATCTGACACATTCTGTTACAACTATCTTTGTATAGCTTTGCCTGGGATAATACACTGGGACCACATTACTTGGGAAATGGTAGGATGGATGGTGATCAGCTTGAGCTATGAATGTCCATCCTTTTCATACCATGTTCAACCCGATCTTCTTGCAGTCTATATATCTCAAAATACCTTTATAAACCATCATATGTTAGCATATTGAGAGATATGAAGCCTTAATTATCACAATCATAAGTATTAATAAAATAAAACAATGACCAATCATACCTTGGTGGATTGAAGAGTAGAGTGGGGATAAAACATTTATTTGGCATGCTCAATGGGGTAGGATAGGACAAAAAGAGGTAATTAAGGATGGTCAAAAAGGGCCATTTCTAGGCCCAACAAATACTCTACTCTAGTTGAGACCTCGTATCAATTGTTTAAAATTCAACTTTCACTGTTTCAACATTTCTATTTTTAAATCTATAAAACATATACTCCATGACACTAAAATTGACTTGTAAGGATATTAAAGTTGACTTTTAAGGATGTTAAAATTGATTCTTACAACTTCTTGGAGCGATAACCCTACAATGGACTATTGATCCCAAAGGCATAATATTTGTGACCTTGAGAATTGTTTTGTAATTTCAAAAAAAAAATTATATGTGATTTTTGTGTTAAATCTGTGAACCATTAATTTAGAGGCCAATGAGAGCAATTGAGAAAATAATTATGCAGTGGAATTATTAAAGACAATGTACACTGAACAACACAAATTTGAGACAAATCTAATAAGAATTGATCATTTAATTAAAACATTAATCTTCATTCATTAATCTGTAATGCAATGGTGTTACAATACATAGGATTCGAATGCCATGGATAGGATTTGAATCTACCAACTGAGACTAACTATCTAGCTAACTTAGTGTGTCTAAATCATTGTTGGAGGCTCACTAATCTATCTCTGGATGTCTAAATAATTCTACAATCAATTAACTTATGAGATAGGTGGGAAAAGGCGTCACTCTCCCTTCTTGCATGCATAATTGGCACTAGGCTAACCATAAGTGATCTAACTGATTGTAACTGGACGTTGACTCAACATAACTGCTTACCAACCACAACCAACTGATGGAGGTTGTTGGTGGCACTCAGATTTGGCTCTTATAATGTAGGGATTGGAACCGGTGGCACCAATGGCGCCAATGGCACCAGTGGCTCCAATACTCATGGTGGCACCAAAACTCCAGTAAGGTGATAAATGATCTACTAAGCTAGGAAACAATAACAAATATACTATATTGGAAAAAGGAGGATTATTAATCCTAACACCCCCAAATAATCCTAACTTTGGACAACTTGGGCCCTGGGAACTAGGAAAAAATTCACCCATACAATCTAAATGACATAAATTAAATCTCTTAATAAAATAAGGAAAATGGGGAAACCCTCATGGGAAAAACCCCCGCTCAAAATAAGCAGGAATCAAGAAATTTTGTAGCAATCTGCAACTCTGTGAAGAAGTAATGCAGAATATTGGTTCTTCTGTGTATCAAGATCCTAGGAATATGCATGTGAACCTCTCCAAACTAAATGATTATGTCTGGAGGATTTTCCTCTTTGGAAGAAGAGGAATATGCTCAACTGAATTAGGAACATAGACAACTGCAAGATGAAAATTGGACCCATGTAGAGTAACTGAGATCAACTGATGAGAGAGAAAAAGTGCTTGAGAATTTGAACCATGTGAGGTAAACCCAAGAAAATTATATGTTGCAGCCTTTAACATCAAACCATATGAGGTAAGATCAACTCCAAGTGTTAGGAGCAAGTGTCTAAGTGAATGCATGATGTCTCCACCTTTACTAGTACCGTGAGGAGATGAGCATGTGATCAAGTAGAAAGGTAGATAAGTCCTGGGACCATGGATAGCGAATGCTTGAGCTCCATAATCTAATATAGCTTCTAAATATACAATGATTTAGAAAATATAATATCAGCAAACTAATGAGAGAAAACTAACATCGAATCCCCAACAACAATTTTGAAAGAGAATTGAGGTACTTGATTTTTCACACCAAAATTGATGAGAAAAACTACAAGCATGATTGGAGGCTCTTGAAACTTAAAATTCAAACGAAATAAGGTCATATTAGATCCAAGAGTGTGGAACAAAGGTTCCAAGTGCTCCACCGAGATGGTAGATGCATAATTTTCTCCTTCTTCAACAAAACTCTCAATATTGGTGCAAGCAATCAAGTAGGAACTTGTTGGAAGATCTAGATCAATAAGAGTGAATGGAAAAATCCTAAAATATGATATTCATTCCAAAACATCCAAATTATTACTTTTATGCACACCATCAACAACATTAGAGAGAAAGAAATCAAATTCTTGTTCATTTTCTAAAGCAATCACTGACAAACTTTACACCGAATTTAAAATAGAAGAATCACTAGAGAATGCCTGATTATAATGGAAGGATAGTTTTTCTTCAATAATCACTATTTGAATATCTTCTTTTGGATCAGCTATATGAGAAGATGAGATATAAAAAATCTCATAAACTTTCGGAGCAACGAGAGTCACTCCAAGGAGACTTTCTTCAATTCGAATTGACTGTGTTGAAGATTCTGCTTCTTCTTCATCTTGAACAACTTCATCAGAGAGAATAGAGGCTGAGACTTTTGAAGAAAGAACTCTTATGATGTTGGGTTTTCTCTCCAAATTTCTAGAATGATCCTCATTGTGCTTTCCAAAGGTTCTATCCAATTTTGTCCAGCGATCCTTTAGGTATTCAACAGAATCAATAAGGTAGTGCAAGCTTGGAGAAAAGGCTAGATATATCATTCCAAAAGCTCTATCATCGTCATTTATCCAACCATTCTCATATTCATAAGGATCTTTACCAAGTCTAGTAGATACCTCATAGAGACCTTGTCTCTTTAGAGATGAAATCATCTTCAATTTCCATTCTAAATATCTTGTGAATGGAGTAAGAAGAGGAATTGATAATGTCGAATCCATATTGAATTTGTACCTACAAAATATCACCGCAAAACAAACCAATTCACAGTCATATGTCGGTTGTTGATGTATTTGTAACTTCGGAATGTATTCATTTGTATATCTTATGTATTGTAGCCCAATGTTCCTATTGAGAAGTATCTATAATGTAAAAAAGTCATGTAAAGGCATTGAGGTTAACCCTCCATTTTAAGTCGGGTAATAGTCCCCACAATTGAGTTAAGGTTAACCCCAGGCTTGTTGATCAAAGGGCGAAGTCCCGATAGTTGTGGGGCACTAGGGTTATTAGACTCTCCTAGAGAAGTCGACCCTGGTAAGTAATTGTTAAGTAAGGCTGACTTGTTGGAATGGACATTAAGTGAATGGAAGAATATAAATAGAGAGTGAGCCTCTCTATTTATCACACACACTCACTCACTGGGGCACATGAGTGAGAGAGGAGAAGCTCTCTCAAGTGAGAGAGAGAGAACAGCTGTGGAGATCATCTTTTCTGTCTTTAGCTTTTACTGCTGCCATTGGTGCTCATTCTATCTCTGAGAAAGTTGCAGGGTTTTATCCTTTATGGTTTCTCTGAGGAAAATTCTTTGTGTCTCTTGTCTCTTGTGATTTTTGTTGTGCATGTTATTCTCTTAGATAAGATCCTAGATCATATTGCTTAAATGATAAAAATCTAACATGGTATCAGAGCTAATCTGAGAACAAGACACTATGCAGATGCAGACACTAGGGATTCTTACTTTTTAGGTCTCTCTCCATAGTCCATTAGCAAAAGGAGGCTAGGATGAACCTCCATTGAAGGACACATCTTTTTGTCGAAGCAAAATTTGATTCTGGGCATTTTCAGTTTTTGGTGTAGGAAATTAGGGCTTTTTACAGAAGAGGAATTTTTGAGTGATCTCGGCATAGGATTTCTCTCCTCGTCAAAATAAAAGTTTAAATACCTGGGTCGATATTTTTGGCTGGGTAAAACTTTGGGAAAGTCAAACCCTAGTTTGACATCGGGCCTGAAAAACCCTAAAATACTAAAAATGGTAGTTTTGGTACATTCTCTATATCTTGAGATTGGAGAAGGCTCAGGAGATGAAAATTTCACAAGATGAAGATAAAATCCTGATGTACCCTATGTAAAACTTTCAGCCTCAGATTCATTATATTCTGGGAGATATGTGTCCTCCAAATAAGGGTTCCAGCCTCTTCCAGGATTCATCCCTAAACATGACACCTAGGGAGAATTGCAATATCTCAGGATAAAAAGCTCCAAATTAAATTTCGCAAGATATTAATTAGAGGAATTTTGAGGTCTAAAATGGGCTTCATAAGGAAAATAATAAAATAATAGTTAAAATAATAAAATAATATTTATTAATTTTGGAAGAAAAAAGAAAAAAACTACTTTTTGTGTTCGTATTTTCGACACATTTCCCTGTGT
>LPNX010376573.1:465185-541736 GCA_001517045.1 Pseudotsuga menziesii
TGTGGAATCAAATTCCACATCCAACAAGCTCTCCCGATCGAAATTTGAGTAAAAACACAATGAGATATGTCGAAAATACGAACAAAAAAAATAGTTTTTTTTAATGACAAATATGTCAATTCAACCATTATGGTTGTGTTGTGGCTGCAACAATTTTACCAAAATTCCAAAAAAATTTAGGACCCTCCTTTGTTTGGATTAATTCGATTTTCTTCTTTGAGTTGGTCTAATAATGATTTCTCCGAATGATTTTCTAATGCTTGAATTTATTTACCACTTGTTGGATTCTCCCTCTAGCACTTGAAATAATCCACTGTTTGATCAAGCTATATCACTGACTTTGAATGCATTTGAAGCATGCCTGGATCGGAAGTTATTTGGTTAAGTGCCCCGCCATTGCGGATGGATAATTGGTTTGGTCTTTGATTTTCTTTCCGACCCATTGGTTTTCGCATCGGATGCTGTTTGGTTTTGCATCGGAACTATTTATCATTTCTTTCTCCGCCGTTGCGGGAGGAAAACTGCTTCCTCTTTCGATCATTGCTTTAACGTTTTGGACCCGTTTGTTTTTTCCATCGATTCCGTAAGTCGTGGGCCTCCACCCTTGCGGCTGCGGGAAGCCTTTTCCTTCCGGTCGTCTAAGTCTTTTGAAACTCGCCGTTGCGGAAGGTCGCGCCCTTTCTCCTTCCGCCGTTGCAGCTGCCGAAAGCGTTAGCTTTTTCGATCCTTTAATGTTTTCGCTTCCGATTTGGAACTCATTTTGCGGAGCGGTTTATCCTTTGTTCTTCCGCCGTTGCGGCTGCAGTTCTGCTTTGTCCCGATGTTAGAAGTCCGATGCGCAGTTATTTTTCACCCGGTTATTCCCCGCCGTTACGGACGGTGGTATGCTTTACGGTTCCGCCGTTGCGGATGAAAGAAGCGCTAACCTTGCCGATGTGTAGTCATTTTTTCTCCCATTTCGGATCGATTTACCCGTTGTGGCTCTGCCGTTGCGGCTCTCGTTTCATTACTGACCCGACGATTGGTTTTTTGAGGTTCCACCGTGTATGTCTCCACGGATGGCTTAGCGCTTTAGCCATCCGCCGTTGCGGAAGGAAGTTTGTTTTCAACCTCCAATCCAAAGTTGTCCGCTTTTCGATTATTTTCTCTCCGTCGTCTGATATTTTGTGGTGGACTATATATATGGGGTCGGGATATGCTGCGTTATCCTTGTCGACTGTTTCTGCTCTGTCTGTCATTATCACGTGCTGTCGCGCTCTCCCGTTCCCCCGTTTTTGGTACACACAGGCCAGGTGTCGCCACCATGAAGTTTGACATGCCTCCCCACTCCGGTTACGCACCGTTTCCAGGTAGGCTCGTTGATGCCCTTTCCCCGTTCCGTTGAGCTTTTGGTTGATGTTTGCTACAGTTAGGTTCTGTCGCGGTTGTTTCTCTTCACCCCGTTAGTTGCACACCTATATAAATAGGGGATTTTCATCTTATTTGGCCGTGGGAGGGAGGTTTAACCCTCAGAGTAGTTTTTCCCTCCACCGCCGTTTGTTTTGTAACCCTGCGTTTAGAAATTCGGGGGTTTGGTGCAGACGGCCACTACGCCGTCTGCACCAAGCGGCCCTGTATGATAAGGTTTGATAGGGGAGGTTTCAGGGCATCCCTGTGGTTTTGGGTGGTCACCTTCCCCATTCATTTTACGCTATCCGTATCCCGCGGACTCAGCCATAATTTGCTTTGTTTTTTCACACGCTCGGTTCATGGCCGAGTTTTGAACCTAAACCGGTGGTGGGGGTTTTATCACTGTATAGCAACATGTAGCGTTTCAAGTGGACATTAGATTGCATAGGCAGTTTGTTTGTAAAGTGCCGTTGAAAAAAAGGATTGCATGGTTTTTCCCTTGTCCATCCCGTGCCACGCGGCGACCATGGCGCCCGCGGAAAGACAAAACTTATCGCACATTAATGTAGATTTATTTCTGCCCAATTTGTATTGTTAAAATTGTTTGGTATTGAAAATCAGTGGTAGCTTGTATGTTTTTACTACATATAACTGTTTTCCATCATGCTGAACATAGACTAAGTCACTGAACACTGCACATTGTGTTTCAATGGTTCTATTAGTTAGGTCATTTTTGCTTATATACATGCATATATTTGCTTCATTGACTGATTGATATCATGTTAAACATAGAAGAAATGACACACTACAAACTGATGTATATAAGTTTGTCACTTAGCCAAAATGGCTTAATGTTTACAATGTTGTGTGTGGTAGGAAGATTTCGAATCCACAATGTCAAAGAGACAAAAGAAGAAGGCCCTGATGGTCGAGGAAGAGCCCGAAGTAGAAACTGCCACCAAAATGGAATATATATATGAGGACACTAAGTGTATTTCTAGTGTTGAACTTGAATACCAGTGGGGGGAAATATATAGATTGATCACACGCAGAGAGGTTCCTGACATGAGCTTAGAAGAAGAATCCATATATGCCAACATAGAAATATCTTCACCGATGAAGATCGCCACTAGACCGGATTTGTTCCCTTGCTCTGAAGTAATCGGTTGGATTCTGCCCCGGGCAGATGTCACAACAATGATTCTGGAAAATGTTGAAAGACAGGGCTATGCTGCATATAGCCCTGGATATGTAGCATTGGATTACCACCTGCCAGAAGCCCAAGTATTTTTAACTAATGATTGGCTGAACAACATTAGAATGGACCTGGTAGAGACTTTTAAAAAGATGTTGTTGTAGGGAAAACATTACAGATACAGACCGATGAGTGATTATGATACGGCAAGCTTAAGGTCCCCCTATAGGTTCATAGCTTTAATGCTGAATAGGATTTTTGGAAGAGCACGTGATAGGTTCTTCAAGTTAGAATGGATCCCAATCATTTTTTGTGTTGCAACCCAGGGGACAATTTTCAACTGGGCCAGCCTTGTATCAAATAGTCTTTCAGCTTGCTTGGCCTCAGCTTTGGGAGGAGTGTCCCAAAAGAGGTCTGAATTCTATATGAGTTCCATACTACTAGACTGTATATTATGCAATCAGCCTTTCCCCGGCCTCAGGTGCATCTGGGATAGGGAAAGAATGCCTGTCTATTCTGCTTATAAACCACTATGGGCACATAAATATCACAGAAATTACCGAGAAGTCTGTGAACACTTCATCATGTCCTTATACACACTCATTTTCCTGAAGGAGTGTGATTGTATGTCAGAGGAAGCGCTGCAAGTAATCGAAGAATATGCAGATTACTATTTGATTGAGGATGGCCTATACTTCAGGATGTTTGGAGGTTCAAGAGCACCCTCCCTGCTGCCCAAATACGCCACTGACTATATCATACACAAGGAAGCAGTCAGGCAGGTCTTCTTGGATGGCATAGGGAGCTTTCTATTTGAGCACAAGAAGACCGCCTATCCTCCTTTGCCCTTCAGGTTAGGAAGCTACAAGTTTACCAGAGTGAAAAAGGCTGATGAATTTGTAGAAGAGCTGGAAAAGTTCCATTTTGGAGAGATGCCCTTCCGTAGAAATGATACTCACGGTAAAGTGGCTGAACATTGCAAAGCAAACAACGTGCATTTTGAGTATGCCCACCATTGGGATCGGGAAGAATCCATCTTCTGAAATGCAGTAAACATGACAGCCTTGAGAAGAAGGTTCAAGAAGAAGATCACCACCAAAGGTGGGAAGGGAGATGAACAAGAAAAGGCTGAGGAAGAAGCAAAGAGAAGAAATGAGGAATCCCAGAGGTTGGCACAAGAAGCTGCAGGGTGGCTACACACAGAAGAAGAAGAAAAAAGGTAAGCTGTGCAAGAGGCAGCTAGGAAGGTAGATGAGGAGCTCCAAAAGAAAGAAGCTGAAATTATAAAGCTGACACAGACAGAACAGTCAGCTTTTGAAACAGCTGCAGGGCAGACCCAGAACGTGGAGAATCCGGAGGTTCAGGATCCCGAAATACCAGCTGTTAGCACCTCTGGACAATCTATGGTCCCTACACTGATGCTGGTCCCCTTTGTACAGAAAAAAGGGGAAGAGATCCCTGATTTCAATACTGTTTTCTATGACAGGGCAACAAAGAGGATAGCGAAGAGAACATAAAGGAAAATTGAAATGGGAGATCTTCCAGGGAAAATGATATCGGATACGCCTGTTATGTTGGGAACAGACCAAGATCCAAGATTCACCATCAGAGCCGGAGCAGCACTGATTCAAGCTTCGGAGGATAATGTGGGCAGGATTATGACAGACTTAGAGCTATCCAAAAAGTCTTCTGCTCAATTGAAAGACACATTGAGAAGAGAAAGAGAAGAAAGCAATAGGCTGAAGTGGAAGTATGAAGACATGCAGAGGGAGATAAAGGATTCTAAGACTGAATTGAAGGCCCTCCAAGTAGAAATACAGGTCAGAGAAACAACACAAGAATGCCTGGAGAAAGTGCAGAAAGAATATCAAGAGCTGAAGATGGAAAAGGAACGGCTGCAGGAAAAGGTATAAGAGCTGGAAGAGCAGCAAAAGATCATCCTAGAGGCTAGTGAGATGCACACCCAAGAGTAGGAAAAGAAACATCAAGAGCAGATTGCTTCTCTAACAGCTGCTCTGGAGGAAGCAAGGGAGCAGCAGGTTAACCTCCAACCGTTCAAAGAGCATATCTTGGCCCAGAAGGCTAAGATGCTGCAACTACAGACTGCTATAGAAGGAGAAAGGTGCAAGGTGCTGCAGGTAGATAGCCGATTGGAGGAAATCCTGGAGACCTCCTCTTACTTTGTAGATAGATCTCAGGACGTCCTTGAAGTCCTGACTGCAAGAATGGCAAGGCTGGAAAACAATGAAGAAACTCCAACAGAACTGCCATCAAAGGATACACAGGCCCTTAAGTGGGATTATGACTTGCTGGAATTTGCTATAAATACCGCGGAGTATTTCAAAAAATTAGTTAAGAAGATGAAAGGAGCATGCATCGAGTTTTTCAGAAGGCTTCTCATTACCTACAACCGGTTCCAGATAGAGGCCGAGCAGAGGCTTGAGGCTTTCCCAGATCACAACGCCTTTATGGAGCTGTTGCAGAAAAGATACCAGGAGGAGGAAGCTAAAGTACAACATATCAAAGCTCTGGATGATCAGATCTTGAGGAGCGAAGTAGATCATTCAGCTATCAGCATGCAGCTTCTGGAGGATCAGCTTCGATTGAGTGCAGCTAGGATTGAGGCTATAAAGAACCAGGCTGCTAAGTTTGAGATCAATATTCAGTTTTTAGAGCCTTGTGCATTTGAGGGCATTGCCTCTGAAGCTTCGGCATGGAAGAAATTTCTAGATGCCCAAGTGGGACCCTCCTCGTAAAGGATTGGTCACTTTTTGTAATGTGTAACATTTTGTAAAAAACATTTGAGAAAAGTCAAGTGTTGGGAAATGAAGAGTTGGGAAGCCCAAAGGTTACTTTGGGAAGCCCAATCATCTCACCCTTTTGTATAAATGTAGAAAGTCTAGAAGGGAGAAGGGTCTTTTTCCCAGTTAGACATGAAAAGCAATATTGTAAGAAGAACTATTTCTCTTTGCAATAAAGAAGTATTGTTTTCCTGTTGGAGAAAGATTGGTGGCACTTTCAAATGTTATGCTATGGATGGCTGAAAGATGAACTATTTTTTTTTTTCCAGCTTTTTGTCCATTAACCGTGAGATCGTTCTAACTCTCAGAACCTATGTTCTTGTTTAAATGATTTCTGGTTTATTTTGTGGAATTACCACCATGAGTAATGTATGCTGTTCAGAAAACAATTGGCTATCTAATTGTTGAAATATATTTTATCGTTTATGTGTTGTAGAAAGAAACATCAGCTACCTGTAATTTCTCTTTATAATGCATGCACAATACACATTACTCATAATTAAGTTACAATCTGGCTCCCCAGGGATAGATAGGAGATAGATAGATAGATAGTTAGTTTTATTTCTGCATATGTGATTGAGATGCTTGTGAGTGCTAAGACGAGAGGTAAGAACCTGCGCATCACATTGTGACTACCCCTTGCATCCTTATCACCCTGCATGGTTAATTAGGCATATGCATATCATACTTAAGTCAAAATACAAAAAATATACACGGTGGACTGGGCTGCAACCGGTAAAACCTTTGTTTTGTTACTTTGACCTACGGTAGCCGGACCGCAAACCGGATGGATTCCCCATACCAAACAGTCACGGGCTAGTTGGGAACGTTGACTGGGGAGAATCCCTTTCTGTTGTTTCCTGTGAATTTCCAAGCCTCAACAGGTTGACTTATTTTATTGAAATTCTATTGGTTCTTGAATTCCAACTCACAAGAACTTATTGTTGGTGCTTTTTCTTATAAGGCCCATTTTAGACCCCAAATTTCCTCTAATTCCAGATAGGGCATGGACTGTACTTTTTGTAGTAAAATTTTCAGACCCCGAAGGTGAAACAGTGACACGCGGAAGTCCGTACAAGTTCATTATGTTGAACAGTCCTGAAATAAGTCACCTTGGAAAAACTCTCATAAGTACCAATTGGTGAAACCAATTCTGGTCAAACCTATGGTGTTGAAAAGAGGACAGATGAGGTTACCTCAATACGAAATTTCAGACATAGAGGAGCAGTAATTTCAGAGATACCTTAGAAACAATATCAAGAATTTATGCAGAATAAATTGGTAAACTAGGGATTCCTGTTCCGCGAGATTTCCTCAACTGTTTTCAGAAAAGGAGTACATTGGACATCTCACCTTGAAGAGGTATGTCTTTCTGTCCAATCAGATCTGAAAGATTCTAAGTTTTGAAAATTAGGGTTTCTCTAACAAACCCTAGATAAGCTAGCTCCGAAACCAAGACGGACACCTCAAATCGGTAAGATCTAATATTTTGCTATTTACAGTTGAGGTTCTCATTTGAATATGACTAATCACACCAGCTTGATGAAAATCTTGGTGAGGATGACAACTTCCAAGAATGGAAGTATAGGATATCACTAGTTCTTGAAGGAAATGAATAAGGACACCTACATAAGTAGAGAGGTTCCAGTTCTAGAGGGAGATGAGGTTAAAATCCTTACATAAGAAGAACTTGGTCAAGGCCAAGAAGATCATTGCCGATTCAATCACAGATCATCTTATACCACAAGTGTATTCCCTAAAGACACCAAAAGATATGTTTGATTCCTTGACCAAGCTATTTGAAGGAAAGAACATAAATTAGAAGATGACTTTGAGAAAAAAGTTGAAGAATGTGAAGATCCAGAATGCAGAGACCATACAGTCATACTTTACAAGGGTCTCTCAAATCAAAGAACAACTTGAAGCAGTAGAAGAAGAAGTGGAGAATGCAGAAGTTGTGATAACCACCTTGAATGGCCTCCTAGGATCATGGGATTCATTCATTCGAGGAATGTGTGCCAAAAGGAAGTGATTACTTTCAGCAGACTCTGGGAAGAGCACACACAAGAATAAGCTTGACTCATAATAAGAGAAAATAAGATGGGAGCAACTAAATATCAAGCTCTCAGCATCCAAAGAAGATCCCTCAAGCGGTGAGGAATACGAAGGACTCAACTCTTGAAGAACCTCTTATGCATCTTAGCATTTCGATAAGAAATTATGTTTTTATGAATGAAGAAGAAGATGAAGATGAAAGAAGGAGTCTACCCATGAAACAAATAAAGATAAGTATTCAATTGTCATTTCATGATATTGTTTTGTTATGCACTTGTTTATATTAAGTTGATGTGCTATGCATGATAGAATGTTTGCATTAATGACAGTATACTACTAATATGCATGTGATGCGTAAGTAGCTCATGGTGCTATAAAACTCTCCATTGCTACTTATCTATAATAAAACCTCTTTGCAGACATATTGGATTAGTGCACAATCTCAATGTTGTCCTGGTAGAGATGGAAGGCATCTAGAAAGTTTCTGTGAGATATGGATGAATGTTGTATTGGCTAAAATAGTTGCATGATCATATATTTATGCATAAGAATTTTCCATTATGAATATTCCCTATGAAATGTTTCTAACCATACAAATGAATTTGACTTATAGGAAAGATTGCGTACATAATCACCTAAAAGAAAAGAAGGATGAGACTTGTTTCGAAGAACAAGTGACGACAGATAAAGAAGAATATGACGATACTTTCAAAGAATTCAAGAGGCCTCAGACACAGTGCAGTTATGTGACACTGTTGAGCAACATCATTGATGTAGAGCCTTCCAACTATGAAGAAGTAGCCAAGAAGAAAGGGAAGGAGAGTACTAGTTCAAGAAGAATGATGTCTGGGATGTAGCATCAAGACCTGAAGGGAATTCTATTGTATCTTCCATATGGATCTGCAAGATCTAGCATGCAGTAGATGACAAAATCGTGGGATACAAGGCAGGATTCGTAGCATGATGCTTCTCATGAAAAGAAGGCATAGAATATGAAGAGACATTTGCATCTAGTGGGAGTTGAGGCACATGACAGGCAAACTCATGTGCACAAATTAAAGAAGACCTTGTATGAGCTCAGAAGACACCCATGGGATAACACATACATGAGGAGCTTGATGAAGATCTTAACCTTTTCTACAAGGTTGAAGATGAAAGCCTATAGAGGATGACAAGCTCACAGATGGGTGCGAGAAGAATGTTTTCAAGATAGAGGATCTTGGTATCTAGTGACCCTAGATGGATACATAGAATAATAGTAGCAGAGGAAGCTACTTGTCACTCCAGTACAAGATACATAGAGTACGGAAGGCAGAGGGAGAATGATGCTCTGCTTTAGAGGGAGTGACTACAGAAGATCCTGAGGTCCGACATGGTACGATAGGATGGACAGATTAATTATGACTCTAGGCTTTAGCTTTGCTTCAAGGTTGAAGGTGAAAGACCAGTGATGCTCTTGTTACATGTCGATGATTTGTTCCTGACAGGAAAAGAGGAACTCATTAAAGTTGCAAGAAGGAGGCTTGCTCCTGAGTTCGAGTTGAAGGACTTGGATATGATGCATTACTTTCTAGGCATAGAGGTGTGACAGAATGCGGATGGAATATCCTTGGGACAAGGGAAGTATGCAATAGAGATCCTGAAGAGGTTCAGGATGATGGACTGCAAGGCCATGACCACACCTATGGTATCGAACCTGGAGCTATTGAGTTTTGCTTCATCATAGTCGGTTGATGCCGTGATGTATCTTCAGATGATTTGTTCCTTGATGTACCTGATGAATACGAGACCAGATATTTGCTTTGCTGTGAACACATTGAGACATGTTCACCTGATGGTTGCAAAGCATGCAGTGAGGTACCTAAAGGGTACAGTTGAGTATGGGCTCAAGTATGATACAAATATGAAGATTAACCTGGAGGGTTATGTGGATTCGGATTGGGAAGGAAGTGCCATTAATAGGAAGAGCACTTCTTGGTGTAGCAGGAAGCAGTCCTACATGGCACTGAGTACAACCGAGGCAAAAATGTTTCCACTTGATATTTGGGAGGTAGTATGTTTCTTTTGAAAACTATTATTTGATTTGGTTGATCTAACTTGCATTTTTGTGTGATGCAGAGAGGAGCAGTGAAGCTCCAGTATGTGATCTAGATCCAGATCTCTCAAAAGAGGAAGTTCTAGCATATCTGGTGAGATAGGTTTTCTGAGCATAAATCATTGCGAAGCTCATATGTTACTTAGACGTAATTGGTCCTTTAGGTTTTCATCGAATGTAATTGGTCTTGGAAAAGCTCGTAGGTTATACTTGGACTTAATCATCCCTGATGTGATTCTATGCTAGAAACGGCCAGAGTGAAGTTTGATTACTTCAGGGAGAAGCTTGGTGTTCTCCAGATCGAGGTTCCCTCCAAAGAGAATTGATGTGTCCGTTGGCCTTTCTGACAAGGTGGAAGGATGAGCTTCACATGGTCAGATGTAAGTGCATAGATGCTCTGATATGATTGTGGGTTGTGTTACCACATGATCAATGTAGAGATATTCTGACGTGATTGTGGGATGTGTTCCCACATGATTAGTGCAGAGTCATTCTGATGTGATTGAGGGATATGTGTTCCCACATGATCAAATATAAGTGCATAGATATTCTGATGTGATTGTGGGATGTGTTCTCACATGATCAATGCAGATCCATTCTGATGTGATTGAGGGATGTGTTCCCACATGATCAGATGTAAGTGCAAAGCCTTTCTGACATGATGAGGTCGGATGTAAGTGCAGCGCCTTTCTGACATGATGAGGTCAGATGTAAGTGTAGATCCTTTCTGACATGATGAGGTTGGATGTAAGTGCAGTGCCTTTTTGACTTGATGAGGTCGGATGTAAGTGCAGAGCCTTTCTGACATGATGAGGTCAGATGTGAGTGTTGGGCCTTTCTGACATGGGTTTTGGTTGTGTTCCTCAATTGGTCAGATGTGAGTGCTGGGCATGCCTTTCTGACATGGTTCTTGGATGTGTTCCTCCCATGGTCAGATGTGAATGCTAGGCGTGCCTTTCTGGAATGGTTAATTGATGTGTTCCTCCCATGGTCAGATATAAGTGCTAAAGACGATGAAGACCTACATGAAGGCTAGGCCTACAACCAGCATGAAAAAGGGATGGCTCTATAGAACTTCCTATGACAAGTAGAATTGAGATAGAACCAGTGATGATCCAGATCAAGTGATGATCCAAACTTGATGATGATGCAATGATGCTCCAGATCAAGTAATGATCCAGACTTTATGATGATCCAATGACGATCCAGATCAAGTGATGATCCAGTGATGTTCTAGATCAAGTGATGATCCAGTGATGCTCCAGATCAAGTGATGATCCAAACTTGATGATGATCCAGTGATGCTCCATATCAAGTGATGATCCAGACTTGATGATGATCCAATGATGATCCAGATCCAGTGATGATCCAGATCCATTGATGATCCATACTTGATGAAGATGACTTGACGATGAAGATGACTTGAAGATGATCCAGATGATATAGAGAAGAAGAATTATGCTGATAAATTATGTCGAGAGAATACCTTCCTAGTTAAGAGGGAGTGTTAATGTATTTGTAACTTCAGAATGTATTCATTTGTATATCTTATGTATTGTACCCCAATGTTCCTATCGGGAAGTATGTGTAATGTAAACAAGTCATGTAAAGTCATTGAGGTTAACCCTCCATTGTAAGTCGGGGCAACAATCCCCACAATTGAGTTAAGGTTAACCCTTCTTGTTGATTGGAGGGAAAAGTCCCCATAGTTGTGGGGCACTATGGTTATTAGACTCTCCTAGAGAAGTCATCCATGGTAAGTAATTGCTAAGTGAGGCCAAATTGTTGGAGTGGACATTAAATCAATAAAATAATATAAAAAGAGAGTGAGCCTCTCTATTTATCACACACACTCACTCACTGGGGCGCATGAGTGAGAGAGGAGAAGCTCTCTCAAGTGAGAGAGAGAGAGAACAACTATGGAGATCATCTTTTCTGTCTTTGGGTTTTACTACTGCCATTGGTGCTCATTCTATCTCTGAGGAAGTTGTGGGGTTTTCTCCTTTATGGTTTCCCTGAGGTAAATTCTTTGTGTCTCTTGTCTCCTGTGATTTTTGTTGTGCATGTTATTCTCTCAGATAAGATCCTAGATCATATGCTTAAATGATAAAAATATAACATCAGTTCAAGCCTTTCCACCTCGACATGTGCACTTTCTCAGAGTCTGTCACACCTGGATAGGATTCTCTGGACAGAATCCAAGGGGAGCAACACTATGATTCCAGGATTTATGTGGAAACTCAATTGCCTCTGGTGCACAATGGAGATCAGAAAAGACTTGTTGCTAGCCTAAACAAGGCTCGGATACCATGTTAAATTTGTGAACCATTGATCTCCAGGATAATGAGAGCAATTGAGAAGATAATTATGCAGTGGAATTATCAAAGACAATGTATACTAAACAACAGAAATTTGAGACAAATCTCATAAAAATTGATCAGTTAATTACAACAGTAATCTCTATTCATTAATCAGTAATACAATGGTGTTACAATACATAAGATTTGAATATACCAACTCAGACTGACTATCGAGCTAACTCAGTGTGTCTAAATCACTGTTGGAGGCTCACTAGTCTAACTCTGGATGTCTAAATCTATCTACAATCACCTAACTAATGAGATAGGTGGGAAAATGTGCCAGTCTCCCTTCATGAATGCATAACTGGCACTAGGATAACTGAAAGTGATCTACCTGATTGTAATTGGAGGTTGACTCATTATAACTATTTACCAATCACAACCAACTCATGGAGGATACTAGTGGTATTCAAAGTGGGCTCCTATAATGTAGGGACTGGCACCAGTGGCACCACTGGCACCGATATTCATGGTGGCACCAAAACTTCACTAAGGTGATAATGATCTACTAAGCTAGGAAATAATAACAAATAGACTATACTGGACAAAGGAGGATTATTAATCCTAACATTTTGTTTCTTTAGTATATAATTTTTTATTATTTAAATGATTATTTATGAAATAAAATTAATGTGTAATGGTAATAATAGCTTGGTTCAAAAGACTAGGAATTGGTTCATTGAGATCACAAATATACATGAATGAATTATTATTTTACAAGGAACATCGTCAGGGAACATCCCATGTTTATTATACTTTTATTATTGTCTCATACACTACAACAATTTCTCTCTTTAGTGGTGGTTTTGGCTTGAGACGGTCTTGCTAAAACTGCTCCCAATTTTTTTTTACAAGCCATGAGAATTGGACTTTTGGGGGGGAGGGTTTAAAAAGACCATCCCTAAATGTATTTTTTAAGGTAGTTTTTAGAAATACCCCAAAGAAAAGTCATGAGAATTGTACTTTGGGGGCGGTTTTTCGACAACCCCCACTACCCCCAAAAATTCATGAGAATTTTACTTTTGGAAGTGGTTTTTTTAACAACCGCCTCAAAACATTCAATTCTCATGATGATGACATTGACAACAACAATGTTGTGGTGGTGATGATGAAAATGATGAAAAAAAAACTAATGATGATAATGATCATGATCTTATGATGTGATGGTGATGAGGAGGAGGAGGATGAAGATGATAATGATGATGATGTTATTATTTGATGGTGATGATGATGGTAATGATGAGGAGGAGGATGAAGATGATAATGATGACAATGCTAATGATAATTTCGATGATGATGATGACAGTTGTGATCATGAAAATGATGATTATTATATGATGACAATGATGATGATGATGATGATGATGACAATATTGATTATGTTTACAATTACAATGATGTAATCCTTAACAATTGATTTTAGGATATATGGTTATTCCTAAGTTTATATACTATTAAACATGCCATGTAGATTAAAAATTTGGAATATGCATGGGATGTGTTAGCACTGGAATTGAGCCAAAGGTTGCGGAAGGCCCGCTCCCAGGTAACAGTAGAACCACTTTCGAAGAGAGAATTGGCCTTCTGCTCTTCCGAGAGGGATCTCTCACCAAATATTAACAATGCTAGATATGTACAAGTGAAACTATAAATTGTTTGTAAAATTGGTTGAAACAAGACATAGAACCATTGGGCGATGGAGTCAAGAAGTGCAACATATATGAACAGAAATTATGTAGGCGATTTCAACACAGAGGCAAGATAGCCATTCAATCATAGTCAAATTATTATTTTCTGGTGGAAAAGAAGAACATGAATAGACTATCAACACAGAGCATTGGAAAATGAATTATGTATTAACTTTAGAAGAAAGTTTCGGTGAATATATGAAACAACAGACGGAGCATAGCATGTATGAATTCCAAACTGTTATACACTTATTTCAGACATGAAAGAAAACATAATGAAAAAGATAAACTGGAAAAACATTCACATGAGAAAGCAAGAAACATACTATAATATAAACAACACATGAATCTCCATGTAAAACGTCAACCTCGGCTCTGCAACTTTATTAAAATACTCTTGAAAGCATACACTGTAAAATTACATCAGTTTCAACCCTTTCTCCTTCTTCAGGAGGTAAATTTATAGTATCTTGGACTTCCTAAACCGACATTTAGGAATCAAAGTTTGTTACAAACTGGAGAGCATCTTCTAACAAACTTTGGACGTGGCCTACACACCTGATTCACATAAGACAAACATAAAATGCGGACTACTAGAAAAACAGGCTTAAAATCTCCTCCTACATATCCCATATGGTGACAGCTGTGCAAAAAATAAAAGAGGTTTTTATAATTGGCCATGTTCCTAACAAAACCCATTTCTTCATTTCCTCTGATTTAGCTCCCACTCCTCAGGATTTGATTTTGGAACTGAAGACTCAGACAGTAAACCTATAACTTTCTGAAAAAATACCCTATGAATATCCTTTAAATTATCCAAACCTGTGATTCCTGTGTAAAACCTGAAGGATTTTTTTGAGGGTAGACCTGTTATGAAGACAACCCTCTCTCTGTTTCCTGAAATTCAACTCCATTTGGCTGAAACAATTATTTGAATTTGATGTCTGAAACAGTCCTTTGGAAAACCTAAAACATAGCATGTAAAAATCACTTTGTTTCTCCTAACCCATAGGACCTATGTAAAAATTGAAGGAGGTTATTGAACAAAATCCTATTCTTAAGAAAATACTCATTCATTTTTGGAAAATTCTTTATGGTTTTCCAGAAACAATTGATTGAAATAACTGACTAAAACAGTCATTTAAAAATCTGAAAATTTTCTCTCTGAAGATGACTTTGATTTTCTCAATCCATAGAACCTGGGTAAAAAATGAGAGAGGTTATTGTATATAGTTGTGTAATTAAGAAACCACTCTCTCAGTTTTTGAAAATTCATCTTGGTTCGACAGGAATAATTGATTTAAAATAATGACCAAAACAACCATTTTCTTAAAAAAACAACCATGCTCCGCGGCTTTAATTCTGAATTGAGCTCATTTGATCCACAATTAGTACAATGTTCGTGAGCATTGTTTTTGAAACCTTCCTTCACATTCACCCAGAGAAATTATTTTAAGCGGTTGATCAGTTTTAACAGATAATGAATGCTTACCACATGTGTGAACTTGCATGCAGCATAAAAATTTCGCTAATCTCAAAACCTAATTTCTCCTTGCTAGTTGACAATGTGAAATTTGTTTTATCCATGTATTTTCCCTACCTGCCAATATGATCGTCAAAACCTATCTACCATTTAACATCATTTCACTGATTGAAAAATTTAATTGCTCCGTGCAACTTCGCATCACGAAATTGACCTGAGCGGTCAGATGATTTAGGCTTTGATTTGTGCCGTTGATTCATTTTTCTTCAGCAAGATTCTTAAGAGATTGCCATCATCCCTTACAGCGTGGAAACCAGGAAAACTGAAGGACTTGTGCAATTATTTTCCAATGAAATTATTGTTGGATGATACATGGATAAAGAAAAGAATATAAGCCATCGATCCACCTTTGTTTTGGAATACCATAATCAACAATAAAATCTTAAATTTCTTTATTGATTCTTCTGCAATAATTCATCATTCACATGATTCCATTCAACAACCGTAAAATCTCCACCAATAAATCGCCACCCTGGGATTGAGCAAGAAGATGATAAAATTCAAGTCTGTCATATCTTATTTATTCAACATACCAAGCTGGAATTCCTGCATATTTTCCATTCCATCTTTACAGAGTTTGTAAAATAATGATGTGTAAAAATATAACCAAAGGACTTGAGAGTGCCATTCTTTTTTGCATATGAAATCATACATACGACCATTCTTGGATAACTTCGTGGCTTGTGAGTTGTATACCTCGTGCATATAAAAAACTCATGTGATAATATCCCACATGCACAGTGTAAGATATGTTTCCAATGTTTATATGCATTGCTGGTTTCACATAATATCAAGGAACAACATGTGTATTACTTCTTGGGAGCTATGCACTTGGACTTTGGTGGAAAGATTTGCTAATGAGTGGCCTTGTGCCAACAACATTTTTTATAAAAACTTAATTTATCATTTTAATAATAAAAAATAAACTTGGATAAAATATAAAACTTGACTTATAAAGCCAAAATTTATATATAAAAACCAATGCTTATAAATTTTATTAAAAATGAATAAAATCCTTTTTTTAATTCATAGAAATTACTTTCTTTTTGCTCAAAGCTTCTAACATTTTTCTCGTGCCACCTTGGATTTTTTATAAATTGTTTTAATGAGGAATGTTTGAAAACCATTTGATCCTCAAGAGAAACTCATAGTTTTCAGGAAATGACCCTTACTGCGGCAAAACTAAAATGGTGCTAACAGCTAGCTCCATGAGGGATGTTATCCTCCCAGTGAGCTAGCAAAGAACCCCCATAGACCAAGTGCCAAATCCATTGGGTTGCTCCCAATTTTCTCTAAAATCCTCAACCTATTTCTGAATTGAACCACCAACTGAAACCATTCTGCAAACAAATCTCACTCTTTCAACCTGTCACCTGTCACCTGTCCACATTCTGAAAACTGAAGACAACTGTAACTGCACATCTAAACTTTAAAACTGAAACTAAAAACAAACTGAAAGCTGCTGAATGGAATGCTCACCATGTTGAGCTTATTCATCTTTACTTACCTACCCTACTTACTAAGCATCAACGTTCAATCAAGTAACTTCTGACTTCCAATGAAGCCACTCAAGCAAATGATCCCATAAACCAACTTTTTCTTCATGCTTAATAAAACACAGAGATGACAGCCTTAATGGCAGAAAGTTATAATAAAGAAATTGATCTTTACAGTAGAGAGATAACCAGTCATTACCATTGCAAAATTCATTTATGTAATCAACCACTGGATCATAAAAGGCATGACAACTTTCAAAAAATTCTGTCATTATCTTACCATGAGAGAGTTGTCCCAACTGTAAATTCCGTTGGACGCTGTCAAACTGATCTTCAAAAGAACCATGCAAGGAAAACTCGTGACAATTTCCAGGCGAGACATTCACAACTTCATCTAAAATTTATGATTTTAAAAGTTCATATTCTTTATATGCTTCAGCAGAAACATCATTCATTTCTTCAATAGGATCAAGCAAATAGATTTCTTCTTGACAAAAAATTTCTGAATTTGAAAAAAAAAAAAGAAACGTCCATTTGAGAACCCCCATCTTATTCTTCGTTATTCAACTCTTCATTGCATACTGCTAGTTTTTCTAAAGGCTAGGATTGATTGCATAACTGCCCTTCTCACTCATCATCCATTCCAAGGAAATTTATACATTCATCTACAATATCAAATTTTTGTTTGTGATCAGAAACTTTTAGTCTCTTTTTTAACCACTCAAATGAAGGAAAACACAACGGCAAACAATCATCTTCAACATGTCTAGTTTCCACTATGTTTTCATACTTTTGATCTTGGATTGCAATGAAATTTTCTTCACTAACAGAAATTGTGACAGGCTGATTGCATTCTTCAGAAAACAAATTAGTACACCCATCTCCTTTCAAATCACTAGGCTGGTCATCTTCCTCAAGCAAGGAGATCTTCATATAATCATGTAAATATTTAGGTGAAATATGAATTTGATCAACATGTAGAGGTCTTCCTTCAACCACTATTTCAAAATCTGATTTATCTTTACTTGATTTTTCAGAAAATGAACATGTGGAGGGACTACAAGACTGAGATTTTCCAGAATTATCATCTTCTGTGTAATCAATCACACAAGCATTGTAACTTTCAAGAGCTTGTTGTTGCGAAAAGAAATTTTCTGATTGGGAAGGGGAGGCCTCTTCTTGTAACAAAAATTTGGAAGTTGAATAATATGAGGAGGGATTTGATTGACATTCCCAACCTCTCTCTTGGTCACACAGAGAATGGCAAGAATGCTGCAAATCATCATCAGTTTCAGGAAGAGAGATATAACTGGTTGAAACAAAGCTTTGATATATGTCAACTTCAGTCAAGGAAGACAGTACTAACTGCTGGGAAATTTCTTGAATATCATGGTAATTGGTTTGTCTTTCTTTTTTAGCTTAATATTCATGTAAGATCTCTAAAACCTCTTCATCCAAATACTAATCATCATAACACTCATCTTTCATATTTTCAATGAACTCTCTATTGTGAGTGCAACAATCTTGAAGTAACAACAAAGAAGGATACTGCCTTTTGAAATGTTCATGAAATATTGTATGAAAGTCTTTAAGTGAGGATAAACTCCCTGCTGGAAATCCCACATACCAATATCTTGCATATCCTTCTAAACTAAACATGAATAGTTTCATTAAAGAAACTTCATGCCATCCCACTCCCAGCTTATGTATATGCTTATGAAATCTAAATAAATGAATGGCAGCATCATCACCCTTTTCATCATTGAATGTTGGAAGATATGTTTTCCAATCTACCAGAGGTATTTTATTGGGATAACCAAGAATGGCAGCAAGATTTATAGGAGCATACCTTGCAGCCCGAGAAGTCAACTTGATGGTGGCGAAACTGAATCAGCTCCTCAAACTTTGCAACCCCGTTTGATAGTGGAGATTCCATAGAACATAATGAAGAATGGATCCTTCGCAGATGGAGTTTCCAGGTGAAAAGAGACATGACCTTCTTGATGTCTAACCGTTGTTCATCACTAATAGTCAGATCTAAACCCTTCATTCAAACATAGGGAAGATTTGATATCTCTCCGTGCCTCTGCCTTTCTGAGCAGCGGTCTCCCCAGTGGTGTCACCTTCTAGAATATTTCAGTGGAGTCACCAGGACAAATGATACAACCTTTTTCACATGTAAGAATCTATGTTTGCCCACAAAAACCCATTATCATTTGTGTTTTTGTCGTTCTTCCCAGGGATGATCTTCAATCTCGTCCCCGGTGACGGTGCCAGTTTGTTAGCACTAGAATTGAACCAAATGTTGCGGAAGTCCCGCTCCCAGGTAATAGCAGAACCACTTTCGAAGAGAGAACTAGCCTTCTTCTCTTCCGAGAGGGATCACTCACCAAATATTAAGAATGCCAGATATGTACAAGTGAAACTATAAATTATTTGTAAAATTGGTTGAAACAAGACATAGAACCATTGGGCGATGGAGTCAAGAAGTGCAGCATAAATGAATAGAACTTATGCTGGTGATTTCAACACAGAGGCAAGATAGCCATTCAATCATAGTCAAAGTATAATTGTCTGGTGGAAAAGAAGAACATGAACAGACCATCAACATAGAGCATTGGAAAATGAATTCTGTATTAACTTTTGAGGAAAGTTTTGGTGAATATCTAAAACAATAGACATAGCATAGCATGTATGAAGTCCAAACTGTTATACACTTATTTCAGACATGAAAGAAAACATAATGGAAGAGATAAACTGGAAAAACATTCACATGAGAAAGGAAGCAACAGACTGTAATATAAACAACACATGAATCTTTGTGTAAAATGCCGACCTCGGCTCTGCAACTTTATTAAAATACTCTTGAAAGCATACACTGCAAAATTACATCGGTTTCAACCCTTTCTCTTTCTTCAGGAGGTAAATTTATAGTATTTTGGACTTCCTAAACCGACATTCGAGAATCAAAATTTGTTACAAACTAGAGAACATCTTATAACAAACTTCGGACATGGCCTACACACCACGATTCACATAAGACAAAAATAAAATGCGGACTACTAAAAAAACGGGTTTAAAATCCCTTCCTGCATATCCTGGATGGTGACAGTTGTGCAAAAACTGAAATAGGATTTTGTAATTGGCCTGTTTCTAACAAAACCCATTTCTTTTTTTCCTCTGATTCAGCTCCCACTCCTCAGAATCTGATTTTGAAACTGATGACTCAGACAGTAAACCTGTAAATTTATGAAAAAATACCCTATGAATATCCTTTAAATTCTCTAAACTTGTGATACCTGTGTAAAAATTGAAGGAAAGTTTTGAGGGTGTACCTGTTATGAATACAATCCTCTTTCAGTTTCCTGAAATTCAACTCCATTTGGCTGAAACAATTCTTTGAATTTGATGTTTGAAACAGTCCTTCGAAAAACCTAAAACATAGCCTATAAAAATCACTTTGTTTCTCCTAACCCATAGGACCTATGTAAACATTGAAGGAGGTTATTGAAAACGATCCTGCTCTTAAGAGAAACCTCATTTAGTTTTGGAAAATTCTTTATGGTTTTCCGGAAACAATTGATTGAAATAACTGACTAAAACAGTCATTTAAAAATATAGAATTTTTCTCTCTGAATATGACTTTGATTCTCTCAATCCATAGAACTTGGGTAAAAAATGAGAGAGGTTATTGTATATAGATGTGTTATGAAGAAAACCCTCTCTCAATTTCTGAAAAATCATCTTGGTTTGGTGGGAACAATTGATTTAAAATAATGACCAAAACAACCATTTTCCTAAAAAAACAACCATGCTCCACGACTTTAATTATGAATTGAGCTCATTTGATCCACAATTAGTACAATGTTCGTGAGCATTGTTTTTCCAACCTGCCTTCACATTCACCCAGTGAAATTATTTTAAGCGGTTGATCAGTTTTCCCAGATAATGGATGCTTACCACATGTGTGAACTTGCATGCGGCATAAAAATTTCACTAATCTCAAAACCTAATTTCTCCTTGCTAGTTGACAATGTGAAATTTTTTTTATTCATGGATTTTCCTCACCTGCCAATCTGACCGTCAAAACCTATCTACCATTTAACATCATTTTGGTGATTGAAAAATTTAATTGCTCCGTGCAACTTCACATCGCGAAATTGACCTGAGCGATCGGATGATTTAGGATTTGATTTGTGCCATTGATTCATTTTTATTCAGCAATATTTTTAAGATATTTCCATCATCTCTTACAGCATGGAAACTGGGAAAACTGACGGACCTATGCAATTATTTGCCAATGAAATTATTGTTGGATGATACATGGATAAAAAAAAGAATATAAGCCATCGATCCACCTTTGTTTTAGAATACCATAATCAACAATAAACTCTTAAATTTCTTTATTGATTCTTCTGCAATAATTCATCATTCCCATGATTCCATTCAACAACCGTAAAATCTCCACCAATAAATCGCCATGCTGGGATTGAGTAAGCAGATGATAAAATTCAATTCTATGATATCTTATTTCTTCAAAATACCAAGCTGCAATTTCTGCATATTTTCCATTCCATCTTTATAGAGTTTATAAAATTACGATGTGTAAAAATATAACCAAAGGACTTGAGAGTGCCATTCTTGTTTGCATATGAAATCATACATACTACAATTCTTGGATAACTTCATGGCTTGTGAGTTTTATACCTCATGCATATAAAAAACTCATGTGATAATATCCCACATGCAAGGTGTAAGATATGTTTCCAATGTTTATTTGCATTGCTAGTTTTACATAACATCAAGGAACAACTTGTGTATTACTTCTTGGGAGCTATGACTTTGGTGGAAAGATTTGCTAATGAGTGGCCTTGTGCCAACAACATTTTTTATAAAAAATTAATTTATCATTTTAATAATAAAATATAAAACTTGACTTATAAAGCCAAAATTTATATATAAAAACCAGTGTTTATAAATTTTATTAAAAATGAATAAAATCCTTTTTTTAATTCATAGGAATTACTTCCTTTTTGCTCAAAGCTTCTAACCTTTTTCTCGCGCCACCTTGGAATTTTTATAAATTGTTTTAATGAGGAATGTTTGAAAACCATTTGATCCTCAAGAGAAACTTAGAATTTTCAGGCAATGAGGCTTACTGGGGCAAAACTAAAATGGTGCTAACAGCTGGCTCCACGAGGGATACTATCCTCCTAGTGAGCTAGCAAAGAACCCCCGTATACCAAGTGCCAAATCCATTGGGATGCTCCCAATTTTCTCTGAAATCCTCAACCTATTCTGAATTGAACCACCAACTGAAACCATTCTGCAAACAAATCTCACTCTTTCAACCTCTCACCTGTCACCTATCCACATTCTGAAAACTGAAGACAACTGTAACTACACATCTGAACTTTAAAACCAAAACTGAAATTAAAACTGAAACTGAAAACAAACTGAAGGCTGCTGAATGGAATGCTCACCATGTCTAGCTTATTCATCTTTACTTACCTTCCCTACTTACTAAGCATCAACGTTCAATCAAGTAACTTCTGACTTCCAATGAAGCCACTCAAGCAAATGATCTCATAAACCAAATTTTTCTTCATGCTTTATAAAATACATAGATGACAGACTTAATGGCAGAAAGGTATAATAAAGAAATTAATATTTACAGTAGAGATATAACTAGTCATTACCACTGCAAAATTCATCTATGTAATCAGCCACTGGATCATAAAAGGCATGACGACTTTCAAAAAATTATGTCATTATCTTACCATGAGAGAGTTGTCCCAACTGTAAATTCCCTTGCACGTTATCAAACTGATCTTCAAAATAACCATGCAAGGAAAACTCGTGACAATTTCCAGGCGAGACATCCACAACTTCATCTAAAATTTCTGATTTTAAAACTTCATATTCTTTATATGCTTCAGCAGAAACATCATTCATTTCTTCAATAGGATCAAACAAATAGATTTCTTCTTGACAAAAAATTTCTGAATTTGAAAAAAAAAAAGAAACATCTGTTTGAGAATGCCCATCTTCTTCTTCGCTATTCAACTCTTCATTGCATACTGCTGGTTTTTCTAAAGGCTAGGATTGATTGCATAACTTCCCTTCTCGCTCATCATCCATTCCAAGGAAATTTATGCATTCATGTACAATATAAAATTTATGTTTGTGATTAGAAACTTTAAGTCTCTTTTTTAACCACTCAAATGAAGAAAAACACAACGGAAAACAGTCATCTTCAACATGTCTAGTTTCTACTATGTTTTCATACTTTTGATCTTGGATTGCAATGGAATTTTCTTTACTAACAGAAATTGTGACAGGCGGATTGCATTCTTCAGAAAACAAATCAGTACACCCATCTCCTTTCAAATCACTAGGCTGATCATCTTCCTCAAGCAAGGAGATCTTCATATAGTCATGTAAATCTTTAGGTGAAATATGAATTTGATCAACACGCAGAGGTCTTCCTTCAATCACTATTTCAAAATCTGATTTCTCTTTAGTTGCATTTTCAAAAAATGAACATGTGGAGGGACTACAAGACTGAGATTTTCCAGAATTATCATCTTCTGTGTAATCAATCACACAAGCATTGTAACTTTCAAGAGATTGTTGTTGCGAAAAGAAATTTTCTGATTGGGAAGGGGAGGCCTCTTCTTGTAACAAAAATTTGGAATTTGAATAATATGAGGAAGGATTTGATTGATAGTCCCAACCTCTCTCTTGATCACACAGAGAATGGCAAGAATGCTTCAAATCATCATCATTTTCAGGAAGAGAGATATAACTGGTTGAAACAGAGCTTTCTTCTATGTCAACTTCAGTCAAGGAAGACAGTACTAACTGTTGGGAAATTTCTTGAATATCATGGCAATTGGTTTGTATTTCTTTTTGAGCTTAATATTCATGTAAGATCTCTAAGACCTCTTCATCCAAATACTGATCATCATCACACTCATCTTTCATATTGTCAATGAACTCTCTATCGTGAGTGCAACAATCTTGAAGTAACAACAAACAAGGATAATTCCTTTTGAAATGTTCATGAAATATTGTATGAAAGTCTTTAAGTGAGGATAAACTCCCTGCTAGAAATCCCACATACCAAGATCTTGCATATCCTTCTAAACTAAACATGAACAGTTTCATTAAATAATCTTCATGCCATCCCACTCCCAGCTTATGTATATGCTTATGAAATCTAAATAAATGAATGGTAGCATCATCACCCTTTTCATCATTGAATGTTGGAAGATATGTTTGCCTATCTACCAGAGGTATTTTATTGGGATAACCAAGAATGGAAGCAAGATTCATAGGAGCATACCTTGCAGCCCGAGAAGTCATCTTGATGGTGGAGAAACTGAATCATCTCCTCAAACTTTACAACCCCATTTGATAATGGAGCTGCCATAGAACATTATGAAGAATGGATCCTTCGCAGATGGAGTCACCAGGTGAAAAGAGACATGACCTTCTTGATTACTAACCATTGTTCACCACCACCAGTTAGATCTAAACCCTTTGTTCAAACCTAGGGAAGATTTGAGATCTCTCCCTGTCTCTGTCTTTCTAACCATCGGTCTCCCCAGTGGAGTCACCTTCTAGAATATTTCAGTGGGGTCACCAGGGAAAATGATACAACCTTTTTCACATGTAAGAATCTCTATTTGCCCACAGAAACCCTTTATCATTTGTGTTTTTGTCGTTCTTCCCAGGGATGATCTTCAATCTCGTCCCCGACAACGGCGCCAGTTTGTTAGCACTAGAATTGAGCCAAAGGTTGTGGAAGGCCCGCTCCCAGGTAATAGCAGAACCACTTTCGAAGAGAGAACTAGCCTTCTGCTCTTTCGAGAGGGATATCTCACCAAATATTAACAATTCCAGATATGTAGAAGTGAAACTATAAATTGTTTGTAAAATTGGTTGAAACAAGACATAGAACCATTGGGTGATGGAGTCAAGAAGTGCAACATAAATGAACAGAACTTATGCAGGCGATTTCAACATAGAGGCAAGATAGCCATTCAATCACAGTCAAATTAAAATTGTCTGATGGAAAAGAAGAACATGAACAGACCATCAACACAGAGCATTGTAAAATGAATTCTGTATTAACTTTAGAAGAAAGCTTTGGTGAATATCTGAAACAACAGACGGAGCATAGAATGTATGATTTCCAAACTATTATACACTTATTTCAAACGTGAAAGAAAACATAATGGAAGAGATAAACTGGAAAAACATTCACATGAGAAAGGAAGCAATAGACTGTAATATAAACAACACATGAATCTCTACGTAAAATGTCGACCTCCGCTCTTCAACTTTATTAAAATACTCTTGAAAGCATACACTGCAAAATTACATCGGTTTCAACCCTTTCTCCTTCTTCAGGAGGTAAATTTATAGTATTTTGGACTTCCTAAATTGACATTCGGGAATCAAAACTTGTTACAAACTGGAGAACATCTTCTAACAAACTTCGGACATGGCCTACACACCACGATTCACATAAGACAAAAATAAAATGCGGACTACTAGAAAAACAGGCTTAAAATCCCCTCTTGCATATCCCAGATGGTGACATTTGTGAAAAACCTGAAATAGATTTTTATAATTGGCCATGTTCCTAACAAAACCCATTTCTTCGTTTCCTATGATTTAGCTCCCACTCCTCAGGATCTGATTTTGAAACTGATGGCTCAGACAATAAACCTGTAAATTTCTGGAAAAATACCCTATGAATATCCTTTAAATTATCCAAACCTGTGATACCTGTGTAAAACCGGAAGTAGGTTTTTGAGGATAGATCTGTGATGAAGACAAACCTCTCTCAGTTTCCTGAAATTCAACTCCATTTGGCTGAAACAATTCTTTGAATTTGATGTCTGAAACAGTCCTTTGGAAAACCTAAAACATGGCCTATAAAAATCACTTTATTTCTCCTAACCCATAGGATCTGTGTAAAAACTGAAGGAGGTTATTGAATACAATCTTTTTTCTGAATATAAACCTCATTCAATTTTGGAAAATTCTTTATGGTTTTCTAGAAACAATTGATTGAAATAACTGACTAAAACAATCATTTAAAAATCTGGAAATTTTCTCTTTGAATATGACTTTGATTCTCTCAATACATAGCACCTGGGTAAAACATGAGAGAGGTTATTGTATATAGGTGTGTCATGAAAAAAAATATCTCTCAGTTTCTGAAAAATCATCTTGGTTCAGCGGGAAACATTGATTTAAAATAATGACCAAAACAACCATTTTCCTAAAAAAACAACCATGCTCCATGACTTTAATTCTAAATTGAGCTCATTTCATCCACAATTAGTACAATGTTCATGAGCATTGTTTTTCCAACCTGTCTTCACATTCACCCAGCGAAATTATTTTAAGTGGTTGATCAGTTTTACCAGATAATGGATGCTTACCACGTGTGTGAACCTGCATGCGGCATAAAAATTTCCCTAATCTAAAAACCTAATTTCTCCTTGTTAGTTGACAATGTGAAATTTGTTTTATCCGTGGATTTTCCTCACTTGCCAATCTGAACGTCAAAACCTATCTGCCATTTAACATCATTTTTCTGATTGAAAAATTTAATTACTCCGTGCAACTTCACATCGCAAAATTGACCTAAGCGGTCGGATGATTTAGGCTTTGATTTGTGCCGTTGATTCATTTTTCTTCAACAATATTCTTAAGAGATTTCCATAATCTCTTACAGCATGGAAACTGGGAAAACTGACAGACTTGTGCAATTATTTGCCAATGAAATTATTGTTGGATGATACATGGATAAAGAAAGAACATAAGCCATCGATCCACCTTTGTTTTTGAAATACCATAATCAACAATAAACTCTTAAATTTATTATTGATTCTTCTGTAATAATTCATCATTCCCATGCTTCCATTCAACAACCGTAAAATATCCACCAATAAATCGCCATGCTGGGATTGAGCAAGCAGATGATAAAATTCAAGTGTGTGATATCTTATTTCTTCAAAATACCAAGCTGCAAATATTTTCCATTCCATCTTTACAGAGTTTGTAAAATTACGATGTGTAAAAATATAACCAAATGACTTGAGAGTGCCATTCTTGTTTGCATATGAAATCATACATACCACCATTCTTGGATAACTTCGTGGCTTGTGAGTTTTATACCTCGTGCATATAAAAAACTCATGTGATAATATCCCACATGCATGGTGTAAGATATGTTTCCAATGTTTATATGCATTGCTAGTTTCACATAATATCAAGGAACAACTTTTGTATTACTACTTGGAAGCTATGCGCTTTGACTTTGGTGGAAAGATTTGCTAATGAGTGGCCTTGTGCCAATACCATTTTTTATAAAAACTTAATTTATCATTTTAATAATAAAAAATAAACTTGGATAAAATATAAAACTTGACTTATAAAGCCAAAATTTATATATAAAAACCAATGTTTATAAATTTTATTAAAAATGAATAAAATCCTTTTTTTTAATTCATAAGAATTACTTTCTTTTTGCTCAAAGCTTCTAACCTTTTTCTCGCGCCACCTTGGAATTTTTATAAATTGTTTTAATGAGGAATGTTTGAAAACCATTTGATCCTCAAGAAAAACTCATAATTTTCAGGCAATGAGGCTTACTACAGAAAAACTAAAATGGTGCTAACAGGATGTGAGAAGCATTTTGAGGCTTGGAATAACATGAATTGTATTGGGTATTGTGTCATTACTTGGGGACACAAATCATATGCTTAGACCCTAACACTTTCTTACAAGGATCATGGGTCATGATTATACTAACGATGATGATGATGACAATGAAAATTATTATAATCATTATTGTCATTGGCATATAATCCTTCATAATCATCATTGTCATCTAGGTCATCAACATCAACATCATTGTTGACATTGCGGTCATTGTCATCATCATCATCATATTCATCAACATCATTCACTTCATTCTCATTGTCCACTTTTAATTAAAGTTTCATTCATATCTTTCACTTTACACCAAATTATGAGATGAAAATAGCATTAATACAAAAATAGTCTCACAAAGATACAACAAAAACTATATTCATTATTGAAAAGTTGGTTAAAAACATATTGCAAATATAATACAGTAAGCTCTTCTTTACATAACTAATTACATTCATTATTAGTTCAACTGATTCTTTTGCTGGTGCACTAATTGAGGAATTCATATTTAACTGGATCTTTATAACTTGAGTTCACTCAAACATTTGCATGGGCAATTCGAATTCTCTTTCCCTATGCTTTATCTCATTACCATTAATAAATTAATGCATAGTCCATATGTGTATTAATTATTTATCCATATTATCATATCATACTCGGAAGAATTATTCCATACATATTGATTATCATATATATTACCCCGGTCCATATAGTCATATGCTTAAGTAATTCACTATAGGGGTAACTAAGCCCTAAAGGAGACTTATAGCACTCAGTGACCATGACTAGCATATATAACATAGTATTTCCACTTTCCTAAGTAAATTTTGCTATCTCAATAAATGAGGATATTCGTAGGATTTTATATTACTCACAAGTATACAATCTTGATATTACTCACAAGACAACTTGATATTACTCACAAGCTCATCTCCATAATTGGAGGTCCATCTCATAAGGTACCTTCTATGAGAATACTTGACTTGATATTACTCACAAGTCTAGTCTTGATATTACTCACAGGACTCAACTTGATATTACTCACAATATTTACAATACAACATCACCACCTCAATCATATGAGGATACATAGGACTTAATATGACTCACAAGTCCAACTTGATATTATTCACAGGTATGGAGAATGACTCTTGATGTTGTACAAAAAACAAAAAACATGGCTGAAAATTAATATCTCTAAATCAGGAACATCAGGCTCCACAACCACCAGAGAATGCCACAAAAATCCTAGGCAATCATTTTTATTCATTAATCATTCAACTCACAATTATGTTGGAGTGCGCACAAAAAAACATGAACATTAATTGGGTCATTACTTTGCATACATAGATAATTATTATGAAATTTTGAAGAAAATGTGAGAGGAGCAATGGAAATTCAAACCCAAGAAATGAAATGTACCCTACCAAAAATATTAAAGGCCCAATCCAAGATGTTATGGTCCTTATCAATAGATTATATGCAAAAAGATATGCATCCCACTTGGGAGATTTTATGAGAAACATACTTTATGTAATATCTCATAATTTGCATCATATGCAAACATCATCCTCTTCTCATGACAAAACCCTAGTTGGAGTATAAAGATAATAAATCATTTTGAAAATGGATATATAGGGTTCGCCAAGCATTATTACATGGTGACAATTTAAATAATTTAGAACATTCATTTAATAAATGCTTCATTTTGTTTTCCATGACTTGAAACTAGTTTGTTTGGGAACTTCCAAGGACACGGGTCCTAAACTCTCACTAATGCTAATTCAAAATTACTCAAATATTGTTTGTCACCTTAAGAAACCTATTTATAGCCTTAAGAAATCCTCTTGGGATTGTTATGCTAAAATGGATTGTTTTTTTCTTAACATTTGACACCAACTTCTCTAGATTTCATTTAAGCACTGAATTTTGTACCAAGAAATTAGTGACCATATCATAATATTGTTCTCTATGTCGATGTCCTTATAACCCATGCAAAACTTAGTCTTAATAAAAAATTGACATGACAAACTTGGGACATTTTCGATATTATTTTGAGATCTCATAACCCCCTAGTTTTGCTTACATTACTAGAGGGTTAAGATCCAGAAATTTTTCATCAGGATGGATGTTGGCAGGCGGTTTTGGGATACATTGGTTGCATAGAAAAGAGATCGCACAAGTGGAAGATGGTGTGCAAAGTGGAAATGGAATATTTTATGTATTTTTGTGTCATCGTTTGTAGTTTTGGACCACATTGTGTGGATGTTGGTCATTATTTTGTAGAATCAGTTAAGAGTTATTTAGGAATTTGTCTAAGTGGACCTTGAATGTAAAGGCACAAGCCTATAAGTAGGTGTTGAATTATAAGTATTGGAGACTTTTGGCTCATCTTTGTCATTGTACTTTTGGAGAGCACTTGTTGATCTGTGAACTATTTTTGGAGAACCTGTGATTTTTCGCGGAAGTTAATATGACACGACGGAAGTTTGACTGAATCATTGTGTTCTTTTATGTTTTCCTATTTTACTGTTTTCTATGGCTCAATTATGAATGCAATGTGTATCTGTAACATGGATCTGTAAATGATGTGATGTTTCCTTCAGTTTAATGATGTTATTTTGTTATATCCATTTGCGCATCAATATGTTTACTACTGTTATGGGATAAAATGTGATCTGATGAATGATGATGTGGTTGAATGATCATATCTGTTAACGTTGCGCTAAGTTGATAAATATGTTAAAGTTGAGCTAAGTTGATAAGTAGATGCACATTGTCCTCTCTCATTCTATGGAACTTAGTTATATCAGCTCTCCCTCAAACATCTCGAGTGAGACTTCATCTGCTCTACGGGTGTTTCCAAATGAGGTAAAACCTGTCTCAGCCGGTGCTCAGGGAGATCGCGGTAGTTTGGGTGTCAAAAGAGTGGGAACCCCTATCGATTGGTTTTGTTGACCAAGTTAGTGTCAACAAATGGTTCCATTGCTGGGACCTTGTTGTGACTGAAGGGAGGACATGGTGTGGCATCCAACAAAACCATAAATTCAAGATTGGTTTGACCAGAAGCTACAAGAATTTGCTGAGAAGGAAAATCATAAGCCTGGACTAACGACGGACAAGTGGCTGGCACGGTACATAAACGACAGTCCACACGAGTATTTTTTTGCTGAATTTCCCATTATACTGTATGAGTGGTTGGCGTGATTTACCTACCGCAAGACAAATTTTCAATGAGGTAAGCCAACATCCTGGACCCATGAATTGATCTAAGAGTTGAAACCGACAACAAGACATCGCGGGCTATCGAAGTCTGGCTAGACAGTATCTTGGAAGGCTATATCACCGAGTTCGCGGTTGATACTACTAGGTCCTATAGCGAAGAAGAAAGGAAATTTTTCAACAGACCAAGAGGTAGGTTCTTGTTGTAATTGCAATTGTCAATTAAGATGCTTGTCTGTGAAAAAGGAATACTGAAGATCCACCTTGAGTAGTAGAAATCTAGTGTACGGGGGCTGTGGATACCGTAAAGAAAGGGAGAAGGTAAATGGAATGATACGGGGTATATGGGTGCAAGTTACGATGAGACTATGATGGAATCCAAGGAAGAAAGTGGTATTATGAGAGGAGGATCAAGTTTTCAACAAGAGAAGAGGCATAGGACAGGGGAAGGTCCTGCTACAATCGAAACGTAATACCACGAAGGAACACCACACAGGACAAAGCGACCCTATAGTGACGACGAGGACGACCAGACCCAGGCTACGCCCGAGGTAGAGGTAAGATCAACCCCTAGCAGTAACATACCCACACCTTCGCACACTACATCACAATCAGGAAGAAATGTAAGTTTGACACCGACTTGTCCAACGTGTCAGCAACACTCTAATAATAGTAGCATATCAGCAACTGTAGGAAGAAGGCCTAGGATGGCGGGCGACAAGGAAAAGTTACCTTTATTTCATGGGAATGGGACTGAGGAACCCAAGGAGTACTGGTTCCTATGTGAGGTAGTATGGGTTGTCATACAAACTATAGATGATGATGTCAAGAAGGGCCAGTTGGCGACAACTCTTCAGGGTCGCACACTGGATTGGTATATGAAATTTGTACAAGTTCCTACGGGGAATCCCAAAAAGAAATTGGTCGATGTCAGGAAAGGACTAATTGAAGAATTCAGAAAGCCAAAATATGAAGCACAATACATCACATAATTGAAGGAAATTAATCAGTACCCAAATGAGACTATTTGGGATTTTGATCAAAGATTCAAGAAACTAATGGAAAGAGTCATTTTTTAGATGAGAGACATTCAACATAAATGATGGTTTATTACAACATTGCTAACTCATATTAGGATACCACTGATGCAACAGAAGATCGCAAAACAAAGCAAGGCTCTGGAGATCGCAATGAAGTTGGAATCTTCAATCGTTGGAGAAAATGTAGCCGATATGAACCAGATTCAAACACAACTAGTGAACTTGACGCTCCAGTTGCAAGATATCAAGAAAGGAAAAGAACATCATTAAGAGATGTGGTGTACTCTATGTCGCGTGGACGGACATACCAAGGATACTTTCCCAGATTTCTGAAACTACCTGTTATCAAGAGCGCCGAACCTATTGAGTTGCATAAGTGTACCATGGTGACGTATTTGCTAAGTGTATGGGCATCGACATGAGGAATGTGGGTACATGCAGAAGATGGTAACAAAGACAACAAACTTATACTGCATTTTTTTCTGATCTGTTGGAAACAAAGATAAGGATTGTCACACATATGACCTGCTCCATTAAATAACATATGATTCGTACTATGTGAAGGGAGGTGTACAACAAAAGCATCTGCAACCGTAGGTGGTACAACCGCCACCTCAACCACAGTCCGTGCTGCGACCGTAGATGCAGTTTGTACCACAACAATAATTTGTACCACACCCATATTATCACCAGATGCAAATGGCTCCACAGAAGCCACAATATATTTAGTCAGCGCATTATGTTTAGCAAGAGCCGAATCCCTCGCAACATCAATTTAACCAACGTCAGTACCAGCAACAAGGATGATTCCGAGGAGGATGAGGCGAAGGATTTGGTTGAGGATGAGGACGAGGTTGTGGACCAATGCAATGCTATAATTCCAATGTATTGGGGCACTATCAGAGGGATTTCCCATAGTTGCAAGTGCATTGTTTTTGTAAGTATTTTACCGTGATTAATCACACTATTGAGAATTGTCCCCAACTGATTGCAAGGTGGCAGGAAGGAAATGTTCTGTAGTTTCAAAATTAGAACCAGTTATAGAATCAGAACCAATTGCAGAACCAGAATCAAGTGTAGAACCAGAACCAGTTGCAGAATCAAAATCAGAACCAAATTCCAGTTCATAACCAAATTCCAATTCATAACCAAATTCCAATTCAAAACCAGAATGCAAATCAGAACAAGAATAAACCAGTGAATCCACCATTAAACCAAAATCAAGGACCGACGGTTGCGATGATCTTGTTATTACCCCAAATGGCACTTCTCCGTCTGAGTGCTGACATTCCCTATGTTGGTACACAAAAGGACACTGTAGGATTGAAGTTTGCCTAAACACTATAGATGGGCATGACATGAGATGCATTTATCCTTCAACCAGCTTGCCATATTATTTTTCTAAGTGTTGATTGCCGTATGTGACTATCTTCATTGAAAATTGTGTACGTACATGACTATTCTTGTTGACAACTCGTGCACTATACGCGACTATCTCCATTACAACCCGCGTACAGATCCATATGCGGGTTTCCTTTAAGCAACTCACGTATCATACGTGTGTTGCCTATATTAATAGTCGCGTACATCTCCATTCGACATTTAAAAATATAAATCATGATTAATGGAGATTAGTTGGGCCCTAATAATTAACTACCCCAACTATCTCAACCTCCTCAACCTTCGAAACCACTCTATTTCCCAAAGTATAAATAGAGGCCTTGGGGAGGGAATTAAGGAATCATTTTTGGAGAGTAAAGTTATGTTGGTGGTATATATTTAGAAGTCTTGGAGCAGAAAAACTCAAAATACTTTGGTTGTAGAGGAGTCCTTGTTTCAGGCATTGGGTTGTGCACTTATCTCATTCATTGATTGTTAATAAAGAGAATTCTTCTTCCAACATTATGTTGAGTCTCTTTCATGTATTAGGGTTGATGAATATATTTGATTAAGCACTATATATGTTGTTTATCTAACCTGTTATATATACATGTATAAGACTGTACTTGGAGAATTTTCTCTTTGCAGGTGAAGGAGGTGCATCCCTAAAAGATTTGGAGAGAAGCAGAGCGGAAGAAGATCAAGCTTAGATCAACCGTCGGTAATCGGGTGAGTCCAATATTTCTTCCTATTTCCTTTCTATACTTAGCTAAAGCTAATTGTCTGCAAGTTTTAGAAGTAAGTTGGTAACCCTAGACCCTAGGTTACAAGGGTGTTTATTCCTGAACAACAGAACTGGCGACTCCACTGGGGAGCCTAGCTTGATGTGGGTTAACTCTATAGATGCGTGCCCAGTCTTTGCTTTGATTCACTGTGTGGTGTCTTGTCTTGGTTCATACTTGTAGTGGTGTTTGAAGACCTTTATAATTTTTCTTTTTGTTGAAAACTTTTACTCCTATACGCGGGTTGTTGTGCTACAGAGTCACTTACGGAGGTCTGCGTATGCAGGTTGCTGTATTAGACAGTCATGTATAGTATGCGGGTCGCTCTTGTGAACAGTCACATACAAGTCTGAGCAGCAAAATTTTTGGGGTTGGGTTGCTTGTCCATGTCCCTTTTTGGATTTTGTTTTGCTTAGTGGTCTTCAGTACTGGCATTGCACTGTAGGTTTGATTGCCCTGTTAACCATACTTCGTGCTTTTTGTTAATCCCTTGGGTTTCTATTGGTTGGATTGTCTTTCTTTTAGCATTTTGAAGTGGATTTTCCTGTTGGGTAATAGGTCCAAGTGCTGGTTGTCTGAATCAGTGATCAGGGTTCTAGATATCGTATATCCCATTCTATTTCTGAATAGTGTTCGTTTGTCACTTGCATTTGATTGATTTTAGTGATTTCTATTCATTGTATCTTCCCAGCTGGGTGTGTTCCAAGTATTCCTTATGTTAGCACTCAGAATGTACCCAAGGTTGTGAAAGGTAAATCCCAAGGTAACAACAAAACCACTTTTAGAAAGAAACTGGCTTTTCTTTCCAGAGAGGGATCTCTCAGATATAGATTTAACAAGGCCAGAAATATAGATCAACACTCAAATATTATAAAGGTGGTTGAAACAATACACATAACCATTGGGCATGGAGTCACATACAAATAAATAACATAAAAATCATATGCACAGAAGTTCATCAGAGGCAAGGTAACCATTCGATCACAGTCATTCATTTAATCCATTTGGAGCAGAAGAAGTAGGGCACAATCCATCAATACAGAGCATCAAAATATGAATTCAATATTGACTTTAGCAGAAAGGTTTATCAAATATTTGAAACAATGACCAGAGCATAATGAATATGAATTCCAATCATTTAACACTTGGTTCCAAATATGAAGAAAACAGAATGGAGTGAACACAGGAAAAACAATCACAAAGATAGAAGCACAGACTGTAATACAAATGGCGCAGGAATCTCTGATAATCTCTTCGCATTCAATTTCTTTCTCAAAAAAAATATATGTCTTTCAAAACACTTAACAACCGGACGGGTTCCAACCCCCATCTCATAAAATAGATGCAAATATATACAAAAAATAATTTGATCTTCCAAGAAGATTCATAACTGAATGATCGGCTTAATTAAAGTCTTGTAACTGAATTCCTAACTCTTAGGAATAAACTACAGCTTCAATCCTAAAAAATCATTAAGCTAAAATCAACTTGATAACATGTCTTCGTCTAGTCAGCTCCTTAGCGCGTAACACATGTCTCTATGAATGAAGGGTGTACTTTGTCTTTCCAAACTTCTCCACGGCTTTCCACTGCTCAGAGCTTGGGGTATCGCATTCCATCATTTCTCGAATGGACACTTCCAGCTCGATGTACGCTTCATATGACACCTTGAGCAATCCTCTTCTGACAAGCAAGAACTTTTGTAAAATTTCAAAATCCTCTGTCAATTTATCCACAATAGCTTTCCCTGTTAGGCCTTTTTCCAAATCATCAAATTTGGAGTGGTCCATGCGGCTCTGCACTAACAAGCTATGATAATGCTCCTGAGAAAATATCCTTCCCTCCTCATCCCAAAAGGAAGGCAGGCCGTCTTCAAATAGTTCCTTGAAAACCTGCTTGAAGTTATTAACCTGTGCAACCATTTCATCAGCTCTGTCTTGGACCATTTTCATTAAATGATGCTCGTGGATAAATTTCTTAGCCCATAGTACTATTGATATCCTGTCCTTTATTCCCATGTCATGTAATTTCTGATATGTCAATGAATTTAAAAAATTCAATGTGTTCTGGGTTGTGGTAAGGGGCCTTCTTTCCATATGTTCATTCACTAACTTTAGTCTTTGGTGGGCCAAGTTGATCAAAATGCATAGATCATCGATATAGTTCAGATGGTGCCTGAATTTAGTGATTTCTATAGATAAGGTGTCCCAAATGATGTGCTTTGCCCCTTGGAGAGGGCCTTTGCCAATGTTTCTTTCCTTTAGCTCATTGAATTTCTTTTGCAACTGATTCCTGTCTTGCAGTATTTTATTTTTATTCTCACTTACTTTGGCGAATTCAAACTTGATATTTTCATTCTCTGCTTTTAACTCTTTTATTTGTTCCTCTTTTAAGCTGACCTGGGACATAGGTATTGACAAGTCATCTGCAGAGAAGTCATTCAATGGTTTGTCAATATTCACAATAGATAAGTCTTCATCAATAGGAGTTTGACTCATCAACTCCTCCATGATCTCCTTTTCCTCGTTCTGGTCCTTTTTCAGCAAAGAAATTTGAGATATCAGTTCACTCCTCTCAGCTTCCCATCTGTATTTTTCTTCTTGTAGCTTGAAAGCTTTCCTTTATGTTCCATCATCTCTTGATACATCTTATCTTTCTCTTCTTGCAGAGCCAATAACTCGGAGGACTGAACATGTTCAGTGCCCGGGATCTTCAATTTTTTCTTTAAAACTTGGAGCGCATTGTCCTTTTCTTCTAGCATTCTTCTGAATGCTTGGGTGTTATCTTTCTCATTACCTGAACTGACAATATCTACTTGTAGTTTCTTAATTTGAATGGCATTGGCCTTATTTTCAACTCTTTCATGCTTCAATTGAATTTCTAATTTATCTACCAAAATTTGTAATTTGTTTATTCTCATCATAGCTTGTAAAAGGTCTGAATAAATGATGTCACTTGTTTGCTTGTGAAGCTATATCTTGTCCAGTACACTGATTTTATCCAACCGGATTTCCATCTCTGACATATTTTTGTCATTCACCATGGCCAACTTTAATGTATTTCTTTCGGCATCTCTGGCAGAGATCAAAGAAGTTTTTGGATTGCTTAGATTCCTTACCCATGGGAGCAAACTTCTTGTCTCTTCCAGAAACTGTTTTCTTTTCTCCATATAACTAACCTTGATCTCCTCTTTTGACTTGAAATTTGGACTTGACTCTGAACCATCTACACTTTTAAATGAAAACTGATTTATTTGTACAGCTTTTGTTGGGACCAGAGCAACTTTCATGAAATCATCAGAAATATCTTCATTTGAAATTCCACCACCTTGAGACAGCTTGGATTTTTTATGTGATCCGTCTTCATCCAATTCCATGCTCTCGACCTCAGAGAGACTTCTTTTAATTAAAATACTAGTACCCTCTATTATTTGGGTTACTGTAACTCGTACAGTACGTGTATCTTCGTCAAACCTGGGAGTCTCCATAAACTGCAACAGATTGGCAGTTTCAGCCAAACCTTCAATAGACTGGTGATCAAACGATTTGTTCTTGTCGGCCTGTTTCCTCAGGGAGATTACATGGTGGGGATCATAATTTATCTTTGGCTCCTTTTTGAATTCCATGCCTGCCAATAACTTTTCAATAAACAATAAGTCACCTTTACTTTTAAAAATGAAAGAGCCAACCTTGAGGGGGAATTTAATATTTGAAGATTTTTTAAAAGCTCCAAAATGCTCTTCCTCAGACTGCAACCTTTCCCTCATGAATTCTAATGCAAAAATTCTCAGGGTTAGGAAAGCGGGTAACTTATAAGGCTACTCGGTAAATCCATATACCCTTAAAACAATGGAATCTTTGTGCAGGAACCAGTCTCCAACTCGGTCCTCGGGTGAGGACTGCATCAAACACTTCATCTCCTCCATTACACGGGGAAATTATTCATCGAAATTTTTTTTATACATTTCTGACATGATTGAATTGGAAAATTCAAACATGTTGATTTGCTTGGGCAAATCAGAAGAGAAGATAGTACTAAAAAACTGTAGTTCAGTGACATTTGAACATAGCAGCATGCTCAACAAGTAAGTCTGAAATCTAAAGAACCTGACTTTTGGGAATTCACTTAGCTAAAGATGAATTGCTTATGCTAAGTACTCATCTAGACTAAACACAGGAACCGATTGGGATTCAGAACCTAAGGAACTTATTTTCAATAAAAAACCAAGGATGACTTCACTCACGCGACAATCATCATCAAGACCAAATATTTGACAGACCAGAGATACCACTAATTGAACTTCATTTTTAAAAATATGCATAGGGTAAGGTAAGAAAAGACCATCTAAAGATTGACCTTCTTTCAAAATATTGGATAGGAATTGGCAACGGATTTTAGTTTCACAACTCTTGAATAATTCAGCAAGGATTAACTCATTCATAGGTTCGCGTTGGTCAAGGTAACTGTTAGGCAAATTGAGATTTTCGCGGATAACTTTGGCACTGATTTTACAGAGGATTCGAGATGTAGAGTGGCTTACAATGATTCTCTGAGAAGGGGATTAATTCACAGCACACCATTCCATGAATTCTGGAAAATTCAGTGTTTGTTCAATGGCAAAATAATATAAAAAGGATTTACAGACATTCAAGACATCATTTCCTTGTGAGTTATAGTGCCATAACCTTTCCTTACTGACTGATATGCTTCCTATAGATAGAAAGGGGTCGCACACACCTCTGTCTCTATCAACTAAATAATCTTCCCTATCATCTACAATATGACCAGACCCCTGCAATTCCTTCCCCTGGTCCATAATCTAGTTGACAATGGCAATTCAGACAAACGAATTATGGGTGTTTAAGCCTTACCTGTTAACTGTAGCGGCGTGTGCTCGAAACTGACAGTCGAAGGTTGATGAATCCGTAAGTCTTTTTCACCCGTCCAGCGCCAATAAAATAACCACGGGAAAAGTCAACTTCCCTTTTATAGGACCCCACTCCAGAGCATTCCTTTGGCGGTTTCCACTAAACCACTTTCACCTCCGGAGTCCACCACGATCTGCCACCTGGACAGTGGTTTATATTCTGCAACCGCTCTTCACCTTTATCTGCCGTGCATCTTCACACTCCGGATCCATTCGTGACCATCGATCTATTTCACCTTTAATTTTCAACCTTCTGATCAAGCGCCACGTACCTCATTCCGCCGGGCGTCCTGGTCGTATCCATCGTGCAAGTTTCCGCTCCAGAGTCATCCACGATCGTTGATGTGATCTACCTTTATTTCTCTGTCGTTATATCAGGTGGCACGTATCCCATTCCGCGGAGCGTCTTGGTTTTATCTATCGTGCAGGTTCACAAAGCGGAGCTTATATAGACCATGGATCTCATCTGGATGGATCAACAACCGTTGATCCATATATCACATTAACCGCCCTCATATGCTTATCCTCCTTGCATATTTTGAAGAGCGGACATAATATAGGCTGTTGATCTTCTCCTTTCTGCTTCGCACCGTAGGATCTTTTGATAACTCCTCGTTTTTTCTCCTTTCATCACACTTTCATACTATAAAAATTTTAACCAAAGTATTGACAAGCATTATTATTCCTTCTTCACCATGGTTTTCTTGCTCCACTGCTAAATAACGGTGTTAACACCTTAGGTGGTTGATTTTTTGTTTTTATAAATCTTCTTTACTTCATTTTGCTTACTTTATATAGTTAGATTATCCAAGCATACTCAAGAATTTTGCATTTAGGTGCATAAGTAATCTTTGAGGAATTTGAAAAGTGAAAAGAAAAACATTGGAAACATTTTGCATTTGAATTGCATATGGTAGTTTTACTTTCAGTTTTTAAATAAAATCTCAAAAATTACAAAAATAAGTCTTAGTTTTCTCTTTCATAGTTGCATTTTCATCAGTTTATATTTACAAAAAAAAAAGAAAAAGAGAAGCTTGTTTTAAATAGTGATATTTTGCTTTGGAATTGATTTATACACTTGTTTTTTTACATTTCTTATCGAGTCAATAACATCATAGTCTTTCACTCCACTTGCCTTCTGAGTAAAAACAAGCCTTAAAATGAATGCCATAATTAAAATTTATTAGTAATTTTTGTTTTATAGGGCCATACACCTACTAGCTTAGGATAGACTTGTGGGATAGGAAGTGTAAACTCCCCATAAGTACTTAAATTCAGACATAGTGGGCCATTCAATAGGTAAATCCTTCTCTTTATTGATAGTATCTGGGAAGCTCCTCTCAAACAGGAGTTAAGCACGAGGTCGTGTGGAGGCATTGGACTGAGGAGATAACCCTCTGATTCTATGTCAAAACGTAGACCAAGGTTTTTATGCATCTGGGGATTCTGTCCTAGATAAATTTTTGGGTTCACCTACCCTGCCCATGCGTACGAATCAGGCTTGTGACTTTCCCCCCAGACTATTGGTATAGTTAAGGTAGCCTCTAGTCTCTTTACATCTAAGGTTCATACACAAGTAAACCAGAAGGCTATTTCTGGTTCACCTTGGACGGGCTTGGAAGGTAACCCTTGTTGAAAGTGTAGGAGGGTGCTAAGTGATTCCTCCGCTTGTGCCTAAGAACCTCTTCAAGGAGGCCAAGAAACTGTCTCTCAACTTTCTTCGAGAAAGCATATCTTGTACCCCTTGTAATTGTTGAGACTTTAGGAATTTTCGTAGTGATTTCTCTGTGGTTTGTCTATGTTTAGCAGACCTTAGGGTTTGAAGATTCAAATTTACAATCGTGGAGGACCAACCTATCAGAAGGTCATGAAGGTTGCAAAACCTTCCTCCACTTATTACATTGGAACCTCCACCTCCCCCTCAAAGGCAAAGATTGGACACAAATAGTTCTTTTGAACCAATAGGAGTTAGCGAAGTTCTAGGTGAACCAGAACTTAGGGAAAATTGTCTTAATTTAAACACAGTTGAGATACAAGAATTGCAGGTTGACGAGTTTGCAAGGAATTTTAATACACCTCTAACTGACTTAAACGATCATGTGATCATTTAGGTTCATCCTTTTGATCCACCCGTGATTGGTGTCCCTGTGGGCAGAATATTATCTACTGTAGGAGAAAGTTCTTTTATTTCCACCTCAACTGCTTTCGCCTGAAGGGGTACCACCTCAGACTCTCTAAAATTGAAAGCACCATTGAGCATTTACCTTCTCGGGCTCGCAAAAAATCCACGAGATCGTACCATAATGGTGTCCCTAGACACCCCCCCACAACAAAAAATTTGGCAGCATTCCCACATTGGGTCGCCTTTGTTTAGAGTACTCTGTACTGTGTCTTCCTTGGATCCCATCAGTATCAAAAGCGTTCACCTCCTCCAAGTATTTCCCATCTATAGCGACATTCCCAGTATTACAGCTATGATCCCATTCCCTTGAGTCAAGTTCATTTGCTGCTTGGTCTGCCCTGCCATCATACTCTAAACAAAGGAATTTTGAGTCTCCCACTCCCCCCCTTCCCTTGTTAAGTTCTTTCCCTCCCCCCTCCCCCCCCAATTCAGTGAGTTAGTCTGCAAATTGCGTCACACCTTTCGGTTATCCACCTCGCGCTCCTGGTCAAGGAAACATCATCCCCTTGACTAGGGGCAGGTCTCCCTCTGTTGATGCCAACACGCATATTCCAGAGGATAGACCTAGAGGTCCCTGTACCTTGGTTTCATTAACATCATTGATGAGTTCCTTGGACCACTTGAGAGGAGTCCTTAGTGCCTCTTGGGATGGTTGTTTCTCACGTGCTCGACTTCAACTACATTATCGCATTGTTGATATTCGTACAGGGTTTGTTACACACAATACTTGGTCGAAGACCCCAAATGTCACATGACTCTAGCACATTGGTGAGTCCACTCGAGGCACCTAAACAGGTTATGTCCCTTGTGATTTTTGGGTTGCGTTGGAGATAGTGATCAGAAGCCCCAACAGTGCTTCGATATACCTTTATGATTGATGTAGCATACTTGTACCACAAATACTCAGACTCTCAATCAACGAGTCCATATAGCTATGTACCATTCCAGATCCAGCAGACTGTCAGTCATGAAGATATAGCATTCCATGGGAATGCCATGGGTCTAATGTACCAGATCAGCATTGTATTCAGCCTCACAGGGAGGCAACCCTCATTGTAAAATCAATTGTATATGATCGGCTCTTGTATTTTAGAGCATAGATGAAATTATTATTTTGACATTGTCACGAGCATGGGGATGCCCACCTCGTCCATATACATGTCACACATTTGTATCTCACCCATTGATGGGAACCAAATTAATACAAAAACCAAAAGCCACCATGCCCCAGCCCCGAAAGCACCACCTCTACACAACAAATCCTATGATGTCTGTCGGCCATACGTTGAGCTCCTGCCCTCACACACCAGGGGGAAATTTGTTAATCCAAAAATCTCCCACACAACTCTCTATGGCCTACACCACCCAAGGACACCATCTCACAACCCCCATATCACTCCATCAGACCTTCCATTAGACCCCCACACCTCCAAAAGAGCCCAAGGATGAAGAAAAGGGCTAAAAACCCCAAAAAAGAGCCCAAAATCGCCCCCTAGGAGCTAAAGCCCTCAAAAAGGGGCCAAAACCCTAAAAGGGGCTAAAGTTAGGGTGGAAGGGGCTAAATCCCTAACCAAGGGCTTAAAACCCTAAAATCCCTTGGAAAAACTATAAAAGGAGGGTGGGGGGTCACTCTCAAAACACCTCTCCCTTGCCTATTGTTATGCTGCTTGTGGATGCTTTGAGACCTTTGCCTCTCAAACCACCCACATTCCCTCTCCTCCATCTCCATCACATTGAGCCATTACTCCCCAACCAAGAGAGGTGCTCCCATGAGCTAGGGCATGGTGGCCCATTTCCACCCAATAGAGGTATAATGTTTCTTTACATGTTTATTTAGTTGTTTTTGCTTTCTAACCTTGTTTTCTAGTTGCAGGTTTTATTATTGACATTGTTTTGCAGGTTTTCCATGATAGCTTAGGTTTGTTTGCAGGGTTTAAGGAGGCAAAACCCTAACCCATTTTCTGCAAAGGGGTTCACAAGGGTTTCATCTCCACTTCCTCTTTCTGCTATTAGAACTAGTTTACAGTTGTTGCCATTTGCTTATTCTTGTTTAGATTATCTCAGTTTAATTTACTGTTCTATTTATGCTATTTTCCATTTCGTTTTTCCTATTTTCCAATAGTAGGAACCTACCCTTGTGCCCTATAGGCACAAGGGAGCCATTCCTACTCCTGCAGTGGGGAGAAATCCTCACTACAGGGATAGCCTAGTTGAGCCGCGCCTTCCTTCTGATGCACCTTTCCAGATAAAGTTCAAAGTTGGACAATACATGATTGCTCATTGTATTGTTGATGAAGGAGCCTCAGTTAGTATTTTCTCTGCTCGTGCTTGAAGAGGCATGGGATCTCACAGCCTTGTGTCGACATATAGTCAGTTACTAGCATTTAATAGAAGAACTAGTATAGACTTGGGAATTATTTCTCAAACGCCTGTTACTTTGGGTGGGAAGACCATCTTAGTTGACTTCATGGTGATAGAAAACACCAATGGCGAAGAAATTGTCACTATCGACCAGTTGGATTTTCTTGATCCGTCTCTTGACCCAACTAGAGACCAGGTTTTTCCTTTATTGATTCCCAGTGTTTCTATAGACACTACCCCGCCACGGGTGAGTTATGTGGCCTCATGTACTTTGCGTCCAATTGCTACTGAGAAGCAACCTCCATTTTCATGCTTACCTTCTCGGGACTTGGTCCCAGCAGTTGACCACATGAGTCATCCTATACATACTGTGGAGCCTACTCTCCACTCTGTCAATCCATTTGAAAGTTTAGACATGTGGGCCTATCTCGGAACATCTCCTTCCTTTGGATGAAGTCTACCTAGAGTCTTTGATACATTATGACCTTCTTTTGGATGTTGGTTCAATTGTGACTAAGTATAACCCTAATTTTCTTAGTAATCCTGATATTCCCATGGATCGATCTTCTTATGTTGGTCTTTTTGAGTTTTTGGACTCTCCCTTCAAACGGCAAGTCAATGATCCTGAAGAGTTTGATTTTTCTTATGAACTTTTCAACTCTTGTGATATTGAGTTTGTTCCTGCAGATTCTATCACCCTTTTTTATTTTTTCTCTCCTTCTAAGGTTGATCTTACTCATTATAAACTATCAATCCTTAGTTCAATAGAGTCCTCTTTCGTTGATTCTTCCTTGACTACACTTTTTGTAGAAGATAGCAAAGTTACATGTGTTTCTACCAAAGTGACCTACATCAGATCTTTTCTTCTGAATATGATGTTGATGTTGTTGTTTCTTGGAGACAACATTTTTAGTTGGATTCACAACTGTTTACTGGCCTCACCTTGTTGTTCAAGCTGTAACCAAATTGTATGTATCCTTCTTGCGCTTTTGAGCCTGATGCCAACTTCCACCCTTTTAGCTCGTTGTATAATCCCTCATCATTGTTCTGATCGTCACTCAGCCTCGTATCATTTTTCGTTTGCAACTTGACACCTTTTACATTGAAGAGATGTTCCCCGAGTGTCTTTACCTTGCTCATGTTCCTTGCATTATGCATAGGTTGTTTCCTCGCGCTTGGAAATAGTTTCACTTGGCTCTGACACTTCTCTCCTCGCATTTAGAGCATTTGTTTTTCTCTCCTTCGAGCTCATTAAAAATAGTAAGGAGGCCACGAGTTGACATTTCCAGACTCATTAAAAATTCATGGGAAAGATACGGAGTTTCTTTAGTCCCAGGTCTGACTCCTCAAAACTGACTTGACTATCGAGTAAACTTGTCCATTCAGACTCTTTAAGAATATGTGAACGAGAATCCACATTGGTGGTAGGTTATCACTTTCTCGGACCATGTGGAATAATACGAGAAAGGAACACTCTCTTTTATTCGGAATTGAGAAGAGAATTCTCAGGAATAGGTTTATCACTTTTCTAGACTTGAGGGACTAAACTTATGGAAAAGGAACGCCCGGTATGAGCTTAGTTTTCTCTTTTTCATGCTCTAGACCTAAACATGAAAAATATTTCAAGCATGCTTTGTGACTTTGTCATGCTCACTAAAACCTAAAGAACAAAGCATCAATTTTACTGTTGTAATCCCCATTTTTCGTAATCAAATGGATCTTTCCAAGTGATCTTGCCTTCCTTCACACTCGTTAAACTCAGGCTATATGCTACTTTTGAAGGGGCATTGGGTAGGTGGTAATTTAACCTTTTTCATACCTCCTCGACTAAGTACGAAAAAGGTGCACCTTACTTCTTTGGAAGCTAAGAGAGTTTTTTTGTGGTTTTGTTTTATACTTTTCCAGCCTCAGGAGACTAAATTGTACGAAAAAGAACCCCCCTGGAGTCTTCTTCGGATTTTTTATACTCTCAAAATATGAAAACACCAACGAGCATGTACTAGTTTGGGCTCGTAAAATCCACAAATTAGTGCTTTATCAAACATTCTTCTAGCTCTTCTTCAAGCTTGCCAAAAATGAAGAAGGTCCCAAGTTGGATTTCTTGGACTCATTAAACCTTTACAAGAAAGAGGGAAGGGGAAGTTCATTCACATGTATTTTACATCATGTCAGTGAGTCTTGTCTCCTTGAACAAAGCACCAGTTTTGATTCTATCAATAGTTGGGTCTCAGTTTTTTACTTTATCCCAATTCAGGGTTTCTTACTCCTCCAGTTGGCTTCGTTTCCAATTATATGGGGAATCTGTCAATGTCTCCTACATTGCAGATTTGTGTCGTTGGTCCCTTTTATGTCAAAATATGCCTAGGTCACTTTTGTTTTATGCTCATTGTTCAAGGATTAAACCTTTGTCGGTCATTCTGCATTTTCCTTAACCTTTTGTGTCGACCATTCCCTGGTATCAGTTCATTACATCATGTCTTCGGTAGCTATTGTCATGAAATTCAGTACTGGTTCTAGATCCAATTAGTCTTTGACTTACCTCATGTTGGATGATCATAGGATGCCTTAATTCCTTCCTTCCAATGGATCTCTTCCTATCGATTGCAACACCTCTTTCTCTGGGAATGAGGTTTAGATTTTTATGAAAGTACCTTAGGGATTGCAGTCATTAGTGGCAATTTCCCTTGCTATTGGGTAGTGGGAATACCTTAATGTCTCCTACTTGATGGATTCTTCAAGTGTTCGACTTCAAGTCCTTGTATTCACACTTGTTAGAATGTACTAGGTACCTTAGGGACCATTTTCATAAATGGTGGTTTCCCTCACGTTTGTTAATGGTTCTCATTATTGACCGGTAATCAAATGGTTTCCTCCATGTTTGACTTCAACTCCTTTATTCACATGGTTAGGATTCATACCTTTTGGGTGGTTTGGATTGAATACCTTGGGCCGATAGTAGCATCGTAATTTTTCTATTACCTAAGCTGCGCAAGAGCTTGTTACATTTTATATGACATTTTGCTGATACTAGATCCACCTTGTATTCTTGTGGCTATGATCTATTGTTGAGCATGGATCCACCTTGTTCATTTGTGGCCATGACTCCTTTAGATTTGATATGGCACCTTTTTGCATATTGAGTGACCATGATAGTTTCATCAGTTATACATATGTTGGATCCGCCTGTATCTTTATGGCGATGATTTGTATATGGACTTGTATGTCCAAGAGATCAATTTTTTCTGGAGAAAAGAGAGTGTTCCTTTCTCGTATTATTCCACATGGTTCGAGAAAGTGATAACCTACCACCAATGTTAATGCCCGTCACATATTCTTAATGAGTCTGAATGGACAAGTTTACTCAGTAGTCAACTTTGTTTTGAGGAGTCAGACCTGGGCCTAAAAAAAATCCATATATTTCCCATGAAGTTTTAACAAGTCTGGAAAATTCAACTCGCGGCCTCCTTACTATTTTTAATGATCTCAAAGGAGAGCAAAAACAATGTTGTAAATGCGAGGAGACAAGTGTCAGAGGAAAGTGAGACTAATTCCAAGCATGAGGAAAAAACCTATGCATAATGCAAGGAACATGAGTAAGGTAAAGACACCCATGGAAGGTCTCCTCAAAGTAAAAGGCATCAAGTTGCAAAGGAAAAATGATACAAGGCTAAGCGACTATGAGAACAAAGATGAGGGCTTATACAACGAGATAAAAGCATGGAAGTCAGCATCAGGCTCAAAAGCATGAGCAGGACACATGCAATTGCGGTTACAGCTTGAAAAACAAGGCAAGGCCAGTAAATAGTTGTGAATCCAACTAAAAATATTGTCTCCAAGAAACAACAACATCAGAATCATATTCAGAAGAAAAGATCTGATGCAGGTCACTTTGGTAGAAACACATGTGACTTTGCTATCTTCTACAAAAGGTATAGTCAAGGCAGAATAAATGAAAGAGGACTCTATTGCACCAAGGCTCGATGGTTTATAATCAGTAATATCAACCTCATAAGGAGAGCAAAAATAAATTATGAATATAGAATCTGTGGGAACAAACTCAATATCACAGGAGTTGAAAAATTCATAAGAAAAATCAAACTTGACAGGATCACTGACTTGTTGTCCGAAGGGAGAGTCCAAAAAATCAAAAAGACCAACATAAGAAGATCGATCCATGGGAAGAGTAGGCTTACTAAGAAAATAAAGGTTATACTTAGTCACAATTGAACCAACATCCAAAAGAAGGTCATACTGTATCAAAGACTCTGGGAAGACTTCATCCAAAGGAAGGACATCATCTGAGATAGGCCCACATGTCTAAACTTTCAAATGGATCGACAGAGTGGAGAGTAGGCTTCAAAGTCTATATAGGATGACTCATGTGGTCAACTGTTGGGACCAAGTCCTGAGAATATAAGCATGAAAATGGAGGTTGCTTCTCTGTAGAAATTGGACGCAAAGTACATGAGGCCACATATCTCACTCATGGTGGGGTAGTGTCTATAGAAACATTGGGAATCAATAAAGGAAAAACCTGGTCTCTAGTTGGGTCAAGAGACAGATCAAGAAATCCAACTAGTTGATAGTGAAAATTTCTTCACCATGATTAAAATACATCACATGAAAGAATGTTGACACCACAGCTTGCATGGCATAGACATAATCACGTCGAAGGAGCATATTGAAGTCCAAGGGGTTTTCTATCACCATGAAGTCAACTAAGATGGTCTTCCCACCCAAAGTAACAGGTGTTTGAGAAATAATTCCCAAGGCTATACTAGTTCTTCTATAAAACACCAGTAACTAACTAGAAGTCAACACAAGGCTAGGAGATCCCATGCATCTCCAAGCATGAGAAGAAAAAATACTAACTGAGGCTCCTTCATCAACAATACAATGAGCAATCGTGTATTGTCCAACTTTGACCTTTATCTAGAAAGGTGCATCATAAGGAAGGCGCGGCTCAACTAGGCTATCCCAATCAAAGGAAGCGATCCAAGAGCTTGGTGGGGGTTGATCCGAGGCGAGTTCAGTGCCCCCTTGTTCAGTAAGTTATGAACTTGCAATGAAAAAAATGTGACTAGAAAACACTTCACTCTCTAAAGGAAGAGTGGGATTTATCGACGATGGAACCGATTCAACCTCTTCGTGAAAGTCACTCTTCGAAGGGAGAGTGGGATTTACCAACGATGACATTGGTTCAATCACATAAGGATCACTCTCCTAAAGAAGAGTGGGATCGACCAAAGCTGAGGTTGGTTTGACCACTTGATCAACCAAAGGTTGAGTAGGTTGTTGAGAAACTCAGGTTGTTCAGGAGAAGGAAATTCTTGAGTCTCAGACCACACTCTTTGTACCTCTGCAATAGCAGGACATTGGTGAGTAAGATTATCTCCCTTGGATATCTTAAAAGGGAACTTAAGTTTTCACTTCAAACGACCAGTTTTTTCTATGGTGTCAACATGACTAGCAGTGGATGATAGTTTACTCTCAGCATGACCTACAGAGGCTGAGATTTTTCCCCCAACATGACCACCAGAGGTTGGGTGGCTAGGTCCAATCTGACTAAGAGAAGTTGGTTGTTGAAAAAATTCAGGATGTTAAAAAACGGGATGACCATGAAACCAAACTCTTTGCAGCTCCGCGATAGAATGGAATTTGTAAGTAAGGTGGTCTGCCTCACAAAGCTTACAAGGAAACTTTGGCTTGTGTTTTGAACGAGTAGTCTTTTAAATAGTGTCAACATGACGTGCAGTGGTTGACTGATTGTTTTCAACATGAACCACAAAGGCTGAGAGACTGCCCCCAGCATGACTCGTAGAGGCTGAGAGACTGGGTCCAACATGGACTGTAGAGGTTGGATGGGCACCACCAGCATGAACAATAGAGGTTGAATGGTTAGGATCAACATGCTTTGCAGCAATTGAGTGTGTGCCCCCAGCATGACCTTCAGAGGCTGGGTGGATGGATCCAAAATGACTTACAAAGGTTGTATGGGGAGGTTCAACTTTAACATCAAAGGTTGAATGGGTGCCCTCAATATGAGTTGCAGAGGCTGTGTGACCTGTAAAGGTTGGAAGGATCCCACCAGCATGATCAATAGAGGCTGGATGGTGAAGATGAACTTGACTTGCACAAGTTGAGTGCTTAGATCCAACATGACCTACAGAGGTTGGATAAGTTCCCCCAACATGAACTACAGAGGCTGGGTGGTGGGGTTCAACTTGACTTGTAGAGGTTGAACGGGTACCCCCTTGCTTATGTTTCTTCTTCCTATTCCTCCTTCTTTTTCTTCTTTTAGACTGTCAGTTACTAGTATCAGTACTTTCACCACATGAGGTAGAAGGAGGAGGAGAAGTATCTACAAGTGAAGGGGAAGCATTGTTTTGATTCCCTTGATATAAGGAGCTTACCATTAGAGGAATTTTGGGGTCTAAAATGGGCCTCCTAAGGAAAATAATAAATTAATAGTTAAAATAATAAAATAATATTGATTAATTTTGGAGGAAGAAAGAAAAAAACTACTTTTTGTGTTCGTATTTTTGACATATCTCCCTGTGTTTTTACTCAAATTTCAATCGGGAGAGCTCTTTGGATGCGGAATTTGATTCCACATCCAACGAGTACCCATACTACATACTTGGACGGACCCCGCTACCCCAAAAACAAGAAATACCTGAAAAAATGTGATGATGATGTCATCATCACATTTTTTCAGGTATTTCTTGTTTTTGGGGTAGCGGGGTCTGCCAAAAGTATGCAGTGTGGGTACTCGTTGGATGCAGAATCAAATTCCGCATCCAACGAGCTCTCCCGATCGAAATTTGAGTAAAAACACAATGAGATATGTCGAAAATACGAACAAAAAAAGTAGTTTTTTTTAATGACAAATATGTCAATTCAACCATTATGGTTGACTTATTTTATTGAAATTCTATTGGTTCTTGAATTCCAACTCACAAAAACTTATTTTGGCACGTTTTCTTATAAGGCCCATTTTAGACCCCAAATTTCCTCTAATGTTAAGAAGCATCAGGATAATTCAGGACAGTTGGAGTGGAAAACAACCACACTCATATCCCTAGGGTGAATCCAAGCAAATTCAGGGTGGCCATCAAAGGAACACCAACATTCCTTGTGAGAGGAATAGTACAAGGATTTCTCAGCATGGGGATATCTTGGTTGGTGTTCAAAGGGGTGTTATCCATATCTTCAAACAAGGATACAAAGTGTGAGGTCTACATGCAACCAAAAGTACAAAGCAGACACCTAAAGGTAAAGTACAGACAAACCACACAACACTCACTAAAAAATTCCTAAATCCAAACAGGAAAACAGGTATAAGATATTCCTTCCAAAATAAATTTGATAGATAGTTACTTGGCATCCCTATAGATGTTCTTAGGAACAAGCGGAGGAATCACCCAACCTCCCTTCCACATCTTCTACCGAGTTTACCTTCCAAGCCCGTCCAAGGTAGAACAGAAATAGCCTTCCGGTATACATGTGTATGAACCCTAGATGTCAAAGAGACTAAAGGATACCGCAACTATACTGACAGTCTAGGGGGATAGTCACAAGCCTAATTCATACGCATGGCCAGGGTATCAAAGCATTAAACCTTTTTCAAAACTGGCACCGCACAGGGCCTAAGAGGTGGTATTGGCAGAAGTCCCCAGATGCATTAAAATATTGGTCTATGCTTTGACAAGGAATCAGAGGGTTATCTCCTTAGTCCAAGCCTCCATGCATCCTCGTGCTTAACTCCCATTTGAGAGGAGCTTCCCAGATACAATCAACATAGAAGAGGATTTACCTATTGATTCGCCAGCTACGTCTAAAATTAAGTACTTGTGGAGAGTTTAAACTCCCTAATCCACAAGTCTAGCCTAAGCTAGTTAGTGTAGGAGCCTTAAAAATAAAACTTACTAATAGTTTTTAATTATGTCGTTCTTTTTAATAGGTTATTTTTAGTCAGAGGCAAATGGTGTGAAACTTATGTGGTGTTATGATTCAAAGTTGAAACAAAATGACTAAGTAAAGAGAAATGAAATGCAAAAAGAAAAAACTATTCTCTTTCTTTTTCAAATAGAAACTTGAAAGCAACAAAGGAACAATTTCTTTATATTTTTCAAAAACAATGATATGCAGTGCATTAAAGACAAAACCCTAATCTACATGCATTTTAAACAACTATATGTTCTTTTTCTTTTTCTTTTATAAATGCAAAAGAAAAACTACCTACAAACAAAAGTATGCAGATGACAAGAACAAAGCAAAATGAACTCTGTTATACAACCACCAAATAGACTCTATAATGCCCTAAAGTGAGTATAAACCCTACTTGGAAGGAAGGCTTGCATAAGAGACAAGTCAACTATTTTGGCATGGTGAAGTTAACCAACAAAATAATAAGGAAACAAAGACCAATAAGCTTCTAAGTTCAGACACAGATCACTAACAGAGGCTAACCAGAAACATAAGCCCAAAATCATGCCAAGCGAAGGCGGTGGGGGAATGAGCAAAGAGAAAAACCTAATGCTACAAAAGGACTTATCACATAGATAAAGAACACCCAAAAGGTATGACACTAACTCTATAAATTCATGCACCTGCAGAGGACCCCAAAATACCTACCAAACAGCCCACAACAGCAGAAAAAACCACAAAAACGAGGAAAAAACATTGTTTTAGGGGCACACGTGGGTTGTACTACTGACATGTTGCATGTCACACGTGGGTTGACAGTATATCAGGTTGCATGTACAAAACCATACACACGACTGTGTAGTCTACAACTTGCGTGTGGGTGGGAAAAAACCCCAAAAAGGTCAAAAATTTCCTTAGGAAGGCGAGGGAGGTGTTCTATCAAACAGAGAAGGTGTTCCTAAGTGGCAAGAAGGACCTAAAACCTTACAAAATACTGGAAGAAAGACATAGAAACCCAAACATACAAGGTTGTCCCCAGCGGAGTTGCCAGTTCTGTTGTAGAGGAAAGTTTCCTATGGCTAGGGTTTAAGAGGCCATCAATGTATTGGGGTTGAAAGGTGGATGAAAATGGTTTTGCAAGCAAATATAAACAAGATTCAGATATTAGAATGGTTCATACCTTAGCCAAACAAATTTGATCCAAGTAGCCCTTCAATCCTCCTCTTGATCCTCTTGAACCAAGAGACCTGCAAAATGAATTATACCTTCCTCAAACCAATATGACCGCATATAAAGAAATGATAATAAAGTAATCATGAAATAATAATCTGACCAACATCGTCATATGATCATAAACAAAGATTCAATCACACATTGAATAATAATTTAGGAAGAAGAAGGACATCACATCTTTATTGATATTGAAAACAAGTACAAATATACCTTCTCTTCAAGTTGGGCACCTCATGAAACCTTGATCTGGTTTTGCTGCTTCTCTTCTCCAAGGAACTTGGCCTCCAAGCACTGCAACACAAGGGGATGATCACTAGGGAAAAGGTGGGGGAAGAGAGCCTCAATTCCTCCAGCATAGCAATGAAAATATTCAAGTCCATTCCCATGGACCTCCCTACCTATATTTATATGCTTGTTAAGAGATAGGGTCAAAGACAAAGTAGTTACAACTGAAGGAGGCAATTGCATAACCACCCAAACTACCCAAATTTCAAAAAACGTTTTTTTTACATCTACAGGACAAACACGCGAGTTGCAGAGACATCACTTGTGTGTTCAGGGGATAGACATGGGTTGTAATGAAAATATTCATGTATGAAATGTGATTTTCAATGCAAATAGTCACGTATTTAGGGAACACGTGAGTATTATGTAGACAAGTCGCGTACAACACACGTGTTTCCTTAAGGCAACTCGCATATACATAAAAAAATATCATTTTTATGGTACTTATGGGAATTTTCAGACTTTGATGTCTTCTAGAAAGTTTTATCTAACTAAAATAAATTTCCAATGGTGTAGAGAAGAATTCAAATAGAGTTACAGAACTTTGGATATGGGTCCTCCAAGTTAGGTGTTGTTTTAGTGACTTTCATGAAGTGTCGTCATGGAAGTGTCGACATGCGACAGAATCATGGGAAAGTAGTCACAGGTACAATTGGGTTTCTTTCAACCCCAGTATGTTGATGGCCTCTTAAAACCTATCCATAGGAAAATTTCCTCCAAGTTAGGTTTTTTTTAGTGACTTTCATGAAGTGTCGTCATGGAAGTGTTGATATGCGATGGAATCATGGGAAAGTGGTCACTAGTACAATTGGGTCCACTTGGCCTAATGGGGCCACATGTACTAGTCACTAGAGTGTGGGGAACACTGATATAGGTTCAATTCCACTTACTTCATGTGCATGCATCAGTTTGGGTGCCTCCTAGACCAATCCCTACATTTTAGGAGCCATTGGGAGTCCTAGCACCAACCTACTTCAGTTAGTTGGAATTAGTAATAGTCAGTCTTAGCTAGCCCCCAGTTACTTTTAGTTAGTTCACAATCAGTTAGCTAGCACAAGATTTGCATGGATAATGCATGGCTGCATGTGGAGTAGGCTCCTTTTCCCACCTACCACACTCGGTTGCATTGAGTTAACTAGATGTCACTGATTGATTGAGTTGTTGGACATCTGGGATTTGATTTATTGGACTCGGATATTGATTTAGACACCATGATTTATATGGTCAGTTAGATATAGTCACATCCAATGCCAATAGATTCAAATCCATCCCCAATTGATTTGAATTATTTTCCTATGTAAACTATTGTAACACCAGATATTATTATTGTGAATGATATTGTAAATTCCATAGCAATACTTGTATGTTTCCTGTGTGGTTTGTTTTTTTTTTCAGTTTGTATCTTCATTCTCCATTTGCTACAAAATTTTCTAGAACTATCTTCTTGAAGATATAAATGGAATTCAAATTCTAATATGGTATCAGAGCCTTCTTAGGAAGGTTTCATGCTTGTTTCTCCCCATCAAACATCAAAAGCAGCTGGGTTTCCACAGAAGTCCCCTATGATGATTTGCTAGCTCTGGATTTATTTCAAGTAGTGGAGAGGACGTGACGGACCCTAAAAATATGTTCATGTCAAGAGGAAAAGCATGATTCTAACAGTTCATATGTTTTAGTGTGTTGTGTAGTGAAAGTATACAAGTGCTACGTAGCTTGTGTGAAGTTTTTGCAGTCTTTCAGCCAGAGCAATTATGAGTTCTCAAAATCCTGAACCACAGATCCTCACAACTTCCAATTATCTTGATTGGAGGATTGATATGCAATTGGCCTTATGAAAGCATGGATATCATAGGATCATACATGGATGGGAGCCTGAGCCTCATTGGCCAATTGAAAGGAACAAGTTTCTAAACCATTGTGATGAAGCATTCAGGTACTTATGTACTTATATATCCAGATATCTCCTCTTCCACCTAGAAGGCTTGAGGACTCCCACTGAATCCTGGGAGAAGCTTGATATCTTCTTTAACAAACAAGATGAGCTTTGAGGACACATTCTGGAGAATGATTTGGTATCTTTACATCCCAGTAGTTTCGAGACTATTGAGTAATTCTTTACTAAATTCAATTCTCTAGTACTTCAATGCAGACAGTGCGGAATAGAGTGGAAGGATGCCCAGAATGTCCTTTCCATACTCAGCAAACTAGGCCCTGGGTATTCTGTATTTGTTTCCATATTTCATTCCAAGAGGGAAAGCTTTCCTGATTGGAAACTTCCTTCATTAGATTATGTTTCCAAGTCCTTAATCAAGGAGCAAGACAAGTTGATTCAAATGGAAGTCATCAAGACATCCAAAGATCAATCTCTCCTAGTTTTTTACTCTTCCAAAGTGAAAGAAAAGGGGAAATCAAAGAAGAAGGATCCAAAAGCAGCTAATTCGAAGCCTAAACAGAATCAACAAACTTTCGAATGGGCCTCCGGCTCTAAGAAGAATAAATTTGAAAAGAATTTATATCCCTATTGTGAAAAGGGGTACCATCTTGAAGATCATTGTATGATGAAGGAACTTGATGAAATGATAGCTCTTCTCAAGCAGCATAAAATTGCTTCACCAAGAGAAAAGAAGCCTGATGAAGAACCACAGATAGAAGATACTGAAAGGTGTCATGCTTTGAAAGCAACTATCTCTCCATCCTCAGCATACATAATAGATTCAGGAGCTTCCAACCACATGGTTGCTTCCAAACAATCCTTCTCTACCCTCTCACTATCAAAGGGGCCTAACATTCACATGGGAGATGATTCCCATATTCTAGTAGAAGGAAGGGGCTCAATCAGAGAAAAGCATGGTGATTTCAAGAATGTATTATATGTGCCCTCCCTTATTGCTAACATGTTATATGTTTATCAAATGACTCATACAGGCTCTCCCAAAAGAGTTACATTCAATTCAGAGACAGTTGAGATTACAGAAAAAATCCACTGGACAGCTTGTAGCAAAAGGTGCTGCAAATCACTCTACCAAAGCTTATGAGTTATCACATTTCTTACATGTTTCTCCTCCTATAGCTTTATTGTCTCATGCTAACAACACCAGCAAGATTTTCCATGAGAGATTTGGCCATCTCAATTTCAAATATCTGAAGCTACTTCACAATGATAAAATGGTTGAAGGTTTTCCCTCCATCCAAACTTCCGATGGAGTATGTGTTGGCTACTTGGTAGGTAAGCATCCAGAAAAGAAGTATGATGTTGGGAAGGCACATAGAGTTTCCTCTATAATTTATTTGATAAATAGTGATGTAGTGGGACCTATGCCCACAAACCCCATTAATGGTTGTAGGTACTTCCTCACCTTTATTAATGATTGTTCTAGGTACCGATGGATCTACTTCAAGAAACAAAAATCAGAAGTTTTTTAGACTTTTAAAGTTTTTAAGGCTATGGTTGAGAACAATTTCAATAAGAATATCAAGTTAATAAGATATGATAAAGGAGGAGAGTACATCAAAGGATATTTCTAGAGTTTCCATGAATCAGAGGGGATTCGAATGGAACACTCAGTTCCATACACACCACCGCAAAATGGTGTGGCTGAGAGGAAGAACAGATCACTAAAAGAGATGGAAAATTTATTCTCCATATCAAACATCTACCTCCTTCTCTTTGTGCTGAAGCAGTAAACTGTGCTTCGTGTTTACAGAATAGGGTGCCCCACAAGTCAGTGTTTGGGGTCACTCCATTCGAAGCACTGCATGGGTATAAGCCCAATGTCTCTCATCTGAGAGTTTTTGGTTCCAAAGCTTGGGATAGAATACCACTTGACAAGAGGAAGGCCTTCCAAGCCCAAAGTAGCGAATGCATTTTGCTGGGATATGCAGAAGATGCAAAATCTTACAAACTGATAGAGGTTGCAACCAGAAGATGCTTCATTGAAATAAGTGTCCAGTTTGAAGAAGATCAGTTGCATGATACTCCTCCATCAGCATAGGAAGGTTTCATATTCAGATGATGTGCTACAGGTTTCATATTCAGATGAATAAGATCACATGCAGCATGATCCTGTTATTGAGACTGAATCTCAAGAGACTCTAGATCCAGATCCAGTACCTATTCCTAATCAGAAGCCTATACCCAAATGGGCTCAAAATATTCTTGATGCAGCTATAAGTGGTGCTGGAGATCTAGAAGATAGAAGAAGAACAAGGTCCCAACATCAGAATGAGCATGTTGCACTATCTCTCACAGATTCACTCTCTACAGTATGGTGCAGCAAAGTTCCAGGTCGGTGCTACTTGATGATGGCGAATGATCAGCTACATGGCCCACGGAAGTAGAAAATTGATCATTCCCTACCTTCACCATCCAGAAGAGACAAACAGAGTCATCAGTTAAAAAGTACATTAAGAGGTCCACTGATGGACCATGCTGCTGCATAGAGCTATAAATTTGTAGCAGTTTTTTTCCTCAAGTTATTTTTCTAAGGAGGAAGCTTCTTTTTTCTAAAGATAGCTTACAGTTTGCTATTTCCTGCTTATTTTGAGGGGGGGGGACTTCCCATGAGTTTTTCCCCTATTTCCTCGGTTGTATTAAGCAACATGTTTTACTATCTTTTAGATTGTATTTGTGTGACCTATGGTCTTGTTACCAGGGCCCACATTTTTCCAAGTTAGGATTCAGGGGGAGTGTTAAGATTATTAATCCTCCCTTAGTCAAATGTCTATTAGATCAATTGTCCTAACTTAGGAACCTTAATTAATTATTTGGGTCCACTAGTACAATTGGGTCCACTTAGCCTAATGAGGCCACATGTACCAGTCACTAGATTTTGGGGAACACTGCTAGAGGTTAACTACCACTTTTTGCATGTGCATCCGTCAGTTTGGGTGCCTCCTAGAACAATCCCTACATTTTAGGAGCCACTGGGAGTCCCGACACCAACCTACTTCAGCTAGTTGGAGTTATTACTAGTCAGTCTTAGTTATCCCCCAGTTACTTTCAGTTAGTTCACAATCAGTTAGCTAGCACAAGCTTTGCATGGCTACATGTGGAGTAGGTGCATTTTCCCACCTACCACACTCAGTTGCATTGAGTTAACTAGTTGTCACTGATTGATTACCTGCTCTGATACCAATTATTGAGATTATTCGAATAATTGAGAAGGAGGGGGGGTTGAATCAGTTATTCCTAAGATTAAACAATTTTTCGACCTTTTAAAAATTTATTAGTCTTCACATATTTACAGCCATGATAATGCAACAAATATAAAACAGAAGTAATTGTTATCAATCACACATATGATGGGGATAGAGAAATATATTCACGAGGAAACTCATAAGAGAAAATTAATTTAGTATAGATTAATTTTATTTGAGCACCAACTCAAGTGAGGCTACAACCTCTGTTTTACAAGAAGAAAATTGTGGAGAGCACCAACTCTCCTGGTTTTCTAGCACCCACTAGACTTGTACAAGCTCCAACTTACACACATAAGACTACAAGTCTTCCCTAGCACCACCCTACCACCCTTATTCCCTAGATTTAAACTTTGTTCGGTATAATATGTTGAAAATCGGATATAGATATGCTTAGCAACTCTGTTAAACTCTCTAATCTACTTTTGATTCTGCTTATCCAAACTTAGCTCCCTTCATTGTCTTTGTTCTACATATGCTCCCCATTTCAGTGCTGGCACACATTTCTCTCACCCATCGTTTTATTCTTTCCAATATTTATTCCCTTCACATGTTTGCATGCCTGACTTTCAGCTTCATAATTGATAAAAAAACAGTTGAATGACTCATGGCAGGAAAGGAACCCAATCGATAAGCATTCTAAACTTCTTTAACCATCTTCCACCAAGTTCTAGAATTCATAACTGATCGAACCGAATTTAGCATCACAACTAAATATTTATTATGTAACTTATGTAATCTCAATTCTGCAACTTCTATATCACAGGCTGTCTTTCCACAATATAGCTTTCTGCAACCTTTCTTTTGCAACCTTAGTATTTTCGCAACTCAATCTTTCTGCAATACACCTTTTTGCAAGCTTGCTTCCGCAACCTTAGTCTTTATGCAACTCAATATTTCCACAATTTAGTTTATGCAACTTACTTTCTGCAACAACCTTTCCACAATATCCTTTCCGCAAGCTCCTTTCTGCAATTGCAGATTGCGGGTTGCAGGTATGCAATCCTCAATTTTCCCAAAAACAAACTTCCGCAATCATGCGACCGCAATGGTATTTTCTGCAATCGGATTGTAGATCCACCTTCCCAATTTTCCCAAAAATGAGCTTCTGCATTTTTTCTTCCGCAAGTCTCTTTCTGCAGTCGAGTTGCAGATTTCGGATTGTAAACATGCCTTCAACTTTTCCCGAAATTGGCTTCCATAATTTCCATCCGCAAATAGATTTCCGCAAATTCTGATATCCATCGATTTCTTACGGGCTCCTTCCTAACCTTCAATCAGTGATCAAATGCATATCTCACCTTAACGTTGCATATCTTCACTTTTCTTTTGTGGATCACTTATCTCCCGTACAGGTTCACTTCGTGAATCCTTTCGCACCGTTGATCTACCTTTCCTCCTTTAATTTGGTTCATCCAATCTTTGTAGAGTGAATTGAATGTACTATCTGGATCATCCAATATCTATCAAATGAATTGAATGGACATCATGTCTCATCTTCTTGATTTTCGATATTGAAGGTATTCATCCAGGATGAGTCATAGTTTTCTTCCTCAAAGGAACTAGTTTTCTTGCATACATGAGAGGAGATCCGGATTACACTCTAATCTCTGCTTATCTATCCTCCTTGTTGTTGGATCATATGCTTGGAGCTTGTGTGTTTCCATCAATGACAACCACATCACAATATGATCTATTTCCATATGATCGCAATACCTATTATAATTCCAACAACCACAAGCGGTGGAAGAACAAAAACTCAACATATGGTAAAACAAACATCTAAACCGGATGAAAACTCAAGAATATTGCATTAACACCTTTCATACTGGTGCATTCAATGTAGATTTAAGTGTTTAAGGTCACATTCATTGCACTTTCCATAACACAATGGTCATCAACCAATTGAAATATCACAACCATGTTGAGTGTATGAGCCATGTCATATTAGAATTTGAATTCCATTTAGATCTTCAAGCAAATAGTTCTAATAATAATTGTAGTAAATGGAGAATGAAGATGCAAACTGAACAAAACAAACCACACAAGAAATGGACAAGTATTTCTCAGGAATTTACAGTATCATTCACAATAATAAAATCTAGTGTTACAATAGTTTACATAGGAAAAGAATTCAAATGCGACATGCAATTCGAATCTATCCAATGGATCTGACTATAGCTAACTGGCCATCTAACTCATGGTGTCTTAATCAATGTCAGAGTCCAACAGATCAACTCCCAGATGTCCAACAACTCAAACAATCAGTGACAACTAGTTAAATCGGTGCAACTGAGTGTGGTAGGTGGGAAAAGGCGCCTACTCCACATGCAGTCATGCATTATCCATGCAAATATTTCACTAGCTAACTGATTGTGAACTAACTGAAAGTAATTGGGGGCTAACTGAGACTAACTATTACTAACTCCAACTAACTGATGTAGGTTGGTGTCGAGACTCCCAGTGGCTCCTAAAATGTAGGGATTGGTCTAGGAGGTTCCCAAACTAATGCATGCACATGCAGTAAGTGGCGATTAACCTCTAGAAGTGTTCCCCACACTCCAGTAACTGGTACATGTGGCCCCATTATTCCAAGTGGACCCAATGGTAATAGTGGACCCAATTAATTAATTAAGGTTCCTAAGTTAGGCTAAATAATCTAATATACAGTATGGTTAAGGGAGGATCAATAATCCTAACACTCCCCCCGAATTCTAACTTGGACAGTTGTGGGCCCTGGTAAAAAGACCATAGGGCACCCAAATACAATCTAAAAGATGGAATGATGCTTAATACAACCAAGGAAATAGGGGAAAACCTCATGGGAAAAAAACCCCCCTCAAAATAAGCAGGAATACAAATTTTGAAAAAAATGGTGAAACTTTTTGCTACTATTTGCAACAGTAGTATCTTGGTTGTGTGCAGGTGAACCCATGAATCCAAACAAATTTCTTATTTCTGGAGGAATATTCCTCTTTGGAAGAATAGCAATGCACTCAATTGAATCAGAAATATAAACAATTGCATGGTGAAAACTGGACCCATGTAGAGCAGCTGAAATCATCTGAAGAGAGACAAAAGGTGCTTTAGAATTCAAACCATGTGAGGAACACCCAAGAATCTGATATATTCCAGCCTTGAACAGCAAACCATGAGTGGTAAAATCAGCCCCAAGTGTTAGGAGCAAGTGTCCAGACGGATGTAGAATGTCTTCCTCTTTACTAGTTCTATGAGGAGATGAGCATGTGACCAAAGGTAGAGAAGCCCTGGGACTATGGAGAGTGAATGATTGAGATCCATAATCTGATTTATATTCATAAATATCCAATAATTCAGAAAATATAATATCATCAATCTCATAAGAGAAAACTAACATCGAATCCTCAGCAGCAAAATTGAAGGACACTTGCGGTGCTTGATTTGTCACACCAAAATTGATGAAACCTGTTACAAGCAATACTGTAAGATCTTGAATCTTAAAACATGAACCACATATTATCAAATAAGAAAATAAATCAGATCCAAAAAATTTCATATCAGATCCAAAACTGTGAAGTGAAATCAAATCCCCGGCAACAATTTTGAAGGAGACTTGCGGTACTTGATTTGTCACACCAAAATTGATGAAACCAGTACTAAAAGCTCATGAAACTTAAATATTGAACCAATTAATATCATATCATATATAAATAAGATCATATCAGACCCAAATAAGTCCATATCAGATCCAAAAGTGTTGAATGAAATCAAATGTCCAACAACAATTTTGAAGGAGACTTGGAGTACTTGTTTCTTCACACCAAAATTGATGAGAACAGATACAAGCAGTACTAAAGGTGCATGAACCTGAAATATTGAACCAAGTAATATTAGATCAGATCCAAATAATATCATATCATATCCAATAAATTTCATATCAGATCCAAGAGTTTGCTCCACCGACATGGTAGATGCACAATTTTCTCCTTCTTCAAAATTCTAAACATCAGTGCATGCAATCATGTAGAAATTTGTTGGAAGCTCAAGATCAATGAGAGTGAATGGATCACTCCTACAACCTGAAATTATTTCCAAAATATCCAAATATTTACAAAATATAATATCATCAAACTCATGAGAGAAAACTGACATCAAATCCCCAGCAGAATTTTTGAAAGAGATTTTTGGTACTTGTTTCTTCACACCAAAATTGTTGAGAACAGCTACAAGTGGTACTGAAAGATATTGAACCCTATAACCAAGTAATATCAGATCATATCCAAATAATATCATATCATATCCAATAAATTCCATATCAAATCCAGGAGTGTGCTCCACCGAGCTGGTAGATGCACAATTTTCTCCTTCTTCAAAACCTTTGAAAGAGATTTTTGGTACTTGTTTCTTCACACTAAAATTGATGAGAACGGCTACAAGAAGTACTGAAAGATCTTGAACCTTAGAACCAAGTAATATCATATCAAATCCAAATAATATCATATCATATCCAATAAATTCCATATCATATCCAAGAGTGTGCTCCACAGAGATGGTAGATGCACAGTTTTCCCCTTCTTCAAAACCCTGAGTATCGGTGCATGAAATCATGTAGGAATTTGTTGGAAGCTCTATATCAATGAGAGTGAATGGATAACTCCTACAATATTATATTATTTCCAAAATATCTAAATAATTACTTATATGCACACCAGCAACATCATTAGAGACAGAGAAATCAAATTCCTCGCCCTTTCTTGAAGAAATCACTTGTAAACTATGCACAGAATTTATAATAGAAGAATCACTGGATAATTTTTGCATAGAATGGAATGAGATATTTTATTCAACAGTAGAGATTTGAATGTATTCTTCTGGATCGGCCATGTGAGGATATGAGATATCATAGATCTCATACACTTCCGGAGCAAACAAAGAAGGAGTCACTCCAAGGAGACTTTCTTCAATTCGAATTGACAGTGAGGAAGATTTTGCTTCTTCTTAATCTTTAACAACTTCATCAGAGAGAGTAGAGGCCAAGAATTTTTAGTAAAGAACTCTTGTGGTTCTGAATGTGATCTCCATATTGCTATAACAATCATTATTGTGCTTCCCCAATATTCTATCCAGTTTTATCCAGAGATCCTTTGGGTATTCTGCAAACTCAATAAGGTCTATAAGCAAGCTTCGAGAAAAAGTCCCACATATTGCTCCATAAGCTTTATCACTGTCATTTAGCTAGTCTTTCTCATATTCATAAGACTCTTTACCAATTCCCATATATACCTCATAGAGACCCTGTGCCTTTAGATATGCAATCATCTTCAACTTCCATTCTAAATATCTTGTGGATGGAGTAAGAAGAGGAACTGATAATATCGAATCCATATGAATTTGAACCTATAAAATATCACTGCAAAACTAAAATTATATGAACTGTTAGAATCTTTATTTTCCTCTCGACATGAACATATTTCTAGGGTCCATCATGCCCTCTCTGCTGCTCTGAATAAATCCTGTAACATCCCCACGTCAATAAAAAAATTTCCTATCAAAAGAGGCATACTTATTTTTAACCTTAAACTATCATTCTATAACATACTTCAACATACATTGACTTGAAACTTCTTACTAAAATATGGGTATCTAAGTGATTAAAATTAATATTTAAATCATTGATCTTTATCCATAATGTATCTATCATCAATGGTGTCGAGTCTTCCATTCATGTTAATAGCATATATTTACAATCTTCAACAATAATATACTAGTCATGTTCACAAGATTTTCATAATCATAGTGCCTTTAAAAAATACTAGTGTGCGGACAATAATCATTATGATATCAATAAATTTCTTTGATTATCCTTTCTAAAGTATTTAATCAATTAACAAGGTTGCAGAGCAATATGATAAGTACACAATACAATACAAGTAAAATGAAGCATTTAGACACAAAACAAGAGAGACGCCAATGTGCGTGGTTCACCCAATCCATGGGATATGTCCACCAAACTGTCACATAAGGTGATATTTATTCCAATAAAAGGTTACAATTACGCAACATTATTGTTGCCATACTTTCTTCTTGCTCTCCTCATAGACTCTCGCACTGGGAGTATTTCTAAACTAATCACTACTAGATCAAATTGTGACATGAATTCTAACAAGTTCCTTCTGATATACTAGCAAGAATACTAAGATACTCTTTGAGGTGTAAGATAACTTGGTTGGTCATTAGACTCTTAACCCATCCCTACTCTAATATAGGAATACAAATATATAATTACATATCCAAACAAAATACCTAAGTCGTATTGATGCCCATTGCATTAATAGATTCCGATCTATATAATACAAGCAGAGGGTTCACAAATTTCATTTATAAATATATATAATGCTCTATCCAAGCAAATATGATCTAGCCATATTGATGCCTAATGCATTAATAGATTCAGCTCTATATAATACACAGAGGGTTAACAATTACATTCATAAATATATAATGTTCTATCCAAGCAAATACGATATACCCGTATTGATGCCTAATGCATTAATAGATTCAACTCTATATAATACACAGAGGGTTAACAAATTAAATTATAAATATATATAATGTTCTATTCAATCAAATACAATCTAGCCGTATTGATTCCTAATGCATTAATAGATTCAGCTCTATATAATACACAGATGGTTAACAAATTACATTATAAATATATATAATGTTCTATCCAAGCAAATACGATCTAGCCATATTGATGCCTAATGCATTAATAGATTCAGCTCTATATAATACACAGAGGGTTAACAAATTATATTCATAAATATATAATTCTCTATTCAAGCCAATACGATCTAGCTTAATTGATGCCCCTTGCATTTAATAAATTCAGATCTGTAAAAAAAACCACAGGATATTGTTCTCAAGTATGCCCCTTCTCTTAGCGAAATCCACAAATCTAAGCAAGTGAAGGTTATCATTTTCACAAAATCTCTTCCTTCAACATAACCATAGATGATTACTGGTCTATCATTTTCACAGCGTAGCCAAAGATTTAGGTAATTACGATTTATCACTGTCGCAAAGGCTCCTTCCTTACTGAAAACCATAATATAGGCAATTTAAAAGTTATCGCTATTGCATGGCTCTTTGCCTCATAGAAACCACAAATATAATAAAGTAAAGGTTAAGACGCAGAGACTAAATAAAGATCCAGATCAAAGTTTTGAGAAGGATCCAAATCATGTATGGCGGCCAATGCATACAGAGGGTAATTATACTGGCAAGATGATGCAAAACTTGAAACGTGGTGTTTTGGCCAAGTGTATTCCCTCGACTTCTAAGGAACACAATGTAAAATGAGGGTATGTTACCTAGAATTTTAGAGATGTCGAAAGGTGGATAAGGGCAAGGCATAACAATTCCACAATGAAGGTTGAGATCAACAAAATGATGAAATCGCAGGTACTGTAATTTGATTACATATACCATGAAATCACAGGAAGTTGGTACAACAAGTAGAAATTGACACAAAGTCAGATCTAACAACAAATCAAGTGAGGTCTAGACATCAACTATCATATCGCAGTATATATATTTTCCCTGAGAACATATGGATCTGGTTTCCACCGGAGGCTAGAGTGATCCAATTTGCAAAAACGCAAAAATCCTCATAATCGGGTCTAGCTTTCAATTCAAAAGAACAAGGAATTCAAACAAAACAAAGAGGCTCTCATGGAATGCTTTTATCAAATCCAAAACACAAAAATTCAAATCCAATCGTGGATCGGTTCTTGAAATCATTTACAGAGTAGTTGTTACCAAAGGTATAAGGTTATCATAACAAGAACCAAGTTCGGATAGAAATGAATATCCCATCTTCAAACCATCACATAGAGGTTAAAGATAATATGAATATGGTTCAAATAAAAGTAGAGACTATTGAAACAAGAAAAAGAAACAACTATTTAGTCAACAATGGCAACTTACAACGAGCTTATGAACTCAACGCATATCGTGAAAGAAAACATACAAGGATACCTTTTAGATCCAAGTGAAGGTGATGTAGATTAATGCGCATACCTGTATTTTTCCACTCAGAAGCTACTATGAGCATTCGCCTTCAAATAGATTCTGAGTCAATACCATGGTGCAGTTCCAGCCGAGGCCATCCAACACAGCAAACAAGGTGCTTCCTCAAAACTAAGTGTTATCTTTTTCTCCGCCCTATTGCAACACACAGGGTTGCTTTTATAAAAAACAAGGAACGCGGGGATCCCCGAAATGATGCAATCACTCCCCTTATCAAGGAAGAGATTGCTCTCCCAAATTTTGGTAGCTGTTGGCAAAAATAACTCCGCTTCCCCACTCTTCGCTCTTCAGGAGCCAAGTGGCTCAAGTATTCCTTCAATTTTCTGCAATGGTAAGACAAATGGCCTCATTTTCTTGTGATGGGAATAATTCCCACAATTTCCTCTAGTGAAATTGCACCCTTAATTAAAAAATGCCGCAGTCAAAAAACAAGGAATGCAGGGATCCCCAAAACGTCGCAATCACTCCCCTTATCAAGGTAGATATTGCTCTCCCAAATTTTGGTAGCCGTTGGAAAAAATAACTCCGATTCCCCACTCTTCGCTCTTCAGGAGCCAAGTGGCTCAAGTATCCCTTCAATTGTCTGCAATGGTAAGACAAATGGCTTCATTTTCTTGTGATGGGAATAATTCCCACAATTTCCTCCAATGAAATCCAAGGAATTCAAACAAAACAAAGAGGCTCTCACGGAATTCTTTTATCAAATCCAAAACACAACGATTCAAATCCAATCGTGGATCGGTTCTTGAAATCATTTACAGAGTAGCTGTTACCAAAGGTATAGGGTTATCATAACAAGAACCGGGTTCGGATATAAACGAATATCCCATATTCAAACCATCATGGAGAGGTTAAATATAATATGAATCTTGTTCAGATGAAAGTAGAGACTATGGAAACAAGAAAAAGAAAAAACTATTCATTCAACAATGGCAACTTACAACAAGATTACGAACTCAACACATATCATGAAAGAAAACATACAAGGATACCTTTTAGATCCAAGCGAAGGTGATGCAGATTACTGCGCATACCTAGATTTTTCTGCTCATAAGCTACTATGAGTGTTCACCTTCAAATAGATTTTGAGTCAATACCATTGTGCAGTTCTGGCCGAGGCCATCCAACACAGCAAACAAGGTGCTTCCTCAGAACCGCGTGTTATATTTTTCTCCCCCCCTCTTGCAACATGCAGGGTTCTTTTTATAAAAAACAAGGAACGCAGGGATCCCCAAAATGCCGCAATCACTCCCCTTATCAAGGCAGAGATTTCTCTCCCAAATTTTGGTATCCGTTGGCAAAAATAACTCTGCTTCCCCACTCTTCACTCTTCAGGAGCCAAGTGGCTCAAGTATCCATTCAATTGTCTGCAATGGTAAGACAAATTGCCTCATTTTATTATGATGGGAATAATTCCCACAATTTCCTCTAGTGAAATCGCACCCTTAATTAACTCCACCTTCATCCATATTCGTGCACTTAGGTTCTCATTTTTCATATTTAAGGTCTAATGTCGAGTATATTGTGGTTTGTATCCATTATTATTAGTTCCTATCTGAATGATAAAACTTCACACTAAACCCTTCCGAATGCCCACCTTTATCCATATTCGTGTACTTGGTTTTTCTCACTACAATATGTATACATATATAACAATGCTATCAATATCCATAATAATGAGATTCACCTCCAATATATATGTACTTCAACGTTTTTCACTTCAATAAGTATATACTATTTTATTCATGGTAATATGTATTTATATATATAATCATTCCTTTTCATATGCATATACATTGTTCTCAAGGTTATATATGTCCATATATATATATATATATATATATATATATATATATATATACATTATTTCTTTTTATCTTTCTATCACTTGATTATTCCGAGGCGGGAGTGAGCGCTTGAGCACTTAGGCTCTTAGGTTCACACAAAAGGAGTCATCTTATTTATACAAGTAATATGAGTCAACATTTTAATTATGAAGGGAAATTATGAGTGTGTAATTACTGTAAATGACTTTAAGTCCAAGGTCACCTCCATCCTCATCGAAGCCATGATGCCCCCAGTTATCTTTATTAGATCCCTGAGGTTCCCCTTAGTGGTTTCAGTTGTCCGTCGTTAAGTTGTGTCAATTTTTTAAGTCTCCTAAGTCTACACTTAGGGAATTGACTCATATAAATTCAAGGTTTATCTGGTGGGGCCTTGGCCTTGAGCTCCTCACCAGAAACAAGTACAATAAACATTCACAATTACAAAAAATTTAGGGGTATGCAAGAGGGATATTACATCCTCCCCCCCTTAAAAATAACACCGTCCTCAGTGTTCCTGCTTTCAACAACTTCCTTATTTTCTTGAGTTGTCTTTTCTTGCTTCGTATTTTCTGTTATGATCATCTTAGATCCTTCTTGATCTTCACAATTCACTATTGTTCAAGACCTATAGTTTCCTGTAACAATATTGGGTCTAATAAAACTTGCCAAAATTTTATAATTCATTTAAACATAAACCATGGATCCTTCTGCAACACAACAATTGCAATTTATGTCTAGTCTTTATTTGTATTATAATACCTCATTATTTTTCCATAATGTAATTGATTCCTAAGTAAAACATAATTACCCATCTTTTGGGGAACTGTCCAACATTTGGATACTTAAATAGTCCTCAACCTGGGGTAAGACTCTCTCTCAGTCACAAGTTAATATCATCTATTTCGCATAATTCTCAATTTAGAAACATTAAAATTTCTCACTCCTCCTCACTTTTGAGGGAGTTTTGCCTACTCGGGTCCTTCTTCACATTTCAATAGTCTAATCACTTGGAACATTATCATGTTTTCATTCACATATCATCAAACTCTCTTTTGAGTTCTTTTTCAAATTCCTGTGTGGACTTACGGGCTATATTTGAGGTTACTCTCCCTTTTGATTGCTAGTCAAAAAATTTATCCTTAATGACATCAAATAGCATCCTATCTTACAAATGTCAAGCCTTTTTCCTAGGTCTTTGCTATTGATATCATAAACTCTTTCACAATTCCCCTCAAGCCTCCTTGCTTGAGTCTAGGAATTCCTTTTCCACCCAGCCTCTTACTTGAGTCTAGGAAAAGAAAGGTAGAGTTAAATCATCAATTTTCTTGCCACTTCATATGCCTAACACCAATGTGCTCACATGGAAATCATTTTCCTAACACCATTGTTCTCCCACAACATATATTTCCTTGTTCATATTTAATGTTAATTACAACCTTTGACTATTTGTGACACACACTCTTTGGTGCTTAACGTGACTTCGCTGTCATTGTCCCTATTCGTGAATCGGCTTCACGGTCGGTTGAAATATAATTAACATCTATCGTTAAACAATAATTTCATCAACATTTCAGAAGTTGTAGTGATTTGTACTTCTACCATAATTCACGATTCATACAATCATGTAAACCATCCAAATTAACTCCTTACTCATTTTGAGCAATTGAGCACAACTTGTTTACGCAAGTGAATTTATATCCCATAATGTATTTTGATCGTGACAACGGTCATATACATGGTAAAAACCATGCAATGTCAGTACATAATAACCTAATCCATAGTTAACCCTTGGTTCATAAAACCCTTGAAATCCGACAATTCATAGTAAGTTAAATAAGTAAAACATCACTCATTCTTAACTTCATTTCTTAAGCCAGTGAATATTTTTACTAATAGTCAATTTCGATTGATAGTGTTCCTGGCATAATCCTGCAATGTTAGCACATAACATTATATGACATTCATTCTCTTATCATTTTCAAATACTAATAGCAATTAAACATTTTTTTACTCCTCTATCTTTGGATAGTTACGAGTGAAGGGACATTCCAATCCTACACAACAATACTGAGTGGTAAGCTAGAGATGTAGGAATCTCAAGTGATAACTAGTTCCATCTTCCTATTAGTGTCTGTGGAGGGAACATTATACTCTTTGTTGGGACTCTTGTACTTTGAGAAACCCCCTGCAAGCCACGAATACACACATGTTAAAACTTTTATAAAACAATAGTTGATAATGTTCATCACCGGTAACTGTCGGTTCAGAATACTATTTCTCCGAAATCAACCCACTCTTTTCACAATAATTTCTATGTTGGTGCAGCACACTTTATCAAACATGTTTCAAATAGCCAAAATTTTTTAACATGGTGGGATGTATTATGATTCATTATATCAGATCTCATTACTTACATATGAGTAATTTCTAAGGCGTTTAACCTAACTCACCTTTTCATACAGGAACCTAATCTTAAAGAGTACATATCAATACTTTACTTAATATGCCCAATATTCTAATTTTAGTATTAAATACTAAACTTGTCTTATCATACATTACATGGATTACACCAATACCCTAACATTCTCATGCCTACAACATTCTTTACATATGAAGGGTGTTTTCAAGTTTTGCTCAAGCAGAGATGATTTTCTACGTTACCCAATACTTAGGGTTTTGGAATTCTTTGTAAATATCTTACAACATCAAATATAAAGCATAGTAGACACAAGGCTTCCATTATTTCCTAGTAGTAATTATTACCATTTATGCCTTCATATGGCTTTTAACATTTATTGCTAGCACCCTATTGAGGCCTGGAAATTCACAGGCAACAACAGCAAGGGATTCTCCACAGTCAGCGTTCCCAACTAGCCCGTGACTGTTTGGTATGGGGAATCCATCCAGTTTGCGGTCCGGCTACCGTAGGTCAAAGTAACAAAAACAAAGGTTTTACCGGTTGCGGCCCGGTCCACCATGTATTTTTTTATTTTTTGACTTAAGTATGATATGCAAGTGCCTAATTAACAATGCAGGGTGATGAAGGATGCAAGGAGCAGTCACAACGTGATGCGCAGGTTCTTACCTCTCATCTTAGAGCCAACAAACATCTAAATCACATATGCCGCAATAAAGTAAACTAACTATCCACCTATCTATCTATCTATCCCCGGGGAGCCAAATTGTAACTTATTATATGAGTAATGTGTAATGTACATGCATTATAATGAGAAATTACAGGTAGCTGATATTCCTTCCTACAACACATGAACGATTAAAATATTTAGACAATCAGATAGACAATTGTTTATGAACAGCATGCATTACTCATGGTGGTAATCCCACAGAATAAACTAGAAATCATTCAAACAAGAACATAGGCTCTGAGATTTAGAATGATCTCACAGTTGATGGACACAAAGCTGGAAAAACAAAATAGTTCATATTTCCACCATCCACAGCATAACATTTAAAAGTCCCACCACTCTTTCTCCAACAAGAAAACAATGATTCTTTATTGCAAAAAAAAGTAGTTCTTCTTACAATATCGCTTTACATGTCTAACTGGGAAAAAGCCCCTATTCCTTCTAAGCCTTCTACATTTATACAAAAAGGGCGAGACTGTTGGGCTACCCAAAGTAACCTTTGGGCTTCCCAACTCTTCACCTCCAATGTTTCACTTTTCTCAAATTTTTTTACAAAATAGTTACAAATTACAAAAGTGACCAATCTTTTACGAGGAGGGTCCCACTTGGGTGTCCAAAAACTTCTTCCACGCCAAAGCTTCAGAGGCGATGCCTTCAAAGGCACAAGGTTCCAGAAACTGAATGTTGATCTCAAACCTCACAGCCTGATCCTCCAAAAGCTGCACACTAATGGCTGAATGATCTACTTCACTCCTTAAGATATGATCATCCAGGGCTTTAATATGTTGTACTTTCGCTTCCTCCTCCTGATATCTCTTCTGCAACATCTCCACAAATGAGTTGTGGTCCGGGAAAACATCAAGCCTCTGTTGGGCCTCTTTTTGGCACTGATTGTAGGTAATAAGGAGCCTCCTGAAAAACTCTGCACATGCTCCTTTCATCTTTTTAACGGCCCTTTTGAAATCCTCTGCGGTATTTATAGCAAACTCTAGTAAGTCATAATCCCGCTTGAGGGCCTGTTTATCCTTTGATGGCATCTCTGCTGGAGTTTCTTCATTATTCTCCAGGCTTGCCATTCTTTCAATAAGGACTTCAAGGATGTCCTGAGATCTATCAACAAAGTAAGAGGAGGTTTCCAGGATTTCCTCTAATTAGCCATCTATTTACAGGACTTTGCATCTCTCCTCTTCTATGGCAGTCTGCAGTTGTAGCATCTTGGCATTTTGTGCCAACACATGCTCTTTGAATGGTTGGAGGTTGACCTGCTGCTCCCTTGCTTCCTCTAAAGCAGTGGCTAAAGAAGAAATCTTCTCTTGAAGCTTTCTCTCTTGTTCTTGAGCTTGCTGCTCATTTGCTTCTAAGGCGGTCTTTTGCTGCTCTAAGTCTCCTATATTTCCTAGCAGTTGTTCTTTCTCCACCCAGAGCTCTTGATACTCTCGCTGCACTCTCTCTAGACACTCCTGTGTAGTTTCCCTAACTTGTCTCTCCACTTGGAGGAGCCGTAGTTCATCTCTTGAAGATCTCATTTCTTCTTTCATGTCCTCATATTTCCTTTTCAGCTTGTTGCTTTCCTCTCTCTCTTTTCTCAATGTGTCTTTCAGTTGAGCCGAGGACTTCTTGGATTGCTCCAAGTCTGTCATAATATTGTCCACATTGTCTTCCGAGGCTTGAATCAATGCAGCTCCAGCTCCAATGGTGAATCTTGGATCTCGGTCTGTTCCAAACACAATGGGCATATCTGTTATCATTTTCCTGGGCAGACCTCCAGTTTCAACCTTCCTTTCTATTCTCTTCACTATCCTCTTCGTCTCCTTGTCATAGAAAACAATGTTAAAATCAGGTATTTCTTCCCCTTTCTTCTGTACAAAGGGGACCAGCTTCAGTGTAGGGACCACAGACTGTCCAGGTGTGCTAGTAGTCAGTACTTCTGGGTCCTGAACCTCGGGGTTCCCCATGTCCTGGGTCTGTCCTCTAGCGGTGTCAGAGGATGACTGTTCTGTCTCTGTCTGTGTTATCTTTAGCCTCTCTGTTTCTTGCTTCTGTAGCTCCTCATCAAGCTTCTTTTTTCTTTCCTCTTATTCTTTTGTCGTGTCTTCTTTTGCCTTTTGGGCTGCTTCTTGGGTAGCTTTTCTTTTTTCTTCTTCTTCTCCCTGCAACTTCCTGTGCCAACCTTTGGGCATCTTCAATTCTCTTTCTGGCTTCTTCATCAGCTTTGGCTTGTTCATCCGCTCCCTTCCCACCTTTTGTGGTAATATTCTTCTTGAACCTTCTCCTTAAGGCTGTTAGATTCAACGCACTACGGAAGACAGATTCTTCCCTATCCCAATGGTGGGTGTATTCAAAATGTACGTTGTTTTCCTTGCAATGTTCAGCCACTTTACTACGGGAGTCATTTCGATGGAATGGCATCTCGCCAAAATGAAACCTTTCTAATTCTTCTACAAACTCATCAACTTTTTTCACTCTGGTAAACCTGTAACTTCCTAACTTGAAGGGAAAAGGAGGATAGGCGGTCTTCTTATGCTCAAATAGAAAGCTCCCTATTCCATCCAGGAAGACTTTCCTGACGGCCTCCTTATGGATGATGTAGTCTGTGGCGTATTGGGGTAATAAGGAGGGCGCTCTGGAACCCCCGAACATTCTGAAGTAAAGGCCATCCTCGGTCAAATAATACTCTGCATATTCTTCAATCATTTGCAGTGCCTCTTCTGACATGCAGTTACCTTCCTTCAGAAAATGAGGCTGTACAATGGCATGATGAAGTGTTCACATACTTCTCGGTAATGATTGTGGTACTTATGTGCCCACAGTGGCTTATATGCAAAATACACCGGCATCCTTTCTCTATCTTGGATACACCGTAGTCCAAGGAAAGGCCGATTGCACAATATACAGTCGACAAGTATGAAACTCATGTAGAATTCAAACCTCTTTTGGGATACTCCTCCCAGGGCTGAGGCCAAGCAGGAAGATAAACTGTTTGATACTATGTTGGCCCAATTGAAAATGGTCCCCTGGGTTGCAACATAAAAAATAATGGGCATCCATTCCAATTTGAAGAACCTGCCATGAGTTCTTCCAACAATCCGGTTAAGCATTAAAGCTATGAACCTATATGGGGTCCTTAAGCTTGCTGTATCATATTCACCTGTTGGCCTGGTCCTGAAATGTTTTCCAGGCAACAGCATTCTCTTAAGAGTCTCAACCAGGTCCATTCTAATGTTGTTCAGTCAATCATCAGATACAAACACTTGTGCTTCGGGCAGGTGGTATGCCAGGGCTACATATCCTGGGCTATAGGTAGCATAGCCCTGTTTGTCAATGTTCTCCAGGATCATCGTTGTTACATCTTCCCAGGGAAGAATCCAACCAATTACTTCAGAGCATGGGAATAGCTCTAGTCTTGTAGCGATCTTCATCAGCAAAGATCTCTCGATGTTGGCATATATGCTTTCTTCCTTCAAGCCCATATCGGGCACTTCCTTGCGGGTGATTAACCTATATATTTCCCCCCATTGGTATTCAGGTTCGACACCAGATATACACTTGGTGTCCTCATATATGTACTCAGTCTTGGTGACAACTTCCACTTCTGGGTCCTCTTCAACCACATGGGCCTTCTTCTTCTGTCGCTTTGACATCTTGAATTCAGAATCTTCCTATTATACATACAATTATCATCATTAATACCTTTCTGCCTAAGCTGCAAACATTGGGACAACAAGGTGCAGTGTTTAACTTCATCTATGTTTAGCATGATGGAAATAGTTACATGAAGAAAAATGTGCAAGCTAACACTGCTTTCTAATATCAAAACAACTCTAACAATAAAATCGAGTGGGAAGCAAATCTACATAAAAATGAAGCAAACTCGGGCTATTCACGGGCACCATGATCATGGTGCTGCGCGGGAATGACAGTGGAAAATATTCGAACTTTTCAGTGGTGCTTTAACAAAATAATACCCATGCGATTCTAACCAATAAAACTACATGCAGTGACATATCCTCTTCCACCAGCTTGGGGTTCGAAACTGAGCGCGAATGGGGTCGCGCGGAACCACGTAGATAAAAAACGGCTGGGGTTTGATGAAGCGGGTAGCATGAAAACAAAGGGGGAGAGGGAAACCATTCAAGTGCCATAGGAAGGCCATGAAATCCTCCCCCTGCAAAAACATCCTCACACAGGGCAGATTGGTGCAGACAGCGTAACGACCGTCTGCACCAAACCCCCATTACTAAGCGCAGGGTCGCATAACAAATAGTTGTGGGAAAAAATACTGAGTGGGTAAAAAATCCCCCCCCCCTTTTTCTGCAGGCAGTAATGCCACAAAATCTCCAATATATAGGCATGTAACTTAACAGGGCAAGGGAAAACGGCCGCGGGAAAAACCCAACTGTAGAAAAACAACCAAAAGCTAGAACGAAATGGGATAAGCAACGAGGAGCCTACCTAGCAATGCTGCGTAGACGGCGGGAAGAAAAGCGGTCAAGCTTCCATAGTTGAGCCACCTGGACCCGGGTACCGACAACGGGGTCCGTCGCTAGCTCGAGAGAAAGACAGCGCGTGATAATGACAGAGCACGACAGTTGAAAAATAATGGAATAATGAACAAGCCCGACCCCATTCATATATATACAAATGTAAGTGGCAGGGAAAAATTAAAAGATCGAACGGCGGAGAGAAATGGGTTGGATGTCGAAAGCCTAACTCCTTCCGCAACGTCGGTGGCCAAACCATTACTCCATCCGCGGGGATAACCGAGAGAGAAACAATAACACATCGGATCTTTAAAACATCGGAACAGAAGCGGAACGAGAGCCGCAACGGTGGATATCTAAAGGAGAAGTCATTTCGCCATAGGCACATTCTTTATCGGAGGAGAATAACACTAACTGACCGGAAGGATAATGCTTTTCGCAGCCGCAACGGTGAAAGAACAAAGGACATCATGCCTCGCCAATAAGGTCTGAATCGGATGAGAAAATAGCTAAAGGCTTGGAAAGATAATGCATTTGGAAGTCGCAACGGCGGAAAACCCAAGGCTTAAAGAATGGCGAGAACAACAACGCGAGCTTTGAACAATCAAAGCAATGATCAGGAGAGTTCAGAGTTTACCGAATGCAACGGTGGAGAAAGAAATAACAACATGTTCCGATTCGAAACCAAAAACTCAGCCGATTGAGGGAAAAGTATCGGAGAAAACATCGAAGCCAAGACCTGTCAATCTTCCGCAACGGCGGGAGCACCAACCAAATAAACTTCCGATTCAAACATGTTGAAAACACATTTCAAAGCAGCGATAAAGTTTGAACAAACAATGGATTGTTTCAAGCGTTAGAGGAAGAATCAAACAAGTGATAGATCAATCCAAGCATTAGAAAATCATTCCGAAAAAATAATTAGATCAAATCAAAGAAGAAAATCAAACTGATTCAAGCAAAAGGACGGTCCTAAAAAATTTTGGAATTTTGGGAAAATGTTGCAGCTGCAACACACCATGCATTTTCTTTTCTTAAGGAATCCATAGTTCATTACCCATCTATTTGGTGTCCTATGTTATAAAAGTTTTCCGTTAGTATGAGTCTAACAATGCCATATATATATATATAT
>LPNX010376573.1:543859-593622 GCA_001517045.1 Pseudotsuga menziesii
CAAATAGATGGGTAATGAACTCTGGATTCCTCAAGAAAAGAAAATGTATGGGTGCTAGCAATATACATATACATATACATATACATATACATATACATATACATATACATATACATATACATATACATATACATATACATATATATGTATGTATGTATGTATGTATGTATGTATGTATGTATGTATGTATGTATGTATGTATGTATATACATACATATAGATATACATACATACATACATACATACATACATACATACATATATATATATATCGCTACATGCAATTCTAAGAAAATGATCATACTTCTTCCTTCATGTATCAAGAATAAAATTTATAGTCCAACCTCCCATATGAATGTGTAAACATAAACCGAACCCTTACAACAAGATGAAAGAATTACTCACACGCTTTTGGTTTTAATCTACCTTTAATGTGATGACATACCTTGTTGTGATATATCTTTTCTTTATCCTCTTTAGTTACCTCCTTCAATCTTTGAAGGCCCACTTGAATAACTTATTCCCCTCGTCCATCATTGCCATGCATCCACAAAAACAAAACAAAAAACATTTTATTGGTTAGTCTTAAAACATATTCATGCCTTCTCACTTCATGTTGAGCCCAAATAGGCCCGATTGCTGTCACTTCAGCTTTGATACCGTTTGTAACATCCCCAAGTCAATAAAAAAATTTCCTATCAAAAGAGGCATACTTGTGTTTAACCTTAAACTATCATTCTGTAACATACATTGACTTGAAAATTCTTACTAAAATATGGGTCTCTAAGTGATTAAAATTATTATTTCAATCATTCATCTTTATCCATAATATATCTATCATCAATGGTGTCGAGTTATTGATTTTCCATTCATGTTAATAGCATATCTTTACAATCTTCAATCAACAATATACTAGTCATGTTCACAAGCTTTTCATAATCATAGTGCCTTTAAACAATACTAGTGTGCGAACAATAATTGTTATGATATCAATAACTTTCTTTGATTATCCTTTCTAAAGTATTTAATCAATTAACAAGGTTGCAGAGAAATATGATAAGTACACAATACGATACAAGGAAAATGAAGCATTTAGACACAAAACAAGAGAGATGCCAATGTACGTGGTTCACCCAATCCATGAGTTACGTCCACCAAACTATCACATCAGGTGATATTTATTCCAATAAAAGGTTACAATTCTGCAACTTCATTGTTTCCATACTTTCTTTCCGTTCTCCTCATATACTCTCGCACTAGGGGTATTTCTAAACTAATCACTACTAAATCAAACTGCGACATGAATTCTAACAAGTTCCTTCCGATATACTAGCAAGAATACTAATATACTCTTTGAGGTGTAAGATAACTTGGTTGGTCATTAGACTCTTAACCCATCCCTACTCCAATATAGGAATACAAATATATAATTACATATCCAAACAAAATACCTAAGTCATATTGATGCCCATTGCATTAATAGATTTCGATCTATATAATACAAGCAGAGGGTTAACAAATTTCATTTATAAATATATATGATGTTCTATCCAAACAAATATGATATAGCTGTATTGATGCCTAATGCATTAATAGATTTAGCTCTATATAATACACAGAGGGTTAACAATTGCATTCATAAATATATAATGTTCTATCCAAGCAAATACGATCTAGCCGTATTGATGCCTAATGCATTAATATATTCAGCTCTATATAATACACAGAGGGTTACCAAATTACATTATAAATATATATAATGTTCTATCCAATCAAATACGATCTAGGAATATTGATGCCTAATGCATTAATAGATTCAGCTCTATATAATACACAAAGGGTTAACAAATTACATTATAGATATATATAATGTTCTATCCAAGCAATTACGATCTACCTGTATTGATGCCTAATGCATTAATAGATTCAGCTCTATATAATACACAGAGGGTTAACAAATTATATTCATAAATATATAATGCTCTATTCAAGCCAATACGATCTAGCCATATTGATGCCCCTTGCATTTAATAAATTCAGATCTGTAAAAAAAATCACAGGTTATTGTTCTCAGGTATGCCCCTTCTCTTAGCAAAATCCACAGATCTAAGCAATTGGAGGTTATCGTTTTAACAAAATCTCTTCCTTCAACGTAACCATAGATGATTGCTGGTCTATCATTTTCACAGCGTAGCCAAATATTTAGGTAATTACAATTTATCAATATCGCAAATGCTCCTTCCTTAGTGAAAACTAGAAGATAAGCAATTTAAAAGTTATCACTATCACATGGCTCTTTGCCTCATCGAAACCATAGATCTGAGAAAGTAAAGTTTAAGACGCAGAGACTAATTAAAGATCTAGATCTGAGTTTTGAGAAGGATCCAAAGCATGTATGACGGCCAACTCATACAAAGGATAACTATACTAGCAAGCTACTGCAAAACTTGAAACGTGGCATTTTGGCTGATTGTATTCCCTCGGCTTCTAAGGAACACAATGTAAAATGAGGGTGTGTTACCTAGCATTTTAGATATGTCGAAAGGTGGAAAGGGCAAGGTATAACAATTCCACAACGAAGGCTGAGATCAACAAAATGATACCATGAAATCATAGGTAGTTGGTACAACAAGTAGAAACTGACACAAAGTCAGATCTAACAACAAATCAAGCGAGTTCTAGACATCAACTATCATATCGCAGTATATATATATATTTTCCCTAAGAACATACGAATCTAGTTCCAACCGGAGGCTAGAGTGATCCAATTTGCAAAATCGCACAAATCCTCATAACCAGGTCTAGTTTTCAATTCAAAGGAACAAAGACTTCAAACAAGACAAAGAGGCTCTCACATAATGGTTTTATCAAATCCAAAACACAACGATTCAAATCCAATCGTGCATTGGTTCTTGAAATCATTTACACAATAGTTGTTACCAAAGGTAGAGGGTTATCATAACAAGAACCAGTTTCGGATAGAAACAAATATCCCATCTTCAAACCATCACGCAGAGGTTAAAGATAATATGAATTTGGTTCAGATAAAAGTAGAGACTATGGAAACAAGAAAAGAAAAAACTATTCAATTAACAATGGCAACTTACAACAAGCTTACAAACTTAATGCATATCGTGAAAGAAAACATACAACGACACCTTTTAGATCCAAGAGAAGGTGATGCAAATTACTGTGCATACCTGTATTTTTTTCTCCTTCAAATAGATTCTGAGTCAATACCACAGTGCAGTTCCGGCTGAGGCCATACAATGCAGCAAACAAGGTGCTTCCTCAAAACCGAGTGTTATCTTTTTCTTCCCCCCTCTTGCAACATGTAGGTTTCCTTTTATAAAAAACAAGGAATGCAGGGATCACCAAAATGCCGCAATCACTCCCCTTATCAAGGCAGAGATTTCTCTCCCAAATTTTTGCAGTCGTTGGAAAAAATAACTCTGCTTCCCCACTCTTTGCTCTTCAGGAGCCAAGTGGCTCAAGTATCCCTTCAATTGTCTACAATGGTAAGACAAATGGCCTAATTTTCTTGTGATGGGAATAATTCCCATGATTTCCTCCAGTGAAATCGCACCCTTAATTAACTCCACCTTCATCAATATTCGTGCACTTAGGTTCTCATTTTACAGATTTAAGGTCTAATGTCGAGCCTTATTGTGGTTGGTATCCATTATTATTAGTTCCTATCTGAACAATAAAACTTCACACTAAACCCTTCCGAATTCCCACCTTTATCAATATTCATGTACTTGGGTTTTCTCCCTACAATATGTATACATATATAACAATTTTATCAATACCCATAATAATGAGATTCATCTCCAATATATATGTACTTCAACGTTTTTCACTTCAATAAGTATATACTATTTTATTCATGGTAATATGTATTTATATATATAATCATTCCTTTTCATATGCATATACATTGTTCTCAAGGTTATATATGTCCATAACTTGATTATTGTGAGGCGGAAGAGAGCGCTTGAGCACTTAGGCTCTCAGGTTCACACAAAATGTGTCATCTTATTTATACAAATAAGATGGATCAACCTTTTAATTGTGAAGAGAAATTATGAGTGTGTAATTACTATAAACGACTTTAAGTCCAACGTCACCTCCATCCTCATCGAATCCATGATGCCCCTAGTTATCTTTATTAGATCCCCGAGGTTCCCCTTAGTGGTTTCAGTTTCCCGTCGTTAAGTTGTGTCAATATTTAAGTCTACACCTAGGGAATTAAATCATATGAATTCAACGTTTATCTAGTGGGGCCTTGGCCTTGAGCTCCTCACCAGAAACAAGTACAATAAACATTCACAATTAAAAAAAATTTAGGGATATGCAAGAGGGATATTAAATGGAAAATAGATCAGTGCATACTCCTTCCCAAAGAGTACAAAAATTAAGACATCAGTAACACAATCAGTTCTTTGTATAGCTGCAAAATTGTGATGTGAATCACATATAATTCTTCCAATCTGATGTAGCACCTTCCCAGATATGATATGAGGCTGAAAATACTCTTATATATCAGAAATATTATCATATGGAACATCAAATACAAATTCTTTAGTGAATCCATGAGGATATAGGTCTAGACTAGGAAAAGTATGAGCAACTAGGGAAAACTGACGACTGTAAAAATATGAATGATGGATGGACTTGAGATATAAACCATAAGTGTTTGGAAAAAATAAAATCATGTGTAATATCAGTCCAATGATGACTAAAATCATAGATAATCAACCATTAAAATATAATAAATACTTCAAACCATTCAATATAAGTAACATTGCATAAGAGACCAATGAGGAATCAACTAGTGAACTTGGGATTTGTACAGTCTTAGAAGTACTCAGAGGTATGGTAGATGGCATGGATGATGGTATGGATGGTTTTATGAAATGTATATCAGCCTTCAAATATGATTCTAAATAAGAATTATTGAGTGAGGAAGATATTCTTAAAGACAAATCAGTATCTAGTGAAAAAGCACAATTATTAAGAGATGAATCTAGGATACTGATAGGTGGATTATCAAAGAAATACACTGATATTTCTGTTTCTGATATATCAGAAGGAGAATTTATATCATATATATGAGGAATTTATTTTACTCTGGAACTCAAGGCATAGCTTATATCACCTTGGAATTGTGCACTATGACAGTGTTCTGAGGAACATCAACCTTCTCTAGCTCATCTGGAACTTCGATGTTGTGCTTCTCAAGAACTTGAGACATGATGTCCATATTATTTTTGAAAAATGTATTCTCGAGATGAAATCCCTTGCTGAAATAAGAACACTTTGATGTACTTCCTTTATTCTTAACTTTATTCATTGAATCTTCATCGGTAGGCTTCGAACTTTCATCTTCAAATTCTGACTTTGGCTTCTTCTCTTTCACAATTTGCTTCTCTTTGGATTTGGTATTCTTGCTTCCTTGAACTATAAGAGCGTGATCCTTGCATTTGGAATATTTTATATCACCCATATGGAACAATTCATCTTGCTCATTTTTCAACAAATCAATCAATGTACTCAAAGAAGCCATTTTCCAGTTAGAAATATCAAGTCTACTAACATGAAAACTAGACACAAAAACTGAGTATTTGGGACCCAATTGGAAAGGATAAATTGATATTCATTCTTGTAAATCCCACACTTCTTTATAAATAGAAAAAGTGACTTGAATTTGGTGAAGAAACCCTGAATAGAATCGAAACTTCTTGGACTCATTGAGAATAACTCAATCTCCGGCTGATGCGCTCTTAACTCATCTTGAACTCCAAAGAGAGAATAAAGTTTGGTCCAAAATTGGTTTGGAATGTTCAAACCATCTAGATGAAAGAGTATATCAGGAGAAATAGAGAGGAAAATAAATCCATAGGCTTCATCCAACCTATTATGCCACTTAACTTTCTCAACAACAGAATTTGGTTCATTTTCTAAAGCCATAGAAACTCTATAGAGTCCCTTACTGTACAATAGAATGCCGAATTTGGATTTCCATTCATGATAGTTGAAGGGATTAAATATCATATCTAAATAAGAATCCATGCTAAGATGTTGATGCGCTCAAGAAAATACTCTCTGCAACCTGCACAAATAAAACTAGGAGAAAATCTTGTACGCTTGAAACAAGCTCTTCTTCGGAGAGGAATAGGAGACTAGATACGCTCTGATGGAGAGAACAGATAGCCCCTCAGATATGTTGAACTTGATCAACCTTGTTCTCTTATACCATGTATAAATTGGAGCTATGATACCATGTAGGAGAGATACTTGATGAAAACAAGAATCACAGGAGGTAGATCTTGCTACTAAGACAATTCTCACAAGTATGCACAAGAAGAATAGAGAGAAGAATAAAGAGACTGAATACAAGAGAAGTGATCCAATATCTTTCCAAGTATTATTGATCAAATGAATATATGATGAACCATTAATGAATTGATTGATTATTATGAGAGTAATACATCGTAATAAAGGAAAATTGAGTTTGTAGAAGACAACTCATGCTAGCTCATGAATCATACTTACCAAATATGATAAACCCCCATAGGTGGATAAATCACTTCCCAAATCATTCAAGGACCTCATGAATTAGATAAAGAATGAGTGATTTGTCATGAATGATGGAAAATCATGCTAATCATGGAATATGCAGAGAAAAACATGGAGGATGGGTTGGAAACATAAGATAGTAGTTTCCTAGTTGGCAAGCTTTACCTTATCCACAGAAAAGATGGATAAAAGCAGAATAAAGATAGGATATGTAGGAAGGCACAGTTACTAATTCTGGTAGTCAATAATGTGGACATGATCAAATGAGAATCAATATTAAAGCGCTCATGGGGTATATGTTGAAGGATCCTAAGTCGGATAGTCAACTAGATCCTTTAGTCGACTAATTGTAATCAAGTAGATTATGTCGATCCCATAGGTCGTGCCGGTTAGTTGAACCGAAAATTAGTTATATAATTTTATAACTATTTATAAATATTATATATAGGTTTTAGAGCTATATAAATACTTGGTTCGGTTGTATGTATGAATCCCCTTGTGTTCTTGAATATTATAAGCATTGTTATTATGTCTACCATTCCTTGTCTCTTGTTTATATCATTATTTGTATGAATCCGTAATATGTATCATTGGTAACCTTGGAATTTGATTGATTAGAACATTGGTTCTTTTGTTGGTGGTACATGTATCGGATGAAAATTACTATGACCCGATGATAGCAGAGCAAGAGATTAAGGATTGGTGGGAGCGAAAAATAATGAACTACCTGCAAAATTACGCCAGAAGAAACAAGCTCACTATTGCTCAAGAAAAGGAGAATTTTTTCTTTGAAACACACAAAATTTTTGTCAAATCTGTCCCCAGTGCACTGAAGAAGCTTCTGGATGAAAAAACTGGTAGAAGAAAACAAACGATAATTTCTCCAAAAACTGACTAGGGGAAGCTGCACAAATTTGTCAGAATGGTTCCAAATAATTGTTGGTGAATTCTGTGAGGAATGAGCTATCAAGGAACAAGCGTCTATTGTTAACATTAAGGAGGTATTCTACAATGGCCTCACTGAAAAATCATTTTTTCTCTACTGACACGTTTGTTCAAATTATTGATCGACAAAGGAGCAGGACATATTATTTAACCTCAACCACTACTGCTAACGCCACTGAGAAACATGAATTGGAAAGAAAAGAAAAAAGAGTGGGAAAAACTTGTACAAGAGAGAGAGGGGGATTCCTTCCTCAGCAAATAAAAAGTTGCACCATATCTTTCTAAAAATATTTCGGGTCGAAAATGGGGGGTTAGTTGATCATGTTATGATAAAGTAGAGAAATAATCATCGACCAATGAAAAACATGACATGGCCAGCAATGGAAAGTCAAAACAAAAAAAAAGGATAAAAGTATAAAAATGACACACAAAATAACTCAAAATATCCAAAGGATCAAGCGGGAAAAGAGAAGGAAGAAGCGAGAAGAAATAAGGGAGCAGTTTGTTGTAATCCCGAAAGAAAGGAATATGAGTGTGGTGACAAAAACAAAAGAAAATCCACCAAGGTCGAGTCGTGACTGAAAATAAAGGGGAGTTTATGAGGATATATCACATATGGAAGAAGAATTGTGGATAGAGAATAATAGAGCTCTCCACGTAACAATACTTGAACCTATAGTACCGCATTCCCATCACATCTTACTCAAAGTGCCCAAGTGTAAGACATTGTTCAAGAAGATTTAGGATTACATGTTGGTCAAGTAGGTGTATGGAGTTGACGTAACAATGAAGGAAATGAATTCAACTGACTTTTAATTCATCTACTGTGGAAATGGAATTGGGTTACTTTTCAACCCTATTTCGCCAATTGCAATTTTCATGTACTTTACTTAGAACGTTGAGGAGCGACTCCCAACCAACTCCAGATACAGATAGTTTACCAGATCAATCAGTATCACCGATAAGAGAAGTACCCTAGTTTGAACAAAATTTTATTTAGGTATCGACAGAATTTGTCGACATAAATCGACTTCTAACAGTTGGCGGAGAACCGACTAGTACATAAAATATTATCGAGGAAAACTAAACATTCGTCGAAAAATAGTTGTGAAAAGAGCGTAGTTATAGGAAGGGAACCACCACCACCAACAACAACACCGGCCAGAGAAGACAAAGACACTGCAGATATGCCACACATAACCGCTCATATACCCCTCTACGAGAGAGACAAAGATCCAAAATGACATTGGTTTGTCTGTGAGTCATTATGGGAGGCCAAAACCATCATCAGCGAGGATCATCAAATGGCATAGTTTGTTGGTGATATTAGAAAAAGAGAACTAACTTGGTACATGACCTATATAGAAAAAATTCCAAATGCAACAAAAGGTCAGATCAAGCAATAGTTCATGTATTTCTTTAAAACTCCTGACGCAAAGTATCTAGCTGCTAAAAATTTGAAAACCATTGCTCAGAAGCTGACAAAACAGTACGGGGATATGATAAAATATTTAAGGACTTACTAAGCCAATTAGAGTATAATATTGATGAACAATTACTAATTCAATGGTTTGTGGCCAGATTATTACAGAAAATTAGAATGCACATCTGGTTAGAAAATTTTAATACATAAGAAGATGCACTAACAAAAGCGTTGCAAATTGAAATAGACGAGGATTATCATATAAATCCTGTCGATCGACGTATTGAGGAACAACTTAAAATTAGGCAAAAATCAATACAAGAAATGAGCCTTTGAGGAAATGATGTATGTTGTACCAAATGCTCGACGGTTGGTCATATGAAATACTTTTGTTGACAAGACGAGCATTGACAGAACATTTGGTTTGTTCAAAATAAATGTTTCTTCGACATCTGCCAAGAGCATGACTTACACACAACAAAATATTGCTCGTATAATATGAAGAGTGAACAAGATATCTAGTGCACAATTTGTGAAGTTAAGATCCATTCGACAACAGAGTGTTAGCTGAATTTAAAAAATAGACAGAATTGCAAAGAAATGTATCAAAACAATGTTGTCAATCAAAATAATAACGCTAAAAATAGTGAGAGAAATGGAAATAACGACCAGAATGAAGGGTAAAATTATCAAAGGTATGATGGCCGTAGATACGATCGTTGGAATGATAGCTACAACTGACGAGGAGGATTTCAAGGTTGAGGTCAATATTTTAAAAAATCAAAAAAATTTGATGGTGTTGGCCCATCCAATGTTATACATGTCTTAACGACGGGAATTGGCATGCAAACTATCCATATAAAGACTGAACCGATTTAAAATTTTGTACAATTTGTGGAGTAGGCGATCACTCTTTGGAGAAATTCCCTACCATGCTTGAAAAGATAAATAATAAAAAGAATGTTAATGTCGTGTCTAGTGTTTGTAAATATGATGTTGTTCAAACTAAGAATTTGCAAATTGTAACTCGACATGAAACAAAAATTGGTATTGATAATCCACAAATTAGTAAAATAAAAATCAAAGAAGACTATCCCAACCCTGCTGAGCAAAAAAAATTAGATAACGAGGCATCAATAATGTTCCAAGAATTAGCATCACAAGAAGAACAAGATGACTCCTGACAAAGAACTACTAACGAACTAATCAAACTGACAAATAAAGATGATTCTGTTGCAAAGTTAATAGATTTAGTGTACAAACTTAACAATACATCGAGTGAAGATAAACAAGCTAAAAGTAAATGTATCCTAAACCAAAAAGACAAAAATGATGCAGACCCATTAGTTGACCTAGAAATCGAAGGCTACCGCATCCGATAAGTCGTTCTCAACTTCAGATCACTGGTAAATATAATGACTAGAGACACATGGGAACATATTGGTAAACCTCGATTAAATGAATCCAGCATATATCTAAAATTAGTCAACCAAGGACTAATTGAACAAATTGGGGTATGTAAAAATGTTGACACGACCATTAAAGGTATCTCGACTAAATTTGACTTTGAAATCATTAACCCCAAGGAAGGATCCAGTTTTTTCCCTACTCTAGTAGGTCGACTATGGGGAAGAAAAATGAAATCATCCATATCAGTTGAAAAAGAAATAATTAAACTTAAAGGCAATGGGATAAAATTCATCATTCCAATTCATCCATCCCAGGGAGAACCTTGGACATAACCCATCGATTATGATGTCGATGTTCGACAATTATATCAAATACAAAACAATGAATATTACATCGAACCTAATGCATGCAAAAAAATCCACATTGGGAATCCTGATTCGATCGGATATAAATCTGACACAGAACTATTCAATTGGAAACTATAAAATTACTATCTACAAGTGTGAGAATGCCACACTTTCCAAGCTATTCCCAAAAATAAAACCCGACAATGATTTTCTGTCATTACAATCCCCAAGATCTTTGAATGACAAAATTAGAGAATATCCATCCCTAAAACCAGTTAGGAATGAATCATCAAACCGACCACCATTGAGATACAAAGAGCAAGAGTCACCATCACATCATGTCAAGCAAGTTTCTAAACTTGTAGGTGAGTAAGGTCGACTCCAGAGTCTGGTCAAAACATTTACATGTCAAGCTACATGGTGGTGGGGAGTGCATCAATCAAGATTAAAAGATTAGACGACAACATCTACATATTTTATTGAAAGGTTTGGAGGGAAGAAACTAATAACACAATCAAACATTCTAGTCTTCACATAAGGGAAAGACCTAAAGAAACACATTGATACATGTGAAAAAGAATGGAGAATATTAGTTTATAAAGATGAGAGAGTCTAACCTCACTTATTTCCAAACACACTAGATGATCTACCAAATAAGTGCTACAAAATGGAAGAAGCAAGAGGAGAAACATTCACATGGAATGGACTTAAAGAAAATTTTCTTAATGACTTCAAATTATCGTCTCATGATGAATTATTGATCGAAGCATCTAACAGATAAAAACTTTTCTACAACTAACAGACAACAAAATAGTAAGAGAGAACTGACCTAGTTGACAGAATCCTACATGTCACAATATCCAGTAAACCGATATACAACACTCGACAAGACTCCGACTAGATATGGAAACCACAAGAGGGAAAAGCTTTCAATGGAAAGTCGACTATAAAGAAACTTCAAAACCAATTAGAACAATATTTAAAATCAAATATCAGAAAAACAAGACCATGAAAGATTGACAGTGGAAGATTTTCCACTAGCATTTTTACAATTCAAATAAGTTAGTCAACAAATCAATGAAAGTAAAGCACCAGAATGCATGGACGCAAAAGTTAAGATACAAAAAGTAGATATATCTAATGATGATATGCCTAAAAATGCAAATATAGGAGACTACTATAATGAAGAATAAACAAAAGAAAACATCAACTTATTAAAATAATTTCAGTATTTTTTTACTTGGTATTATAAATATCTAAAAGGACTTATCCAAGAAATGGGTGAAATGAAAATCGATATAAAACCCAAGGAAAAAACAATAAAGAAACGACCATACAAACTCGCCACAAAGACAAGGACTCATGAAGAAACAAATCGACAGCATGCTGGTAGCAGGAATCATTTACCTATCGATCAGTTGGAATGGGAAAGTCCAATGGTAGTCAAACCAAAAAAAACACGACCCGACATGACTAAGAATCTGTGTCAACTTTCGAGAAATTAATAAAAGAACCCTTACGTACCCATTTCTGACCCATTTTGTGGATGAAATTCTTAATGAATTTGCAGATCATGAGTGTTATTCATTTACAGAAGGATTTTCAGGATATAATGAAGTGCCCATTTCTAAATAAGATCAAAAGAAGACGACATTTGTACCCGAATTTGGATCATTCGCATACAAAGTCATGCCATTTCAAGAATATATCTATAAAAAAATGGTTGTATATTTCGACAATTGGACAATCTACTCTATGTTGAAAAGCCACTATAAATGGCTAAGACTTATGCTAGAAAGATTCCAACATATCCAATTATATCTAAATATCAAGAAGTTTATCTTTGCAACTCCAATAGGAATCCTACTGGGACATGTAGTATCAAAAGAAGACATTAAATTCAACTATGCAAAAATTAAAATTATTCTCGACTTAAAACCACCAGTAAATCCTAAACAAGTAAGAGTTTTACTCTAACATACAAGATATTATAGAAAATGTATTCGGCATGATTCTGACATGACATACCCACTAGAAGAACTACTAAAATAAAATCAGGAATACAAGTGGACTAGTGAATGTGTTGCATCGTTTGTCATCTTAAATAAAAATTAGTCGAAGCACCCGTACTACAATTTCCAAATTGGTCAATCAAATTTCATGTAGATATCGATGCATCCGGAATAAAAATCAGAGCAATCTTAACTCAACCTAGCGATGATGGAATGGACCATGAAAATGCATACAATAGTAGGAAATTGAATAAAGTTGAGAGGCACTTAGAATGGTATTCGTACTTCGAAAATACCGACATTATTTACTCGCTAATATGTTTGTGTTCTACACAGACCATCAGGAATTAAAATACTTAGTAAATAAACCATTACATCACGGAAGAATTTTTCAATGGTTGCTATTATTATGAGAATTCAAGTTTGAAGTCATAGTTTGACTAGGAAAAATAAATGTTGGACCCAACCACTTGTTGAGAATCAACACAGGTGAAGAACCGACCGAAATTGAAGACGACCTACTAGATGCTCATTTATTCCGAATTGAGGTTGCATCTTCTGACTTAGCATAAATTGCTCAATTCCTCGATGAAGGCCAGGCACCATAAGGAATGAGTGATAAAAAGGAGAAGATCTTGGTGATGAAAGTTGCACCTTACACTATAGTAAATGAATTTCTTTAAAAACTTGGATTAGACGATGTCATACGATGATGTGTTCTCGACCATGAAAGAGAAAATATAATCAATGAAGCACACTACAGTCTAGATAGAGGACATTTTTAGGCCGACATGAGAGCCAAAAAAATCCAACAGTCGAGATTATGGTGGCCGACCATACACTAGGATTGTCGAGAATTCGTGAATAAATGTGAATGATGCCAATAACTAGGTCAGCCTATACCAAACACTAAAATGACTTTAATATCGGTAAACCCAAGCTTAACATTTGAAATTTGGGTGATTGATTTCATATGACCATTTCTGATACCAGTTAGACGAACAGGAGCATGATATATCATCACAGCAGTTGAATATGTTACCAAGTGGGCAGAGGTAGAACTAGTAGAATCTTGTTCAAGTGAGATAGACGCAAAATTTCTATACGAGAACATCGCCACATCATTTCTATGTCCATTGACCTTGATCAGTGATCAGGGGTCACATTTTGTAAACAAAAAAATCACGGCTCTAACAAAACAATTCATGATCGAGCATTGGAAAAGTACAGTGTATCACCTTCAATCTAATGGTGCAACTAAATATTTTAACAAAACATTAACCGGAGTATTAACAAAAATATGTAACACCGACAAATACGATTGGGATGACAAGATACCTATCATTTTATGGGAATACAGAACTACATACAAACATTCGACAAGTCAGACACCATTTTGACTAGTCTATGGACAGGAAGCAGTTGTACCCTTTCACTTTCGTCAAATAACCCCCCTAATTACCGACATAGTACCCATCGATGTCAAAAATTGTTATACCTAAATCTCGTTATCAGCATGTGATGAGATCCCAAACTTCAATGTTTCCCTCAATCCCAAATTGTGAAGTAAGAACATTGGTCCAGACATCAGATTTGCATATGAAAATCCAGCACCACCTCTACCCTTTAGTCAAAAAGTGGTACCTTCTTCAGCACTTCCTGTAATATGTTGGCAGTAAGTGGTGGCACTGCCTTTACGCTTAAAGCAAGGCGTGGTTATGCCTAGAACCATTATATCATAGTGAACAAGAAGCAGTGCCCTTGGTAAAAAGTGAAAGAGAGGTTCTCACAAATATTCTCGAAAGAAGGCTTCATGGAACCCTTATCCCTGATCACTAGGGTCAGTTGGGCTCAAGATCCATCCTTGTAGGATCTCCTAGCCACCTCACCCATTAATTTCTCAACCATCCCTATCCATTGCAATCCTATAAAAGCAAGCTCAATCTCCATGGTTGATGGGAGAGTAATGTTATGATTTTGCTTTGATATTGTAGCCTAAGTCATTCAAGAGAGCTTGAGGGAGAAATTTGGAGCTATTGGGGTCAAGACGTTGGTTTTGTGAGAGAGCATATCAACACTAAGGCATAGTTTGTAAACTCTTTCTTCATTTTATTAATGTAAAGTTGGTTCCTTTCCCATATACTTGTTATGTTATAATCTTTCATGTTATTGTCAAATTCCTTAGTCACTGACATAGATCTATAGATGATGTTCTAGTATCTTTGATCTCTTGTGTGTTTGATGTGTTTATACCAGTATTTTCTTGGAGACCTATTGTCATAAGAGGAGAACCATATCACTCCATCAAATATTGTATTCTAGGTGTCTATAGCTTCTAGGGAGAGTCTTCCAACCTTATTGTGAACTATTTGTTATGGATATGAACCATTCAAACCAGAGGAACAACTTATGTCCGCAGAAGGTACAAAATTCCTAGCAACAAATCTAGCGGCTCCACTGGGGAAGAGCTTCAGTTGATCTGATATTCCTTAGTCTTTTCAAAACACTTGTCTAAAATCCAAGTTCTCGTTCTTCATCAGTTCAATTAGATCCACTAGCTGATCTAGTGGTTATTGTTTTGGTATCTTCAGATATGAGTTTTCTGACTTTATGTGCTCTTAAATACTGTTAATTTCTGATTTTTATGACAGTTGCACAGTGATTTAACTTTGCTTTTTCGCCATTTTTTTTTGTGGAATATATAGGGAACCGTGTATGAGCAGTAGGAAAGAAGCGGTGCCACCTCCTGAACTTAGTTAGCAGGGAGCGGTGCCATGGCTTGTAAGCATAAATCAAGAAGTGGTGCTCGAGCAGAACCGCTCTGTCAGTGACCCTCTAGAAGCGATACCAGGTAGGTATTTCCAGAATTGTTTTTTCAAAGTTTTTTGCAAAAAATTTGGTTGTCTTGCATTCAGTTCTGAGTATCTGGGTTTGTATTGAACAAATCCGAGGGCTTGAGTGTTAAATTTGGTGTGGTAAAAGGCTTGTTTTGTTGAAATCAAAGAGCTAGGATAGGTTCATCTTTTCATTTCCTTGTATGCTTGGTTTTAAATTTCTTTGAAAGGAGTCTGTTTGAGAGCTTAGAATCAATTATATCTCGGCCTTATTGTTGTACAAATATGAAAAGAAATACTTTCTTGATTAATAGTTTGTTTCATTTTTCGTTAAAAGTTTATGAAGGACTTATTTTTGCTTCGAAAAAAGAAATTTTTTTGTTGAGAGTTGTTTATGTTTTTGTTGGAGGACGAATTATTGGACCTATGATTAGCCTCATCAGCTTTCGGATTTCCATCTTTCTTCTCTTTCGTTTATACGTTGATCTCATCAAAAGAAAAATATTTGTGCTTTTAAGTTAGATCTTTCTAGTTTTTTTAAACAAAAAATTGAAAAAATGTTGATTATACCTTCAAGTGTGTTTTGTATTTCTTCTTAGAAAAGAGATCTTACCCTACTTTACTTGCTTTCAAAATTAGTTTGAAGTTTGTTGCTTATTCTCTTTCTCAAAAAAAGTTTGGTTTACTGTAGTTTTTTGGGAATTTTTTGGTTTCAAAACAAAAATTGAAAAGAAAAATACTCTCTCCTTCCCATAGGTAGGCATGTGTTGAAAAGTAAAGTGGAATTATCTGCATTTCACATTTGCATGGCTTTACATTTCTGTCAAAATCTCATGCATTCACCTAACCAGTCAAGATAAAATTAACGGTAGTTATAGGTCTAAAATTGTATAGAAATTTGAGTGATAAGTTAGTGACATGTTCGAGCATCGTAAAACATAGGAGCTATCGTTAATTTGTCTGCACTAAAACCCGGGACTCATGCGGTTCTTCCACATATCATCGATATATCGAACAGCCTTTCACATGCCCTTGAGGTATATAGAAAGGTACTTCACGTACTTGATTGTATATCGGATCGCCCCTTGTGAACGGTTGTGCATTAGAAAACACTACTACCAATTTGAGCTCCCATGTACCTTGTGTATATCGAGAGACCCTACTAGGATTCCTTATCCAACTGAGAAAAACCCTTTGGTCGTCTTGTTTGGAGCAATACACCAAGAATAGCACTCGGGGAGATTACTACACACATACCTTGAGTATATCATGAGTTGCACCTGTTTGAAAATCCTAGTGAGAGACCGACTATTTTGAGCTCATCCTATCACCTAAGTTTGTTTGTTTCTTGTAGCTTGAGTAGGAGAAATGTTTGTGTGATTTTTCTTAGTGTTTGAAACCCTAGGTTAGTTTAGTGACTGATACAATCTAGTTGAGTTTCATTTGATATGATCCAGAAGGAATCAGGGCTTACCACCCGATTTTCCTCCTGTTACGGGAGAAAGTCCAATGGAATCCATCGACCGAGCTGCAACTAGTTCCCACGAGGAAGAAAATCTGGTTGTAGAAAGTGGAGATCAATTCACTTCTTACATTAATCCCTTGGCTCAATATCCTCCTATGGCTGATACTTCCTTTCATCCTCCTATGGAAGGTTGTACCGATAGTCTTGATGCACTGGAGTATGGCCCTGATGCTCTGTTTTGGAGAAATTCTATGGGTCAGGACATTTCCTCATTTGGGGTTAATAGAACATCTCCTGAAAAAAATTCTCCATGAGAAGAAGAATATAGAAAAATCCAAGCATACATTCACCGTGCATGAGATTTTCAAGAGAAAATGCACAGGATAGACATAGTTTTGGCCGCACCTGCACCTCATAATGAGACTATATCAGCTAGATTACCTTGTAACTTTGATGTAACTATGATGAAGGACCTGTATACCTGTTAAACATATCAAACATACAAATACATCAAAGCTACCAGAAAACCATCTACACATCCATATTATTGACTAAGGAATCCAATAACATATATGTGAGATTAACGCAACAAACAGGTGGGAAGGAAATCAACTTTGCATTAGAAAATAACTGAAAGAGCTTTCAACCATGTGCCTTAGTGTCGATACACTCCTTCACAATACTAGCACCTTGTCCCCGATAGCTCCAAATTACTCCACAATTTCTCTCTAATGGATTAGTCCAAGGTATCAATTAAACATCATAACTCTACTATTCTTCTCTCCCCCCTCAACCATGGAGTATGAGCTTGTATTTATAGGGCTCAAATGGATAGTATGGTTGAGAGATTGGTGGGTGAGGTGGATACAAGATCCTACAAAGAGGGATCTCAACCTTAACCAACCCAAGTGAGTAGGGATAAGGTTAGACACGAGGATCTTGTTCTAGAAGCCTTGAGAAATCTCCCTTTTTCACCTTTTACCAAGGGAACCACTTATACTCCTTTATGACAGAGCAGTGATGGGTAGGAACCTTACCAACAACATCGTTTAAAGTCAGTGGCACCACCTGATTCTCACACAACTAGTGCGGTGCTAAACAAGGTACCGCTTATCTGGTTGAGGGTAGAATCAATGTTGCAACTTTTTAAGTTGGAAGCAACACCTAGAGCAGGATTCTCTTCAAGTTTGGGATTTTAGGGCAAATATCTGTGATAGGGATCCTATCACGTGCTGGTGATAGATTTTGAGTGTAACAAAATGCCCCCCAAAGCATGAGGCTAGAGGGATATGATAGGAGAGAGATTTGATAGAGCAAGTTATCACTTCAAGGTAATATCCAGCTTGATCGAAGAGTGTCATCGAACATGCATCTGCAATACATCAATACTTTGACTCATGAATAGATGTAAGCTCATCATGGTTGCAGACCAATACAAAACAGATCCATGAGAGGAATGAACAACCATGGCTACTAGAATACAGCATAGATCCATGTGATAGAGGACTCTGTTAACACCCAATTAAAATTTGGGCATGGGAGTTCCTTGCGTTCTTTGACCCCGTCGAGAAGTGTTGAGTAGGCAGCAGAAGGAGCTGATGGCGTGCACAGGGTAAGGCTCAACAGTGGGATAGTCTGAGGATTGGGAAAGCAGAGCTGAGGAGGAGTGTTGGATGTGTTAAAGAAAAATCTTGATCGATGGCTGAAGGTGGTCAGAGGGTAGATCAACGGCATCAGATCATTTCGCAAGGCAAAATTGCTCGACCAAAGACCACTCTTCAGCCTTGCGAAATGGTTTAAAACTCAGACACGTCCAAAAATCAATATTAGAGCCCGCGAAGATATATTTTTGAGAGTCATTTCGCAGCCCAAACTTACGAGGAAAAAGATGCAAATACGGATTGCGAAAAATGGTGCAAGCCATTTTGATCAACGATGCTCGTATGGGCAAAGGCAGATCGGTGGCTATAATTCATTTCGCTATCCAGAGTAGAAAGGGAGGAAACAAAACGTCACCATGCGACAAAGGGTGGGGTCCGCTCAGATCGATGATTATGAAGGGAGCTGATCCAGATCGATGACCAAGCTGCATGCACACAAAATAAGAACATGTGTAGAAATGGGAGCCCCACAGATTTATGGCCTGAGATCGCGGAGGGTGAATCTACAGTGCGAGCCACCCGAAAAATGCGCGAGGGTTATATTGTATAAAAAAAACTATAAAGAGGCCCACATGGAGCTACAAATATTTGTCTTTTATGAACCCTCGAAGCTGTCAAATATCCAAGTCACGAATAGAGCACCAGCCCGAACCAGACAGGGGACCACGTTGCAGGACAAGGTAGGCCCTTGATTACTCCCTCAATATTATTTGAAAAAATTGTCTCAATGGGGGTGACGGAGGTCAGAGATGAGATAGAACCAGAGGTATCAAGTCGAGATATAGAGGAACACCTGTTAGATGTGAACTCTGATGTTTGAGATACCATCATGATGGGAGAAACTATTGAAACCGCCAGGGGCAAATTGGAATATCGTAAGAACTGGGGTATGGATACCTGCAGCGTTTTTAAGTATTTCTTTCATTTCTTCTCTGTCAACCCAACCCCCCAATGCCCTAATTTTATCGAGTGGTGCGCAGAGAATTTCTCTATCACCGAAGGAGTTATTATGAATAAGTCTAAGTCTAAAATCCTTTGCCCTGTTCGAGCCTCCGTCATCCGCAAAACCCTTGATATCCCCGACACATTTGTCGATTTATCCCAAGACCATCAGGAAGAATACATTATACACTATTTTAGAGAGTCTACTAATGAAAGTAAAGAATCCTTCCTGAAGAACTGTTCTAAGCGTGATAGTGGACCCACTCACCTGTCTTACCCCATTGACCTCAGCCGGTTCAATGAAGAAACTCAGTGGTGCATATCCCTGGCCAGTCAATTCCTAGGTCTAGATACCCATGTGTATGTCCTGGATTCATTGTTGAGTCTTTTATCTGTCTTAGATACTTTCCCAGCCGAACCCGAATTGCGTGGACAATCAAGTCAGTCTTGTCGCCTTAAGTTTGATGAGTTGTTAGCCGAGAACATTCGTTCTCAGTTAACGAACTTCCATGATGCTGGAACATTCAGGTTCTAGTCCTTTTTGCTGAGAATTTTCATATCCTACAATGAGGAAGACTTCTAGGTACTAGAGTTGTCCCTCACCACTAAAATGGCCACTGACTACTGTAAATTCATGAACCAATTGATGGCCGAAATATATGAATTTTTCTTTCAAGAGAGGCTGCCTAGGGTGTTGCCAAAAATGAGGAAAATGCTGCAATTGTCAAAAATCAAGATGATATGGGATTGGTTCCTCTCAGATATTGGGACCCCCATAAGACTGTATGGCTTCGTACATCCTGCCAGCTTTCTTGACACCCAGGATTTTCTGCTTGGAATTAATCTGGCAAAAAATTATGGTCGAAGAGGAACACTTCTTGAGCTTTAAGAAGTGTTTGAATTTGGTTTTTCCCTGGAAATTAGGACCATACATAGTCACAAACAGGGCTGCACTGAACCTGGTCTCCAATTCATTTAAAGGCATGGAATTTCCCCAAGACTAGGCAATAAATTATGATCCTCACCAGGTTATCTCCAAGAGAAAAACAGCTCTCAAATGTTGGCCCTTTGAGCACATAAAGGTGCCTAGACTCAGAGAAAACATGAATTGGGATTATTTCCCTAATCCTACCTCAATGGATACCAACGCTGAGCAGGACACGGGCTCGCAACTGCCTGGAGTAGTTTCCCCCCAAAAGGAGTTGGCTGCTATAGTTGCGATCGAAGGGGGATATTCATCATTGGTCAGTTATTCTGCGAGTTCGATGAAAAGGGGGAGTACACAGCCCATGGACACTGATGAAGTGGACACTGCCAGCACCCCCCAAGAAGCAGAAAATAGAGCCCAGACAGCAGTTGGTGCAGAAGGGACATGTGAAGAAGAAGAATGTAGTAAAGGTACAACAGCAGGTGGATCCCGAAGCAGCCAAATTGTAGATACAGGAATACGTATTCGAAGGGCATACTCTGAGTGAGTTTGCATCCAAAGAAGAATGGCTAAGGTCTTACAAAGATAGAGCTAACAAAAACTTCAAGGAAACAGCAGAACTATACAGAGAAGTCGTGCGTCTGCCTTAGCCCAACATGGCACTAAAAATTGTACGGGATCATGCCACTGATACCCTTAGCGTAGCCTTGGCAATAGGGAACAAGGTGTCCAAGGTCAATGTAAGCCTCTCTAAAGTTCCCACTTCTGACATCATACACCTGAACAAAGAGATCAGAGACATACTAAATACTAGACTGCTTAAGGCTGCTATACAATTGTCCAAGTCAAAGGAGAGTAAGGTGAGGACTTCTAATCTTTTAAGGAAGTCGAAGGTGGAAATCAAAGCACTTAAAGCCCAAATCAACAATTTACAGAAGGAAGCTATACAAATGGAGGGAGCTAGGCAGAAAGGGATTGTGGTACAGAAATTTCTCGATGACAAAGATAAAGAGATACAGGCTTTGAAAAAGATGTTAAAAATCCCCGGCTCCCAGCTTGCTCAAGCAGATGAATTAGCTGAATTTGAAAAGGAAAAAGAGGCTATGAATTCTAGTCTTACTGATAGCTAGGATAAGTTGTTGAAGCTTGAAGAAAAGGGGAGGCAATGGGAAGCAGATATCCAACTCCTGAGGAATAGCGAGGAAGAGTTGAAAGCTAGACTGGCAACTAAGGAAAGTGAGTTTCAAAGCATGAATACAAAGAAGGAAATTCAGTCCATAGGTACGACTGAAGGAGTAGACACCAGCTTCCTCTCCAAATCAATGTCCCAGATAGCCCTGAAGAATACCGAGATCGTTAAACTGAGGCAGCAAGTTGAAGAAGTAGAAAAGGAAAGAGTTAAAGAGAAACAAGGTAGAGAACAGGTCAAAGAAAAATGCCGAGAGCTGACTCAACAAAATGATAAGTTGAGCCGACAAGTGATCGACAAGCTTTCCTTGCAAGGAACAAAGCATATGATATGGGATCAGATCATCATATAAGTCGACAAGTTTCAACCCTTTCTCCGTGTTGTTGAAGAACTAGAACTTGCTATGAGAGAATCCAGGAAGCAAGTCCAGATAGTAGAGACTGAAGTGAACAAAAAACCATTAGAGACCGCATAAAATGCCATAACCTACCTAAGCTCCTTATCAGACGAAACCTCTAGTAGTTACGATCTTCAAAATAGGGTCATTGTTGTCTCTACAGCCTGAAAGGTGATAGCTAAACACAAGATGAAAGAAACAGTGCAGGCCAAAAAAGAACTCACTGAGCACGAAATCTGAGAGGTCATCAAGCTGTCTAAACCTTTGATGAGTAAGGGGCTCCCCTTATTCTGGGAAGACATGAGTCCTTTACTGTCCCCGAAATATTATAAAGAATGCCTAGTAAATTACCAATCGAATCACAGCAAATTCGAAGCTATGCAGTAAACGTTGACAAGGAAGACTATTTTTGACAAATTCGCTGATGATTTCGAGTTATGGTTTGACCTTAAGGCCATGTACTCCAAAGTCCCCAAGGATTCATACTCAGAAGTGACAGAGCTCAAGGTGCTAGCTTATGACATGGCTACGATGCCTCTGCCCCGTTCTGATACGTGGAGAATCATCCACCAATATGGGTCAGTCAAGCTCCCACCACACCAGTAGAAATAGCAGTGACAATGCACGAAAGATTTTCCAGGTGTTGCTCACTCACCCGAATGGTTGGTTCTCTTGAAAGGGTCTGTACAGTCATCATCATCCAGATGGGAGTATGGGATACTCTTATTTCTTTTTCATCCTGCGTTCCACATTTCATTGTCTGGTCGTTTCATACAAGCCGCATCTGATATGCCACATAAGAGTTTGTTAGAAGATGTATTTTTGTTGTAACCAATTTTGATTCCCAAAGGTCAGTTTGGGAAATCCAAAATACTATAAATATACCTCCTGTAGAAGGAGAAGGGGTTGAAACCATTGTAATCTTTTGCTGTGTATGTTTTCAAGAAAGTTTTAATATAATCGCAGATCCGAGATCGGTTTTCTTCACACAAGGATTCCTGTGTCGTTTGCACTTACAGTCTATTATTTATTTTTTATGTGAATTTTATTCCAGTTTGCCTTTTCCATTATGTTTTCCTTTCATATCTAAGACTTAGGGTATAACAGCTTGGAATTCATATTTGCTATGCTTCGTCTATTGTTTCAGGTATTCACCAAAGTTTCTTCCAAAGTTAATGTAGAATTCATTTCTCACAATGCTCTGCATTAATGGTTTGTTCATGTTCCTCCTTCGCACCAGAAAAATTTGAATCAACTGTGATCGAGTGGCTACCTTGCCCCTATGATGAAATTGTTTGCATTTAAGTTATGATTATTTTTGTTGTATATCTTTACTCCATTACCCAATTATGTTGTGTTTTGTTTCAACCAATTCCATAAGCAATTTATAGGTTCCATTTGTATATATCTGGCATTGTCATACATTTAATGAGAGATCCCTCTCGGAAGAGTAGAAGGCCAGTTCTCTCTTCAAAAGCAGTTTTGCTATTACCTGGGAGCGAACCCTTTCGCAACCTTTGGTTCAATTCTGGTGCTAACAAACTGGCGCCATTGCCGAGGATGAGATTGAATATCATCCCTAGGAAGAACGACAAAGATTCAAAGGATAAAGAGTTTCTGTGGGCAAACAGAGATTCTTACATGTGAAAAAGGTCGTATCATTTTCCCTGGTGACTCCACTAAAAGATTCTGGGAGGCGATTCCACTGAGGAGACCAGTGATCATAAAGACAAGATCTCTAAGGACAGACAGAAATTCCTGAAGTTGTTAAGAGGTAGTACGTTTGTCCTGGTGAATCCAAATCTGCTTCGACCAGTATCACGCTAGATATCCTGGCTTCCAGAAAGATCCACACTAGAGGTAACTCTGATACCAAAATTTTACTCAGCGTGGATAATCCAGAAAGGATACTTAGAAATAGAAATAAAGAGAAATCAGGTTCTTTGTTGTTCGATACTTCATTGTCTCAGGATTTGTACAGCTTAGCTGACCCTGAGTGGGGGGTTAGGGCTGAAAGACTGCTAACCAAATCTAAGTCAGAATCTGACCTAAGGAAAGTTGGGGTAGACCCTAATATGCTGCAATCTTGTCTACCTGATTCCTTGTGGCCGAACCTAGAAACCCCGCCAAAAGCTGAAGAGGTAGCCTCTATCTTTCAAAATATGTACCTAATCCCTTATTCGTTCTTAGCCGATCGACCTCAATGGTTGCTACTATATTCACCCCACTGGCTTTACCTCTGGTCCTACATGACCTCCCCATGAATTATGCCCAAAGGATTGCACTCTACGATGGGGAAGGAAATGTTTCAGCGAGGTACCATGTGGATAAGTTTGACGACTTTTTTGACCTGGAGGAGGTAGATGATGAAGATGTCAAAATGCGGCTATTCTCTCAGAGTTTGTTTGGGGAGGCCAAGAAATGGTATAAAGATTTGCCACTTAGGTCTATCCATAGCTTCACTGGCTTTCAAACCATATTTCTAGAAAGATGGGACGACAAGCAAAGCCCACTACAAGTTTTGTCTCAATATAATAATCTCAAGAAGGGAGGTTTTGAATCCGTCCATGAATTTTTTAGCCAATTCATGCAGGTATACAACTCGATGCCTGTTGATATCAAACATTCACCCAGGGCAGATAAACTCCATTATGCAAATGCCTTTGACAACGACTTTGCTTTACTATTAAGAGAAAGAAATTCCAACACCCTCCCGGCCATGTTCACTGACACCCTAGAAGTTGAGGCCAATATGATGGCATGTGGGAAAATTAAACCCAGGGCAGATATTGATAGGAGAAAGGGTCGAGAAGAAGCACACCCCTCTACCTCCACTTCTTCATCCAGTGATATAGCATTTAAGTTGATGCTCAAAACCATGGAAAAGTTGATGGACAGGCTGACGCTAGAAGCCAAGCTGATGAACTGGGAACCAAACGAGCCTCAGATAAGGAATCCAAATTTTAGGTGGTCAGTCCCTCCCCCACTCTAACCCAATAGACCAAGGGATGTGAGGAATCTGAGAAACCCTGAAGATCAGCTCATCAGGCCTCCTTTCCCTGAAAACTATGTGACTGCTGAAGAGGAGGCTGAGTCCGTCGAAGATCACATCCATCATTTCGGCGACCTGGATTCTGAGATTTACTTGACAAAAGAGGAACATGATATGTTCACTCAAGTAGATGGAAATACCTTGACTAAGGAATTAGAGAAATATCATAAAGGGTATATGCATGCTATAGACGACGTCAGGAAGATCAAACTGAGAAATAGGGAAGTGGCCATACAGAAGAAAGGTGGTGACTCTACTGGTGACACCGTTGTATCTAAAGGAGGGTTAAACCCAGACCAACCTTCTAGTAGTCATGCAGGTCCAGGGAAAGAAAATGACAAGCAGAAAGTTCCGATGGTGCCTATAAATGTGGGAAAAGAAAGCAGTAATGCGAAAGGATTGGAACCAGTGGCACCTGTAGAACCGATCAAGACCTTCCCCACATTTGACCTCCAAAACGGGCTAGCTAAACTGAAGATCTCGATTCCTTTTAATGAATTGTTGAGGAATCAGGAATACAAAGACACTATCATGCATATTATTGTGAATCAAGGGGAAGCTCACCCTGATATCTTAGAGCTGACCGAAGACAATCCTACCATTGTTCTAGGGTCTAAGATCGACAGCATGGATAGCGAAGATGAGGAGGTGCCCCCCTTTTACATGATCTTGAACGTACATGATATGGTGTTACATAATTCCAAGCTTGATTCAGGAGCCTCGCACAATCTGATTCCTAAAGGGGTGGTGGAAAGCTTGGGGTTGGAGATTACTAGGCCCTACAAAGACCTGTATTCCTTTGACTCCAAAAGGGTGAAATGTCTAGGACTGATCAAAGATATGGTGGTTTCTTTAAATAAACTCCCCTCTAAGGTTGTGGTCATGGACGCTATTGTGGCTGACATTCCTCCCAATTTTGGTATTCTGTTGTCGAGATCTTGGACTTCGAAGCTAAAGGGTAGCCTGCAGATGGACATGACTTATGCTACCATTCCTGTTCGGAATGAAAGCAAGAGGTTATATAGTGAGAATAGGTTGCCTTACGTAGTTAGTATTTAGGCTCAGCCCGACATCCATCACGTCTATGCCATTGACACAGACTTGGGGTCCTCCATTTTCTTCAACGATGTGCTTCCTTGTGACTCCAAGATCGGTGGGCCACACAAAGATGAAATAGGGGCCAGTGAGCTGGGGGCCGAGGAAGAAAGTCAGAAAGATGAAGGACCGTGGAATATGTATTTCGATGGCCATGTGCCCAAAGCTGGTGTTGGCACAGGTGTGTATATTATCTCCCCCATTAAAGATACCAAAGCTCACTCTTACAAGTTAATTTTTGAATGCTCTAACAATGTATCAGAGTGCGAGGCCTTGTTGTTGGGCCTACATGCGTTGAAGGATGTAGGCGCGAAAAGGGTCCAAATTTTTGGAGACTCAGAGCTTGTGGTAAATCAAGTGAATGATGTCTATTAGACTAAGCATCTGAGAATGAGATCCTACCGAAACAAAGTGTGGGATATGTTTGGGAATTTCTTCATAGAACACACAGTCCAAGTGATTCCCAGAGATGAGAACATGGTGGCAGATTCTTTGGCGACTGCTGCAGAGAGATTTGAAGCTCCAGCGGCACAAAGGAAGAGATATAAGGTGGATATTGTGAACAGACCTTCCATACTAGATAACACCAAACATTGGCAGGTCTTCAAAGATGATATGCAGATTAAAAGATTTTTGGAGATGTCGGGTGATTTTGTGAATACTCACATTGATGAAGGTGGCTCCGACCCCGAAAACCTCCTAGACGTCGAAAGGGAAGGTGAAGAAGCCATAAATACGGGGAAAATAAAAGACTCCTTGGGAGGCAAGGATATATTCCAATCAAAAAGCAATCATATCCCCAGGGTCCTGATACCCTTAGAGTCTCTTTTTGACCAGAATGATGTATCCAAAGAGGCTAAAATTGAACCCGCCATAGATGCCATCGAAGATATAAATATCAATACTAAAGAAGACCTAAAGATTATAAAGTTGTCTAAGAAGTTACCCGCTGAGGAGAAAGACGGGTACGTGAAGCTGATGAAGAAGTACAGGGATGTGTTTGTGTGGAGTTATGAATATTTCAAAGAATATGACACCTCCATCATCCAGCACACCATTCTAATCAAACTCGGAGAAAAACCTTTCAGGCAAAAACTCTGGAGGATCAATCCAAAGTTGGTGCCTATCATTGAAAAGGAGGTAAAAAGGTTGTTCAACGCGAAGATAATAGTGAATCTGAGGTTTTCCAAATGGGTGGCCAATTTGGTTCCTATACGAAAAAAGAATGGGGAAATACGGCTATGTGTGGATTTCAGGAATTTGAATAAGGTCTCTTTGAAAGATAATTACCCTTTCCCCAAAACGGACCAGATCCTGCAGAGGATGGTAGGCTCAGAAAGGATATCCACGATGGACGGGTTTTCAGGGTACAACTAGGTGAAGGTGTTACCTGAAGACCAAGAAAAAACCACTTTCACTACACCTTGGGGTACCTTCATGTATGCAAATATTCCATTCGGGTTGATGAATGCTGGAGTAACGTTCCAACACGCCATGGATATCGCTTTTGCAAAAGAGAAAGAAAAGTTTGTGGTGATATACATGGACGACATTACTTTGTACTCTAGGTGGGCTAAAGATCATATCATGCACTTGGAAAAAAAATTCATCAAATGCATAAGATATGGCATTTCCTTGAACCCCAGGAAGTCAAATTTCGCTCTAGAGGAAGGGAAATTGCTTGGACACATCATCTCAAAGGAAGGGATTAGGATCGATCCAGACATAGTAAAGGGCATCTTGAAGGTTGAAGAACCAAGGAGTAAGAAAGAAGTCCAATCCTTCCTCATTCAGGTCAACTTCTTGAGAAGATTCATCCCTAGCTTTGTCGAAATCCTGATGGACATCACTGACATGCTAAGGAAGGATCATGAAATTAAATGGACGATCGGAGCCAAGAAAGCTTTCAAAGGTATAAAACAGGCCATTTCAGAAGCTCCTGTGTTGATCAGCCCTGATTTAGAAAAGGATTTTCTAGTATTCTCTTATGCTTCAGAACATACTGTAGTGGCAGTATTGCTACAAAATAATGATCGGAGTGAAGAGCATCCTATAGCATTCTTCAGTAAGATATTGAGAGACGGAGAAATAAGATATAGCATAATGGAAAAACAAGCATACACCTTGGTCAAAGCCTTGAAATATTTCAGAATCTATCTCCTCCATTCCCACAGCATCACCTTCATACCATGCAGTGTGGTGAAGAGCATACTTACACAACCCGACCCTGAAGGAAAGAGAGCCAAGTGGGTTGCGGTGCTCCTAGAGTATGACATAGAAATCAAGCCCACGAAGTTGGTCAAAGGGAAAGGGTTGGCTAAATTGATGACAGACTCCCATTGTGACTCTTTACAGCTGAATTTTCTTGCCTATCAGTTCGGTCTAGAGGAGGCTGAGGTGCAGGTGAAGCCAGCTTTCTCTGCGTCCCCTTGGTATGCTGACATTGTTTTTGTATTATAGAATTTACAACCTCCTGCTGGTCTAAGCAAGACCCGAGCTAGATCCATAAAATTGAAAGCTACAAAATTTTGCCTCATAGAATAGTACCTCTACTGGAAGGACCCTAGGGGGATATTGCTGAATTGTCTTCTGGAGGATGAAGCTTGATGCGTGGCAAAGAAGTTCCATGAAGGGGACTGTGGGGGGCATCATTCCTGAAAAATCACCGCAAACAAGATCCTGAGGGCAGGATTTTACTGGCCTTCGTTGTTCTTAGATGTTTATAAGGAAACGATGAGATGTTACCAGTGCCAAATCTTTGAAGGAAGAAGGAAGGTGGTGTCTCTCCCCCTCAACCCTATATCTATGGAGACTCCATTTCAGCAATGGGGGTTAGACTTCATTGGTGAGATAAATCCAAAATCTTCTGGACATCACAAGTGGATTCTGACTGCCACTGATTACTTCACAAAGTGGATCGAAGCCATACCCTCCCAGAGGGCGACAGAAGAAGTGATAATGGATTTCATAGAAAACAATATCATGGCGAGGTTCGGCTGCCCGAAGTGAATCGTGACTGACAATTCCCCTACATTTAAGTCCAAGAAGATGATCAATTTCTACCATAAATACCATATAAGCCTGAATCACTCTACAGCTTATCACCCACAGGGTAATGGGTTAGCGGAGTCCTCTAACAAGAGTCTGGTGAGGATTATCAAGAAGTTGTTAGAGGACAACAAGAAAGCTTGGCACACCAAATTGAAATATGCTTTGTGGGATGACAGAATTAGCACCAAAAGGGCCATCGGTATGTCACCTTTCCAGTTGGTATATGGGGTCGAGGTAGTGTTCCTCGCCTCTCTGGGAATCCCAGTCATGAAATTATTACGAGATCCATTAGACGAGCTAAATCCCATTCAAAGAAGGATCAACTAGATCATTGAGATTAATGAAGTAAGAGACAAGGATTATGATAAGGTCCAGATACACCAGGAGAAGATGAAGAATACATTCGACAGAAAAATAAAGGAGGATGTTTTCCAAGTCGATGACTTGGTGCTGAAATGGGATTCCCCCCATAAGGATAAAGGGAAACACAGGAAGTTTGACCATTTATGGGTAGGTCCTTACCTTATTGCGGCTCACAGAGGAGATAACGCATTCATTTTAGAATATCTGGATGGTTCGAAGTATGAAGGAGGCACAGTGAATGGGAGGTTTCTGAAGCATTACTTGGAATGAGGGGACTAGGTCCCATGTACCATAGTGTAAATACACTTCACTTTTCAATCAGTACATATGGTGAATCAAAATATTTGAAGTCCGAGGAGAAGGCCCTAAGATCATAAGAGGTAACCATCCTTTTAAAGTTTGTTTCTGTTTCAGACAGTTAGGTGATATAATATTTTCAATGGTTTCGGCACCTATTCTACGGGGGTTCTTTGCTACCTCACTGGGAGGATAGCATCCCTTATGGAGATGGTTGTTAACACCCAATTAAAATTTGGGCATGGGTGTTCCTTGCATTCTTTGGCCCCGTCGAGAAGTGTCAAGTAGGCAGCAGAAGGAGCTGATGGCATGCGCAAGGTAAGGCTCAGCAACGGGATAGTCTGAGGATCAGGAAAGCAGAACTGAGGAGGAGTGTTGGATGCATTAAAGAAAAATCCCGATTGACAGTTGAAGGTGGTCAGAGGGAATATCAACGGCATCAGATCATTTCGCAAAGGCGAACTTGCTCGACCAAACACCACTCTTCAGCCTTGCTAAATGGTTTAAAACTCAGACACATCTGACGATCAAGATTAGAGCCCGCGAAGATCTACGGTTGAGAGTCATTTCGCAGCCCAAACTTACAAGGAAAAAGATGCAAATACAGATTGTGAAAAACAGTGCAAGTCATTTTGATCAACGGTGCTCATATGGGCAAAGGCAGATCGGCGACTATAATTCATTTTGCTATCTGGAGTAGCAAGGGAGGAAACAAAACTTCACCATGTGAAAAAGGGTGGGATCCACTCAGATCGACAGTTGTGAAGGGAGCTGATCCAGATTGAAGGCCAAGCTACATGCACATAGAATAAGAACACGTGTAGAAATGGGAGCCCCATAGATTTATGGCCTGAGATCGTGGAGGGTGAATCTACAGTGCGAGCCGCCTGGGAAACGCGTGAGGGTTATATTGTATTAAAAAAAAATTATAAAGAGGCCCATGCGAAGCTACAAAGATTTGTCTTTTCTGAACCTTCAAAGCTATCAAATATCCAAGTCACGAATAGAGCGCCAGCCCGGACCAGCGAGGGGACCACGTTGCAAGACAAGGTAGGCCCTTGATTAATCCTTTAGTATTATTTGAAAAAAATGTCTCAATGGGGGTGACAGAGGTGAGAGATGAGATAGAACCAGAGGTATCAGGACGGGATATAGAGGAGCACCTGTTAGATGCGAACTCTGATGTTTGTGATACCATCGTGATGGGAGAAACTATTGAAACCGCTAGGGGAAAATTGGAAGATCGTAAGAACCGGGGTATGGATACTTGCGGTGTTTTTAAGTCTTTCTTTCACTTCTTCTCTGTCAACCCAACTCCCCAGTGCCCTAAGTTTGTCGAGTGGTGCGCAAATAATTTCTCTGTCACCAAAGGAGTTATCATGAATAAGTCTAAGTCCAAAATCCTTTTCCCTGGTTGAGCCTCTGTCATCCGCAAAACCCTTGATATCCCCGACACATTCGTCGATTTATCCCAAGACTATCGGGAAGAAGACATTATACACTATTTTAGAGATTCTACTGATGAAAGTAAAGAAGCCTTCCTGAAGAACTATTCTAAGCCTGATAGTGGACCCATTGACCTATCTTACCCCATTGACCTCAATCGGTTCAAAGAAGAAACTCAGTGGTGCATATCCCTGGCCAGTCAATTCCTAGGTCTAGATACCGATGCGTACATCCTAGAGTCATTGTTGAGTCTTTTATTTTTCTTAGATACTTGCCCAGCTGGACCCGAATTGCCTGGATAGTCAAGTCAGTCTTATCACCTTAAGTTTGATGAGTTGTTAGCCGAGAACATTCATTCTCAGTTAACGAACTTCCATGACACCAGAACATTCAGGTTCCAGTCATTTTTGCTGAGAATGTTCATATCCTACAATGAGGAAGACTTCCAGGTACCAGAGTTGACCCTCACCGCTGAAATGGCCACTTACTAGTGTAAATTCATGAACCAATTGATGGCCGAAATATATGAAGTTTTATTTCAGGAGAGGCTACCTAGGGTGTTGCCAAAAATGAGGCAAATGCTGCAATTGTCGAAAATCAAGATGATAGGGGATTGGTTCCTCTCATATTTTGGGACCACCATAAGACTGTATGGCTTCGTACATCCACCGTACATCTTGCCATCTTTCTTGACACCCAGGATTTTATGCTTGGAATTAATTTGGCAAAAAATTATGGTCGAAGAGGAATACTTCTTGAGCTTCAAGAAGTGTTCAAATTTGTTTTTTCCCTGGAAATTAGAGCCATACATAGTCAGAAACAGGGTTTCACTGACCCTGGTCTCCAATTCGCTCAGAGGCATGGAATTTTCCCAAGACCAGGAAATAAATTATGATCCTCACCAGGTTATCGCCAAGAGAAAAATAGCTCTCAAATGCTAGCCCTTTGAGCACACAGAGGTGCCTAGACTCAGACAAAAAGTGAATTGGGACAATTTCCCTAATCCTGCCCCAATGGATACCAGCGCTGAGCAGGACACGGGCTCGTAGCTGCCTGGAGTAGTTCCCCCCCAAAAGGATTTGGCTGATGTAGTTGTGATCGCAAGGGGATATTCATCATTGGTCAATTATTCGATGAGTTCGATGAAAAGTGGGAGTACACAGCCCATGGACACCGATGAAGTGGACACTGCCAGCACCCCCCAGAAGCAGAAAATAGATCCCAAACAATAGTTGGTGTAGAAGGGACATGTGAAGAAGAAGAATGTAGTAAGGGTACAACAGCAAGTGGATCCCAAAGCATCCAAATTGTAGATACAAGAATACGTATTCGAAGGTCAGACTCCGAGCAAGTTTGCATCCAAAGAAGAATGGCTGAGGTCTTACAGAGATAGAGTTGACAAAACCTTCAAGGAAACAGCAGAACTATATAGAGAAGCCGAGCGTCTGCCTCATCCCAATGTGGCACTAAAAACTATACGGGATCATGCCATTGATACCCTTAGCTTAGCCTTGGAAGTAGGGAACAAGGTGTCTGAGTTCAATGTAAGCCTCTCTAAAGTTCCCACTTCTGACATCATACACCTGAACAAAGAGATCAGAGACATACTGAATACCAGACTACTTAAGGCTGCTATACAATTGTCCAAGTCAGAGGAGAGTAAGGCGAGGACTTCTAATCTTTTAAGGAATTCAAAGGTGGAAATCAAAGCACTTAAAGCCCAAATCAACAATTTACAGAACGAAGCTATACAAATGAAGGGAGCTGGGAAGAAAGGGAGTGTGGTCCAGAAATTGCTCGATGACAAAGATAAAGAGATACAGGCTTTGAAAAAGAGGTTGAAATTCCCTGGCTCCCAGCTTGCTCAAGCAGATGAATTGGCTGACTTTGAAAAGGTCAAAGAGGCTCTGAATTCCAGGCTAACTGGTAACCAGGCTAAGTTGTTGAAGCTTAAAGAAAAGGGGAGGCAATGGGAAGCAGATATCCAGCTCCTGAGGAATAGTGAGGCAGAGTTGAAAGCTAGACTAGCAGCTAAGGAAAGTGAGCTTTAGATCATGAATATAGAGAAGGAAATTCAGTCCAGAGGTACGACTGAAGGAGTAGACACCAGCTCCCTCTCCAAAGCAATTTCCCAGATAGGCCTGAAGGATACCGAGCTTGTTAAACTGAGGCAACAAGTTGAAGAAGTAGAAAAAGAAATAGTTAAAGAGAATTAAGGTAGAGAACAGGCCGAAGAAAAATGCCGAGAGCTGACTCAACAAAATGATAAGTTGAGTTGACAAGTGATCGGCAAGCTTGCCTTGCAAGGCACAAAGCATATGATATGGGAACTTGCTATGAGAGAAGCCGGGAAGCAAGTCCAGATAGTAGAGGCTGAAGTGAAAAAAAACCATTGGAGACCGCAAAAAATGTCGTAACCTACCTGAGCTCCTTATCGGACGAGACCTCTACTAGTTACGGTCTTCAAAATAGGGTCTTTGTTGTCTCTGCAGCCCGAAAGGTGATAGCTAAACACAGGATGAAAGAAACAGTCTAGGCCAAAATAGAGCTCACTGAGCACAAAATCCGAGAGGTCATCAAGTTGTCTAAACCTTTGACAAGTAAGGGGCTCCCCTTATTCTGGGAAGAGATGGGTCCTTTACTCTCCCAGAAGGATTATAAATAATTCCTAGTAAACTGTCGATCGAATCACAGCAAATTTGAAGATATGCAGCAAACGTTGTCAGGGAAGACCATTTTTGACAAATTGGCTGATGATTTCGAGTTATGGTTTGACCTTAAGGCCATGTACTCCAAAGTCCCCAGGGCTACATAATTAGAAGCGACGAAGCTCAAGGTGCTAGCTTATGACATGGCTATGAAACCTCTGCCTAATTCCGATACGTGGATAATCATCCACCAATATGGGTCAGTCAAGCTCCCACCACACCAGTAGAAATAACAATGACAATGCATGAAATATTTTCCAGGTGTTGCTCACTCACCCGAACGGTCAGTTCTCTCATAAGGGTCTGTATAGACATCATCAACCAAATGGGAGTATGGGATACTCTAATGTCTTTTTTGTCTCACATTCCACATTTCACTATCTGACCGTTTCATACAAGCCGCATTTGATATGACACATAAAAGGCTATTAGAAGATGTCTTTTTGTTGTAACCAATTTTTATTCCCGAAGGTCGGTTTGGGAAATCCAGAATACTATAAATATACCTCCTGCAGAAGGAGAAGGGGTTGAAACCATTGTAATCTTTTGTTGTGTATGTTTTCAAGAAAGTTTTAATATAATCACAGAGCCGAGATCGGCATTTTTCACACAAGGATTCCTGTTTCGTTCGCACTTACAGTCTGTTGTTTCTTTTCTTATGTGAATGTTATTCCAATTTGCCTTTTCCATTCTATTTTCCTTTCATATCTGAGACTTAGGGTATAATAGCTCAGAATTCATACTTGCTATGCTCCGTCTGTTGTTTTAGGTATTCACCAAAGTTTCTTCCAAAGTTAATGTAGAATTCATTTCTCACAATGCTCTGCATTAATGGTTTGTTCATGTTCCTCCTTCTCACCAGACAAATTTGAATTGACTGTGATCGAGTGGCTACTCGCCCCTATGATGAAATCGTTTGCATTTAAGTTATGATTATTTTTGTTGTATATGTTGACTCCATCACCCAATGATGTCATGTTTTGTTTCAACCAATTCCATAAGCAATTTATAGTTTCCATTTGTATATATATATCTGGCACTATCATACATTTAGTGAGAGATCCCTCTCGAAAGAGGAGAAGGCCAGTTCTCTCTTCAGAAGTGGTTTTGTTGTTACCCGGGAGTGAACCCTTTCGCAACCTTTGGTTCAATTCCGATGCTAACAGACTCAAACTTGGACATAGTTTCCAGATATACAACGTAGATCTATGTCATATAGACGCAAATTTGAGCATAGCCACGACCATACAAATGTGGATCCATGCTGGTAGTTTATACAATATACTCCATCGCAACCTTGGGAGCAAGCTATGAGTGCTTAAAAAATACCCAGGGTCTTCATCTCGTCTTCCACAAAGTATGATTCTATCCATGTGATTACAATGTTCTGAAGTTGAACATGGTAGAAACCACTTGATTACCGATCAATGAGGTGAACCGTTAACAAGTGCGAGGGAAATCACCATTGATGTCAATGATTCCCAAGGTACCCTATTACAATCTACTGAGTGTGAATAGATGTCTTGGTGTCGAACACACAGTAAATTCTTTTGATCAAAGGCCAATGATGTGAACCTTTGTCAATAGCAAGAGAATCTGTCATTAAGGCATACAGATTTGAAGGTACTAAACTTGTCTCTAAGACTACTTCCTGGAGGATGAGTTGATGTTGACAAGAATATTCTCGTCGAAGGAGGGCCAAGATGAATCCCACATCAATGACACGAAACTTGGAACAATGTTTTGGAATATAGTAGATCATGTAACCATAGGATTGACTCAAAGTACTGACACAAAGGTTGTTTTAACTGTAGAGGTAAACTTCTTTCTTCCTTTAAACATTGGGTGGCATGACAAAAGATTTGGCAGCATGACTAGACCAGACAGACACACAATGCGACAATGAACAATGCAATCTTTTGAAAAACTAAAAGGAGTGACATGACTCATGAAAGTGGATTGACTTGTTGGTCAGCTAAATACCCAATTGACTGAATGATATGCAGACAAGTGCCATGTTCAAAGGTGACAAAAAACTGCCATTGGACTTTCAAAAATGATTCCCTTCCCTTAATTCCCCCATCATGATTGATAAGTGCCTCTTTTCATTTTTACGAGTTCAAAGAGGGTAACAAACATTCGTTTAAGCTTATCTGAAGACAAGTCCATTCCTATATATTTCACGAACCTGAGAAAGGAGGGGTTTGTTCCCAAAAAAGGGTCTCTCATTGTTTAGTTTAACGAGTCCAATGAAAGAAAACTCGGCATCATTCATATTGAGAGAGTCTGAATGAAGACAAAAGAAAACTCCAAAGGGTCCTTTTTCGTAAAATATTCTATCCGAACCGAAAAAGAGATAACCTGTCGTCAGAGAGATGACTCTTCAAATACTTTTACGAGTATGAAGAAGACAAGTACTCGACAATCTTTTCATATTTAGGGAGTCCAAAAAGAGCTTAAAGGAGACTCCATTAGGTCTCTTTTTAACGATGAACAGTTTTATGAGCCTAAAAAGAATCAGAAAAAAGACTCAAAACTTTGATACTGAGTTCTGAGAGCATGACCAAAGTATAGAAACAAATGCTCGAGGACTTTTTCCATTTTTAAAGATGTACGAAAAAATTCAATTTCCATTTTTAAAGATGTACGAAAATATTCAAAAATAAACTTCCCATAGATTTTTACTGTTTTCATTTCTACCCCTGCAAAACTCAATAGCCATGTTAATTTCTCGAAAAACGACTTTTAAGGAGTCATATGGATGGATTTTATAATGATAGTGATTTTAAAATATTAAAATGACATTAAAAAACCCTAAAATAGCTATAAAATTCATTTCAAATAGTAAAAATCAAAACATTTCACTATTTACCACTATTCAAGAGAATTTTGGAGCAACTTTGAACCAGATCTTCAGTTGTTGATTCTGGGAGATCCGACCGTTCGATTTGAGCGTCGTAAGAGACAGGTAAATGACAAAACCCTAAGCTTTCACTTTTAAGTATTTATTTTTTATTTTAGGATGGTTTTTGGCCATTTTAGGCAGGCCCTAAACTTAAAATGTGGGCACCACTCCTACCCCTTACAGGACAAGCAGTGCACCATGAGAACTGTGCTTCTAACACTGCAATCAGGTGGTGCCATTGCTCTGTGCAAATAGGGCTCAGGAGGTGCCGACCGCGAGCTTAGAAAAATGTGTGGGAAAGCAAAAATACAAGATTTTGATTGATTTTAATGATTGGGCATGTTTTTAACTAGGCCATCAATGGTTTTTGGCAGGTTTTCAACAGTCGAAAATGGTGATATGGAAGGAACATCAGCATGATGATGATGATTCCCTTGCTAAAAGAAATGCGGGATGTATAGCTGCATTCAGGAACTTCAGCCTCCTCAAGTTCTTCCGCACACCTAGTATGGTGTCTCATGAGAGGTTGCTAGAGCATATACTCCATATGTGGAATCCGGAACAACAATAATTCGAGGTGGGGGAACATGTGTTGACCATTGAGGTAGAATACATCTACTTCTTGACTGGATTGTCGAGACGGGGCACCCCGATTTCATTGACTGGTTCCCATGGAGGGGATGTGACTACTCAGGAGTTGATTCACCGCCACTGCCTTCCCAGTACTAGAACTTTAGGGAAGAAGATTCCCATCAAGGTAGTAGTGGATATTTCTCTCCACACTCTTCTTTTTACCATGCAGAGGCTGGCTACGAGCCAAGGGCCTCATCAGGATTCTAGGGCACATATGTTGTATGTGATAGAGGCTATGGCACCTACAGTTTTCAACTGGGCGGAGCCATTGCTACCGGTCTTTAAAGACCAGCTGACCAAGTGTCAGCATGGAGAACTAAAATAGTTTGGATATGGTTATATCTTTTTTGAGAGGGTCCCTCAGCTAAAACCCCAGGTGGTTTTTACTGAGCTAAGGGTGAGAGACCCTCGTATGTTGAGGTGGGTCAAGATCATGGCCTGTACAGGAGAAGGCAAAGGGAAGGTGAAGTTCGGGGCTCCATTCTTCCAATGGCTTAGCGACCAAATCCTCATGATCGAGGATTATGCTTATGCAAGAACTGATTTTAGGGGTGACCCTGACTTACCACTTCCACCTGGCAAACAGTGGGGAGACATGGGTAAGAAAAAAAACCCTAAGATAGCTATTTGTGTTTTTTGTCTTTTAATTTTTTTTAATTTTTTATGTATAGTAATGAGACCTGAAATTTTCATGCAGATGTAGGAGCTGCACGACCTGGGGGATCATCCCCACTCGACAAACGAGTGGGAGCTCGATTTGTTCAATGAGGCAATGACCCTATGGGAGAGTTGGAGGAGAACCTAGAGATGTTGACATTGGACATACTCGATGCATCCATTGATTATCTCCCGATGCACTATCAGAGGCACATAGCAGGGATGCCAGGCTGCTTCAGCTGTCTGCTACGTAGAGTAGTGCAGGTTGTTATGTGCTACCATGAGCATCACTAGCTCTTACATGATGTATTATTGAAAGCTTCCATAGCTTCATATTTTTTGTGTGATTTTGTGCTGCTGAAAGCCAGAGTGCTTCAGATGAGGTCTCATGACCTATTTTTGTAAAAACACTTATATATATACAGAATTTTTCCTCTGATGTTTATGCTTCAAATGGGAAATGTATTTACATGAGTTTTTATATGTCCTAACTGTTTATTTACAATGTTATGAACCATGTTTATCTTTCATGCTATGAATGAGAAATATACCAGTCTAGGATATAATTTGCCAATGAATCAGCAACTGCATTGTCTGCCCTAGGGATATTCCTATAAGTGATGACTTCAAATGACCTTTCTAATAAATGCACCCTCCAATAGAGATGGAGTAGTATAGGGTTTCGGATGGTGTAAACCTCGTTTAAATGAAAAACTGCCAATTGTGAGTCCATGAATACTACAAAGTCATGAATGTCCCAAGATGCAGCCTCAGTCAAAAGACCTATGACTGCTTCATACTTGGCGATATTGTTGGTAGAAATACCAATACAAACTACTCCTGAACTTACTAGATCGTGTGCAGGGGAATACAAAACCCAAGTAGCTGAGGCAAGGTTCAGGGTATGGCATCAAGCACCATCGGCGAAGCCATAAAAAGCATCTGATCTACATAACCAAAAAATGGCATAAACAGTCTAGACATTAAACTCAAAACCATATTGAAAGTACCAAAACACACTGAAAAGTCAAATAATGTACATATATACAAGGTACCATACATGAATGATCTAGGCATAGTACCTCTTTAGGTACAACCCATTGCGAGGTTGCCCGAAGGGGATTCCATCATAATCCACGAGCTCGTAGGCCCCTTTTTTTAAAACCTTGGAAATGATAAAAGGACCATACCACATCGATTAAAACTTCCCTTTCCCTAGCTTATCATGTCTCTGATCATAAGTCAGGATTAGGTCACCTTCATTAAACACACGAGGTTCGACAGATTTATTGTATTGTTCCTTGACGCATTTCTTGTGTGCCTCATTAACCAAGGCAGCATCTCGTCTAGTTTCGTCAAGGTTGGTTAAATATAAAAACCTTTCTTCCTCAATGGAACTGTTAGGGAGAAGTTCGATGGCAAGTTTCAAAGACGAAATCTGACACTGAATAAGTAGGATAGCTTCTAGTCCATATACTATTTGAAAAGGTGTAAACCTAGTTGTTGTTTTCACTGAAGTTCTATAAGCCCAAAGAGCCTAGAAGAGAGTCTAGTTCCAGTTGGATTTGTGACCTTCAACCATCCAATGTAGCATAGTTTTTAAAACTTTGTTAATGGCCTCAACTTGACCATTAGCTTATAGATAATAGGGGGTTGAGTTTTCATGGTGAAAACCCAACTTAACACTTAAATCTACCATCATCTGATTCCGAAAATGTGATCTGTGATCAGTGACAATAGACTGAGGAACTCCAAACCTAGCTATTACATGGTTAAAAAGAAAGAGGGCGACAGTCTTACCATCCTCTTCATATGTAGGCATAGCCTCAGCCCACTTAGTGAAATAATCCATAGCTACTATGATGTAATGATGCCCCTTGGCTGAGGTAGGATTACAATGCATGAAATCTATCCCCCATTTGGAGAAAGGGCCAATGGCAATGACGGGATGTGACGGAGCAGGGTGGGAATTTCTTAATAGCCTCATGACAATATTTAAAAATAGAAGGCCAAAAACAGCCAGTGCGTAGGATTTTCTGAGTTGTAGCCATCCTAGAAAGATGACCGCCACATGCCCCTAAATGGCAGTCATTAAGAACTTGTTCAGCCTCGTCATGGGTGAGGCATCATCGGAGAATGGTATCTATACCATGTCTATACAATGTATCATTGAGGATAAGATAGTACTTTGCATGGTCACCGAACACAGCGACGATCCTCATGAGATATAGTAGGCTGAAAACGATGTGTCTAGAGATAAATGATTAAATCTCCATACCATGGGTCAGTTGTGCTTATTAGGAACATAAACTCATCCGGGAATGAATCACTAGGCTCAGAATCCGTTAAATCACAAGGAAGATCACACATCAACTCGGCAAAAAATAAAGACTTCTTTGAAGTGGCTTTGGAAAATTCAAGATCAAACTCATGTAGGATAACAATCCATCGGGAGTATTTTCCCCCTAGCACCTGACGAGTCAGGATGTAGTACATAGATTTTTAGTCTGCGAGTACAGTAGTGGTGCGAAGCAGGATGTAGTGACAAAATTTTTGGACAACAATGACTGTGGCCAATGCTAGCTTCTCCACACATGAGTATTGAGTTTCGGAATCCAAAATATTCTTACTGGCATAATAAATCACTTGTTCTAGGCCGTTCTGGTCCTCTTGAGCTAAAACCATTCCGATAGTAGTAGTAGAGGCAGCAAAATACAAGATAAAATCCTTCGAGTAATCTGGGGGGTGTATGATGGGTGAATGAGTCAGAGCATATTTGAGATTATAGAAGGATCATTGGGCCTGGTCATCCTAGAAGAATGGAGTGTTCTTCTTAAGGAGACGCATATAACCATGCGTTTTCTCAGCGAAGTTACAAACAAAACTACGAATAAATTTTTCCTTCCCTTGCAAACTTTGGAGTTCAAGCAAGTTGGTTGGGGTAGGTAAAGTGAGTATTGCAGCAATATTTAAGGGATCAATCCGAATACCATCCTTGGAGACTATGAAGCCTAATAGACATCCCGTCTCAATGCAAAAAACACATTTGTGTGGGTTCAGCCGTATCTTGTAATGGCGACATCTCAAGAAAATGTCTCTAAGATGTCGAGGATGGTCTTCCCAAGCTGTGAGTGCGTAGGGAGATCATCGAGGTAAGGCTCCACAATATTCTTAATGTCATGAAATGCATAGGACATGGCACGCTGGAATGTGGCCCCAGTGTTCTTAATTCCAAAAGGTAACTTCTTGTAGGTAAAGGTTCCCCACGGGAATATAAATGTCGTCTTATGCTGATCGGTGGGCAATATCTCAATCTGATTGTAGCCGAAAAAGCCATCCATAAATGAGAAAATGAAACTCTCAGCATAGTTATCGATAATCTGATCGATGTGAGGATTTGGAAAGTTGTCCTTGGGACAAGCTTTATTCAGATCTAGTTTTTGGGTACACAGGTTACTCCCAAAAGACCGAACACCTTTAGCAACTGCTTCACACAAATAGATCATATATCAACACACTGATGTTTGTCATGTGGTTAAAACCCTCGAGAGGGAAACAGTCCATGGCCTTAGACAAATAGCTACTTGGAGCAATTTATTATGCAAAAGAAAGAAAGTTACATGAGCTTCTCATAATCGATCAACTAGCCAAGGACCCTCTATGCTCTTTAAATAGAGATCATAAACCAATCGGGTGTTAAGCCACGGATCAATGGTAGGTATGATCTAAGAGAAGTTGAACCGTTGGATCACTCCATGTCTAGAACATATCATGACCATCACATTAGAATATTTACAAATGCATACTAATGCATACTAAAGAAACATACTTTTACCTAACAGATATATTACACAAGTTGATCTTAACTAACTCCTAAGTGTCTAAATATCCTAACATCCCCCCTTAAGAACAACTTGGGATAGGATTGAAGGATTTACAAAAGTGACACTATTAAGAGAAGGAAGGAGGCATTAGAGCCTATCCCCCCTTAAGGGCACATTCCTAAACTCCTAACATAGACCGAAGTTTAGAAAACTTTGCTTCTGTAAGACACTTGGTGAAGATGTCTGCAACTTGATCATCTGTAGGGAAATAGAGTACTTCAATAACACGATCATGAATAATATTTCTGATGAAGTGCATGTGTAGCTCAATGTGTTTTCTACGTTGATGTAGAACTGGATCTTTGGCAAGCTTGATGGCACTTTGATTGTCGCACCAAAGTGGAGTAGGTTGTTGCTGCTCGAATCCAAACTCTGAAAAGATCTGTCGAAGCCATAAAGCTTCCTGACTGGCATTAACTACGGCTCGATATTATGCTTCTGCTGAAGAAAGAGTAAGAGCTTGTTGTTTCTTACAAGCCCAAGTGACAATTCCATATTCCAGACTGAAAACATAACCTGCAGTAGACTTTCAATCATCAGGATCACCAGCCCAATCTGAATCAGTGAAACCAACCAACAAAAGTTTACCCCCTGTACTATAATGAATCCCAAACTGAATTGTACCTCGAATATATCAAAGTATTCTTTTTGCTACTTTCCAGTGACTTTCATGAGGAGTTTGCATATAACGGGCAACACGACCAACGGCAAAGGAAAGGTCAGGATGGGAATAAGTCAAGTATAAAAGACTACCAACAAGTTGATGATACAAGGGGGCATCTACTTCAGGGTAAGTACAAGTGGTAGAAAGTTTGACTCCAGATTGGAAGGGAGAAGGGGTTGGCTTACAATCTTCCATGTGGAAGCGATGAAGAAGGTCACAAGCATACTTAGACTGGGAAAGAAATATTCCTTCTTTGGTTTGCAAGACTTGGAGACCAAGAAAATAATGCAAATGTCCTAAGTCTGACATTTCAAAATTTTGTTTAAGACTAGATTTCACATGGGTTATAAGTTTAGGGTCACTACCAGTAAGGATAAGATCATCAACATAAAGAACAAGTATGATGAGATGGTTTTCTACTTTCTTGGTATAGACATTGGGGTCATAATGGCATCTACAAAAACCAGTGTCAAGGAGAAATCTATCCATTTTGGCATACCAAGCTCTAGGAGCTTGCTTAAGGCCATATAAGGATTTCTTAAGGAGACAAATAAGGCTAGAGTTATCCTGAACATATCTAGGAGGTTGTTCCATGTAAATTTCCTCATGTAAATCACCATGTAAGAAGGCATACTTGACATCCATTTGATGGACTTCTCAATTATGTAAGGCTGCAAGGGAAAGAACAAGGCGAATGGAGTTCATTTTTCCTATAGGGCCAAAGGTTTCATTGTAGTCAATCCCTTCAACTTGGGAAAAACCTTTGGCAACTAACCTTGCCTTAAGTCTTTCAACACTTCCATCTGATGCATACTTAGTTCTGTATACCCATTTACATATAACATTTTTTTTTCCTTTTGGAAGAGGAACAAGATCCCAAGTATCATTCGCCATTAAGGAACGATATTCTTCATCCATAGCTGCATCCCAATCTGGATTTCCTGAAGCTTCTACAAAAGTTTCTGGATCATGATTCTCGGAAACTTGAGCCAAAAGAGAAGAGGCTCGCTGAAAATGAGAACGTGTTTGTCGTTGATCTCTAGGATCATCGACAAGATCACCAGCTACTTCACATGTTGAACAGACCCATCGAGGAAGTATTGGTGCTGGTGCAATTGGAAGAACATGAGCAGGCGGAGGTGGATTTTCATCCTCACTGTCATCATCAAAAATTGGAGTTGGAAACCTGTCAAGGAAGCTGGAAGAAGAAGAAGAAGAAGGAACAATCGTCGAATCAGGCTCGCAAGCCAAAGATGGCACACCCACCAAGTTAGGCTCACAGGCCAAGAGATTTTCATCAAATTTAACATCTCTTCTAATGATTATATCATGTGAATGGGGCTGAAGAAGTCTATAACCTTTTACATCTTCAGAATATCCAACAAATATGCACTTTTCACTTTTAGGTTGCAATGCTTTCCGTTTTTCATCCTGAATGTGAGCCCATGCTTCACAACCAAACACACGAAAGTGACCTACATCTGGTTTAATTTTACTCCATGCTTCTTTCGGTGTTATACCTTGGAAAACTTTAGTGGGTGTGCGATTAACTATGTAATTTGCACAATTTATGGCCTCAGGCCAATATTGAAGACTTAGTCCATTAGATTGGATCATACAATTAGCCATTTCTTTTAAAGTGTGGTTCTTCCGTTCAGCTACACCATTTTGTTGTGGTGTATATGGAACAATATGTTGTTGTTGGATTCCTTGTTCAATGCAAAAAATAGTGAACTTGTTGTTAACATATTCTCCTCTATTGTCAGATCTTAACTTAATAATTTGATGACCAGATTGTTTTTCAACAAGAGCCTTGTAGGCCAAGAACATGTTAAATACTTCGCTCTTAAGTTTTAGGAAGTAAACCCAAGTGTGTCTGGAGTAGTCATCAATGAAAGTTAAGAAATATTTGAAACCAGAAAAGAAAGCAGATGGAAGAGGGCCACACAAGTCACTATGCACAAGCTCCAAGGGAACCGAGGCGTGCCAAGAGGCATGTTTGTCAAAATTGTCCCGATGATGTTTTCTGAGTACACAACCAGAACAAACACCATGCTTGCAAGATACCAGTGGAAGACCAGTCACCATATTGTATTTACATAATTGTTGCAATGAGCGATAATTTAAGTGACCAAATCGCTCATGCCAAATTTTGCTCAAGTTATCACTATGAGCAACAAAAACTGAAGGAAAAGGTGATGACCCAAAGTTGTTAAATTTGTACAACCTGGTAATATCATCAACAGTTCCAGTAGCAAGGACATTTTAAGGATTTTTAAAATCCTTGATTACAACTTAGTGAGGTGTAAATGTCACAGTTTTACCTTCACCTGAATGAGCAATTTGATATACTGATAACAAATTGCAGGAAATTTTTGGAACACATAGTACATCACTGAAATGACCATTTTCTACTGAAACTGTTCTAGATCCTACAGCACTTATAGATCTATCATCACCAACAAATATTTGTTTGGTGTTACATTCATGCATAGTAGAAAAGATGGATTTATCCTTAGCCATATGATAAGATGCTCCAGAATCAATGAGCCATTCAATTGAAGTAGAAGAAGAAGATGCACTATAAGAGTAACCAGAAGCACAAAGTGCATGTCCATAAGAGCTAGATTCTGAAGACGAATCTAGGCTGATGTGGTGCTTCTTCATTGCTGCTTCCAAGGCTGCCATCTTCTTAAAACACTTAGATTCATCATGATTATCTTTCCCACAAAAATTGCAATGACGCTTAGTCTTCTTTCCTTTTTGCTTGGATCCTTTGTCATTTTTTAAAGAAGGAGCTGACTGAGAAGGTTTGGGACCCTTGTTGTTTTTCTTATTATTGCAAAAATTCAGTTTCTTGGGAGGTTTGGACTTTTCTTTCTGTTGGGACAATAAGGCTTTCCCAGATGTATCTGCATTGTTAATTATTCCAAGATGAATGAGCTTATATTGCTCTCTAATTAAAGAATCACAAAAGGATTCAAGGCTAAGCTCTTAATAGCTAGCTGTAGTCAAGGCTTCTTTCATGGAGTAGAATGTAGATACAAAAACAGAATATGCAGGTCCAAGTTTTGAAAGAATATGATAAATACATTGTTTGTCTTCTTTCTTAATCTTGCATTCTGCACATAATAGTCTAAGAGTTTTATACTTAGATAAATAGTCTTGAATGCATGAAAAATCATTTGGATTCAAGGAAAGCAACTCATTCTCAAGTTGATGACCCCAAATTTCATTGTGTTTACCAAACACAGATTCCAACTTTTCCCAAGAGAGATTAGGTTAATCAATTCCAAATATGTGGAATCACAAATCAGTAGACATTGAGATCCTAATCAATCCACGAGATTCATCACATCTATTTTCCCATTTAATTTTCTTATCATCATCAGTGGGTTCTGTTTCTTTCCCTGAGGTTATCCTGAAAAGTCCCCTACTTCGTAGAACATCCTCCATACGAGATTTCCATGAGAAATAGTTAGAACTTGTAAGTATAATATCACAAGGGGAGGCTATACTATAAAATAATGGCTGGAAAATAGAAACTAATTGTCTAGTTGCAAAGAGCTCGAAAAAATATGCAGTTTAAAAAAAATGACACTGAAAACTAATTCTGGATGATGAAGTTATGCTTGATCAAAGAAAATGTTGAAGATGTCCCCAATAGTGATGTGGCAGATATTAACTTGACCAACTAAAAAAAAGAACCCCCCTCTTCCCAAGATCAACCTTTGACAATCACTTTACAATAAATTTGTTTTGAAGTGAATCACTTTTGTAGAATAAGTAAGGTTCACTTTTACAATAATGTTATTTTTAAATAGTGCGGAAATAAATTAAAAGAGTTAAGTGACTCACTTTTTATTTTATTTTATTTATGTGAGATGCACTTTTACAATAAAGTAACTTGAAAATAGAAATTGCATGCACTAAAAGTAGGTTAATAAGACTTGAACTCAAGACCTATTAAGGAATAAAGCAACTTTAGACCAAGTGAGCTAAGTTTAAAAGATACATAAAATAATGGAAAGAGGAAGGGGGCTTTTTTTTCTTAACTCTTCTCTTTCATTCTCCGTTCTTGCCTTTTTTTCTGCAAATCACAAAAAAAAAACGAAAAACAAAAAACAAAAAACTTTTCCCACACAATGGGGTTAGATCTTGGTTAGCTTACCCGTAAAGTGTATGTTTTCAAGTTTTCTTGTTGTTTCTGATTTTCTGTGATCGCACAAGGTGCACGGCAAAGAGCATACGTAGCCGAGAAGACAAGAAAAAAACTTTCCCTTATTGTTTCTGATTCACCGTGATCGCGCAAGGTGCACGAAAAAGAGCATACACAGTCAGGGAAGGGAAAAGTCCGAGACTAAAACAAAAAATATCTAATAATAAAACTAATAAGATATGAGAGATTTAAAAAAAAACAAATCTGTCACTGTAACATTATACCTTCAGAATTGCCAAAATGGGTGTTTCTGGAACAAACGGAAATGGTTTTCAGTGAAACAAAAACTATTTCTCAATGGAAACGTCACTTTGGACGCAATGGAACAGCTCCCATAGGCTAAAAATGCACAAAAAATCCAAAACCAAAAACCATTTCAAAGTTTTGGCAACACCGGTTCCAGATCTAGATCAAAACCGAAAGCGGCTCTTATAAACTCTTTGATACCATGTTCGGGTACACAAGGTACTCCCAAAAGACCAAACACCTTGAGAAACCACTTCACACAAATAGATCACAGATCAACAGACTGATGTTTGTCACGTGGTTAAAACCCTCGAGAAGGAAACAGTCCACGGCCCCAGCCAAATAGCTACTTGGAGCAATTTATTATGCAAAATAAAGAAAGTTACATGAGCTTCTCATAATCGATCAACTAGCCAAGGACCCTCTATGCTCTTTAAATAGAGATCATAGACCAATCGGGTGTTAAGCCACAGATCCATGGTAGGTATGATCTAAGAAAAGTTGAACAGTCGGATCACTCCATGTCTAGAACATATCGTGACCATCGGATTAGAATATTTACAAATGCATACTAAAGAAACACACTTTTACCTAACGGATATATTACATAAGTTGATCTTAACTAACTCCTAAGTGTCTAAATATCCTAACATCTAGGAAATCGATACAGACTCAAATAGTTCCCTGCTTTTTGTTCACAGGAACAATATTCGATACCCATTTCGTTAGCGGTATAAGATAGATAAATCCTGTCTTCAGAAGTTTTTCGACTTCGGCTTTGATAGCCACAGCCTTTCGCAGATGGACTTGTCTCAATTTCTTCCTAATCAGTATGGCCGTAGGATAGGTTTTGATCTCGTGGACTACAATGGATGAATCTATCCCAGGCATTTCTTCATAGGACCAAGCAAAAATATCTCAGAATTCTTTAAAAAGTGCTTTATACTCTTCAGTTTCATCTATTGAACAGTTTTTCCCTATGTGAACATGTTCAATAGTTCCATACTTGACTAATACATCGATTGGAACCGTTTTGGTAATGTTGCATAAATTGCCTTCAAACTCAGAATCTTGCAACAAGACAAGTGTTTGCGGATCGTCGACAATATCAGTACCCAAGAGAGATACAAAATCATTATCTGTCGAACTGGTATTAGGGAGGAATGAAGATATATAATGGTGATCCTCCCATACGGATGTACTTGTATTCATAATATCTATAATAGACTCATCCGATGGAAAAGTCTCGGAGAGATAATCCAGAGTAGGAAGCAAAGGTTCTAACCAGTAGGACAAGTGATAAGGATCCGAAGCCACCAGATGAAGATCATTTGTAGGAACATCGGAAACATATTGGATGGCATCATAAACTGCTTCATGCGGGCTGAGGGAGGATGTCTCAACAACTTGTTTACCCTTAGCATTGTAATTAAATGAAGAGATCATATTGATTGTTGTTGTTTCTATGCTAGAAGGGGTTGACGGTGTTAGAATAATCAAACCCATAGTATTACCCACTTAGACATTAATCCATTTATTTTTGTCTTATTTGCCTAGTTCATGAGTCCCACCATGTGCAAGTTGCTAATTGCCTATCCATAGAGGTAAAACTTGCCATCTTTAACTCATGTAGCGCTTGGGAAATCCTTAGGAATCAAATCTGCTTTATTCCTGGCCTCCTAGGCGCCCTTCTGCTTTTTCTGCTTTATTGACTGCTTTTTCAGTGTTTTAAGGAACATAGGAAAGCAAGACTAGGTGAGGTGAACTTGTTTTCTTGCCCTTCCATCCTCCACTCTTTCCTCCATGCAAAAGCATGTATGAGCTACCATTCCACCACTCATTAGCTTGCCCATGTGCCCTTTCCAATTCGTGAGCCTCATGACAGATTTGGGATCAGCTTTTTACACCTATGGGGGATTTGCCTATTTTGGGTAAGCCTGCTTTATGCTAGTTTTGGATGCCTCCTTATGCATTCGACCTATTGATGTATTCTATATATACAGAAACCTATGTTATTATAGGGTTGGCTATTGTACACTGAGTTAATATAATTTTGTGTTACAGCTCCATTTTCAGTCTCCATTGTTGACAATTTTGCATGATCAATTGTAATTTGTTGTGAGTGAAATTAATCTATTGCTGGTCAAATTTCTACATGGTATCAGAGCCATTGTAGGTTGTTACTCTCCTTCAAAAAAAATTTTGTAGGTTCGACATCAAGACTGGGAGCCTTCTACTGACAGTCGGGACTGATTTTCTAAAGCTATGGATTCACAGAAAACTATCTTGACTCCCTTCAACTTTTTTGAATGGAAAGCAGAGATGGAGATCTTGTTGATAGCGAAAGGCCTCTACAGGGTGACTATGGCAATAGAAGCAGAGCCCAATGCAGCTGCAGAGAAGATCAA
>LPNX010376573.1:596526-620316 GCA_001517045.1 Pseudotsuga menziesii
AAAAAGGGCCAATTAGCTGATCAAGCATGAAACAGAGTGTCATTGCACTCTCATCTACAGAAGCTGAGTACAGAGGAGTTGTCAATACAGCAACTCAGTGTTTATGGTTTCAGGGTTTACTTGGAGAGTGTGGTTTCAAACCTGAGTACTCAACTACCATCTACTATGATAACCAGAGTACCATTCGAATCTGCAAAGATCTAGTTCAGAAGCAGAGAACCATACACATTGAGATTCACATGCACTACATGAGAAAGCTTGTGCATGATGGCACCATTCACCTACTCTTCTGTTCATCTTCAGAACAAGTAGCTGATATCTTCACCAAAGCATTTTGTGAGAAGACCTTCAGCAATCTCAAATCACTGCTGGGGATTGCTGATCATGCTGTCAAAGCATGAGTGGAGACAAGATTCTACAATTTTGTTTTACAGTCCATGTTTAAGGGAGGATTTTCCCAAGTTGGTTTTGCCTCTTTCCTTGGTTCATATGGAATTGCAGTATGTAAAAGGGTGACTAAGCCTTGTTTCTAGGCCCTGTATTTTGATTTATTACTCATAAAGTCAGGCTTAATGGGGGGTGTTAGAATAATCAAACCCATAGTATTACCCACTAAGACATTAATCCATTTATTTTTGTCTTATTTGCCTAGTTCATGAGTCCCACCATGTGCAAGTTGCTAATTGCCTATCCATAGAGGTAAAAATTGCCATCTTTGACTCATGTAGCAATTGGGAAAGCCTTAGGAATCAAATCTACTTTATTCCTGGCCTCCTAGGTGCCCTTCTGCTTTTTCTGCTTTATTGACTGCTTTTTCAGTGTTTTAAGGCACATAGGAAAGCAAGACTAGGTGAGGTGAGCTTGTTTTCTTGCCCTTTCATCCTCCACTCTTTCCTCCATGCAAAAGCATGTATGAGCTGCCATTCCACCACTCATTAGCTTTCCCATGCACCCTTGCCAATTCGTGAGCCTCATGACAGATTTGGGATCAGCTTTTTACACCTATGGGGGATTTGCCTATTTTGGGTAAGCCTGCTTTATGCTAGTTTTGGATGCCTCCTTATGCATTCAACCTATTGATGTATTATATATATATATAGCAACCTATGTTATTACAAGGTTGGCTATTGTACACTGATTTAATATAATTTTGTGTTACAGCTCCATTTTCAGTCTCCATTGTTGACAATTTTGCATGATCAATTGTAATTTGTTGTGAGTGAAATTAATCTATTGCTGGTCAGAATTTCTACAGACGGAAACACACCCATGAGGGTGAAGTATTTCAACATCCCTACCCCAATCAACTGGTAAAGAGGAGGGGACTGACCTAGCAAAGGGATATTATTCATCATAGGAGTGGTAACATCCAACGTACAAAATTCAAGTTGATCAATTGTTACAATCCTTCCCAAATGTGAAAACTGGAGGGTTCTAAATACTGTCAAAGCGATAGTGGTCATAGCATAGAACCAGTTTCTCCCTAAGATAAGATTGTAGTCTAACGGGGCATCCACTACTTCCACCTAAATGGAAATAGTTTTTCCCCCTAGCTCGACTGAAAGGGTTGGCATGAGACCGTAGGGATGGAAACCTCTTCCATCAAAGGCTTTTAGTTTTGTCAAAGATTTTACAAGCTTGGGAGAGCTAATGGCTTTCCAACAAGACAAAGACAAAATATAGGTTGAAGCACCTTCATATAGAACAATCCTAAAGACCTTTTTTCCAACTACTCTAGTTATGACTTGAAAAGCTAGTTGGTGGGTAATATAGGTTTAAGGTTCTCTAGATTGAAATAAATCAGATTCATGTCACTCGGGTCCGTGGCTCCCAAAGCTGTTAATAATTTTTTGCATTGTGTGGGACAGCTTTGGACCACTTCTAAGGTAGACATTGCACATGGTGCCTGAGTTAGGTATTCTATGACATTATAAAACTATGCAGCTCAGGAATCAGGGTTAAAAATATCCTTCCTAAGAGTACTCTTGGGATTCTCTATCGTTAGGGGGCCATTGGACGAGGATGTAGGAGAACCAGTAGAAGGATATTTATCAGGAGAAGGTTTGTCAATTTTCTTCTCCTCTGGTTTGTCATATGATTGACTTTGAGTTGTTATATTAATAGTATTCGATGACATCATTCGAATTTCCTCTGTGGAACTAGAATTTCCTTGGTTATACATGTGGTCTACCAATTGTTGCTGAGAAGGAAAAGGATCAATGAGAACTGTTAATGTGGGGTCACTCTTTAAAAATTTATTAATTTCATCACGTCGAGGACACTCTTTCGTGAAATGATCGCCACCACACAATAGGCAGTGATACTTAGCTTTTCTTTTTCCTTTATTGTCATTCTCCAGGGCCATAGGTTTGGGGTTTTCCTATTGGTTTTTGGGTTTCTTGTTTTTACCTTTTCCTTTCTTCTTATTACCGGATGATTGCATACTTTGAATAGAATTCACCTTAGTGTAAACCATAGGGTTGGAAGGAGCAGGAGTGGAAGGATTAGGTTGTTTGGCAACTTTAACTATTGACGGGGGCTGGATTGAACCAATAACTCCATCAACAAGAGTTTCTGCAGGTGGCTTAGCCAGGTCAATGCTGGATCAAGGAGCTTGAGGAATGAGGTCATACAAAGTTCCAGACTGGGAATAGACCAAGTCTAGATACTGCACGTGACTAATGGTGTTCTCTTCAGTAACAGCACCCCCCATAGCCACATCTCAGGAAATGGGTGGAAACAAAGATTTCGTGAACCAATCAGCCAAAATTTGGTCTGAGATAAGAGCTTTAACGAGCCTTCTCTTCCTTCTCCATTCATGAATATGATCTGAAACATGTGTGGAGGTGTTTTGATGCAAAGAGGTTAAAATTTCTGTGCCCGTTTCCTATCGAATGGGTAGCTGAAAGTGTGTGAGGAAAACCGTTGCCAAAGCACTAAAATCCACAAACGAGTGTCGTGGAAGTTCAATATACCACTTCACGGCCCTGCCAGTCAAAGTGAGCTGGAAGATTCTTAATTGAATAGAATCATCCATCAAGAAATTGGACGAACATCATAGATGGAAAGTCATAACATGATTTTTAGAATCATCTCCCTACTTACCATTGAATTTTGGAATATCCGATGGTAACTTGACTGGAATGGGAGGCCATGAAGCATTGTGTTGGATGGGGTCATTGATCAATTTGGAAAAATCAGGCAAGTCCAAAGTTGCTGGGAAAGGTAATTGACGATTCGGTTCAACATACTGGTAATATTGATAAGGCATGTAACCACCAGTATGACCGTAAGTGGACTGATACACATGCTGTTGAAAAGGATGATGAGATGATGAACCTCTGGAAGATGGACCTCCAGGGTTAGGGTCGCCAAGACCACCAGGGCCATTAGGAGGATTAGGAGGATGATTTCCAAGACCTCCAAGACCACCAGGACCTCTGGGGCCATCGAGACCACCAGGACCACTGGGACCACCAAGGGGAGGACCGCCAAGACCTTCAAGACCACCGAGGGGAGGACCACCAGGAGGAAGACAGCCAGAACCTCCAGGACCACCAAGACTCAGACTGCCAGAACCTCTAGGACCACCAGGAGGAGGACTGCTAGGACCTCCAGGACCACCAGAAGGAATACTACTAAAACCTCCAGGACCACCAGGAGGAGGACCACCAGAACCTCCAAGACCACTAGGAGGAGGACCACTAGGACCTCCAGGACCACCAAGAGGAGGACCCCCAGCCCCCCCAAGGGGAGGGCCTCCGTAAGGTGGCCCTTTGGGACCCCCAAGACCACCAAGACCCATGGGGGGAGGACTTCCATAGGGTGGTCCTCCGCCACCTCCAGCTGTATGAATAGATATCCCCCCCAAAGCTTGCGTGTAGGACCAGTGGGGTTACCCCCATGCAGTAAAAGTATTTCTAGGATATGGAATTCTAGTATATGACATGCCTATAGGGGTAGATTGGTAATTCATATTTCCTACAGGTACTTGATTTGCTGGGTAACCATACCCCCAGGAATCTTGATTAATGATAGGTTGTGCCCCTAAGGGTTGGCCTAAACTCAATGGAGGGTTTACTATATTCGTAGGAGGAACATAAACTATGGATTGTCCTACATCAAAGGTTTGTCTATTATTCACAACAATCCCATTAGTGGGTAACGTAGGTCGCACCGAGGGTTCCCCCCCCCCCCCCGGCGCCAGAAGGTACTGACACTAGTGGAACTGAAGGTTTCCCGCTAGCCACAGCAAGCAATGGATGACTCGAGACAAACCTAGAACTTACTACTGTAGGGGCAGAATTAGAGGTTGGACCTGGATTGCAAGAAGTCTCACCATGTACTGGACGACCTTTAGAAGAATGTTTAATTTTAGATAGGGGCCAAGGGTCCATATTATGATGGAGAAGAGCTGACATAGGTTCTTTATGAGGTATGGGGGTTGCTAATATCGAATCTAATCTCTGCATTCTCTCTTGAAAATCACATGCACGGTGAACAGAATCTTGGATTTGTCTATATTCTTCTTCACCTGGTGAAGATTGTTCAGGAGAGGGCCTATTTACCCTGAATGAGGTAATGGCTTTCCCCATGGAAGTTCCCCAAAACGGAGCATCTGAACCATAATCTGGACGAACAGGGCTATCAACACAACCTTCCATAGGACCATGGAAAGAAGTGTCACCGACATAATTTTGTTGAGCCAAGGGATTTGTATAAGAAGTGAATTGGTCTCCACTTTCTACAACTATATTCTCTTCCACCTGGGAAGTAGTTGCAGCTCCTTGGACAGTAGCTTCCACTGGAGATTCTCCTGTAATGAGAGGAAAGTTGGGTGGTAAACCCTGTGTTCTTCTGGACTATCTCAAACAAAAATTAGCCAGATTGCATAGTTCCTAATCTAACCTAGGGTTTTAAAACTAAGAAAAAACACACGAAAAACTTTCTCCTACTCAAGCTATAGGCCAAAAAGCAAATTCAAATGATAGGATGAGTTCAAATGGCCGGTCTCTCACCAGGATTGTCAAGTAGGTGCAACTCATGATATGCCACAAGGGTACGTGCGTAGTAATCTCCCCAAATGTTGTTTTCAGTGTATTGATCTACACAAGATGGCCAAAGGGCTTTTCTCAGATAGATAGGGTATACTAGTGGGGTCTCCCGATATACGCAAGGTATGTGGGAGCTCAAATCGGTAGTAGTGTTGTCTAATGCACAATCGTTCACAAGGGGCCTTCCGATATACAATCGAGTACGTGAAGTACCTTTCTATATACCTTAAGGGTATGTGAAAGGCCGTTTGATATACCAATGGTACGTAGAAGAACCACGCGAGTCCCAAGATGTAGTGCGGACAAGTAACGACAGCTTCTACGGTTAACGATGCCCAAACACGTCTCTAACCTAGCACTCAAATTTCTATACAAATTTTAATCCTATAACTACCGTTAATTTTAAAGCGGACAGTTAGGTGAATGCATGAGCTTTTGACAGAAAAGTAAAACCATGTAGATATGAAATGCAACTTCATTCACTTTACCATTCAGTATGCCTAATTACGAGAAGGAGAGAAAGTGTTTTTCTTTTCAATTTTGCTTTAAAACCAAAAAATTCCCCAAACAACTATACTAAAAAATCCTTTTTCTGAACATACAATCAAACAATACTTTCTTCAAATCAACTCTTTTCGAAAGCACATAGGTAGGGAAATATCTCTTTTCAAATGGAGAAGAAAGACAAACGACACTCAAATATGCATATGAAGTTATACTTTCGATTTTCTCTGAAGCATGGAAATATCTAACTTAAACTATTGATACTTTTTCCTTTTGATGAAATAATGATGCAAAAGAGACAAAAGAATAGAGGAGACCTCAAATCTTGTGAGGCTAATCAGAGATCCAATGGCTTAGGCTCAATGAAATAATGACCTAATCTCAACAAATTTTCTTTTTAGAGTGAAAAGAAGTCTTTCTCACACTTGACAAGAAATTGAAACAAGCAAACTAGTCTAAGGGAGTCTTTCTTTTCAGTGATAGTCTATAATAAGCAAAGATCTAATCTGACCTATAGTTTCCAACTAACTCCTTTTAAGAAAAAACAAACTTACAAGCAGTAATGAATGATGAATCTAACCTAGATTTTTTATTTGAACAAACAAGCAATTTCCACATAGAAATTCTAGATTTCAATCACTCAAACAAGTTCAAACAAGTCTGGATAAGACCAATTAAACACACTAAATCCAAAAAATCACAATTTTTTCACAAAAACTTGAAAAAAATCAAAGTCTAGACTAGGCCTACCTGGTACCGCGTAGATCAAGTTGTTGACAGACGGTTTTGAGGCAGAACCCCTTCTTGCTCACTGGATTCAGGCGATGGCATCACCTATTGCTAACTGGACTCAGGAGGTGGCATCGTTTCTTGCCAAAGGCACATGTGCGGTTCTCTATAATAACCCAAAACAATAGGAGAGTGAAAAATCAAGTTATAAATGCCAAAAACTTCATAAAAACTGATGAATCGACCACAATACAGAGCACGAAAAGTTAAGGTGGCTCAAATATGAAGAGATTCGGATATTTCAAACCAAAACTTTCAGTAGATCAGATGTAGATCTGACTGCAAAGATAAGAGGCTGGAGCTTGGATTCGGACAAGAGTAGTTCAGAAACTGAGGAAGAATAAGACGGATCTATCCCCAGTGGAGTCGCCAAATTTGTTATCGGGAATATATCACCTTCTGCAAACATAAGTTGTTCCTCTGGTTTGAATGGTTCAGATCCAGAACAAATGAGTGAATAACTCGATTGAAGACCTTCCTTGAACGTTATAGATCCCTGGAATGTAACTATGATGAAGGTCCTATATACCTATTAAACATATCAAACATACAAAGACATCAAAGCTACCAAAAAACCATCTACACATCCATATTAGTGAATAAGGAATCCAATAACATATATGTGAGATTAACGCAACAAACATGTGGGAAGGAAATCAACTTTGCATTAGAAAATAAATGAAAGAGCTTACAACCATGTGCCTTAGTGCCAATACACTCCTTCACAAGACTAGCACCTTGTCCCCGATAGCTCCAACTTACTCCACAATTGCTCTCTAATGGATCAGGCCAGGGTATCAATTCAACGGCATAACTCTAGTATTCTTCTCTCCCCCCTCAACCATGGAGTATGAGATTGTATTTATAGAGTTCAAATGGATAGGATGGTTGAGATATTGGTAGGTGAGGTGGCTACAAGATCCTACAAAGAGGGATCTCGACCTTAACCAACCCAGGTGAGTAGGGATAAGGTTAGACAAGGCTCTTATTCTAGAAGCCTCAAGAAATCTCCTTGTTTCACCTTTTACCAAGGGCACCGATTATACTCCTTTATGATAGAGCGATGATGGGTAGGAACCGTGCCAACAACATAGGTTAAAGGCGGTGGCACTGCCTGGTTCTCACACAACTAGTGCGGTGCTGAACAAGGTACCGCTTATCTGCTTGAGGGTAGAAACGGTGCTACAACTTTGTATGTTGGAATCAACACCTAGAGTAGGATTCTCTTCAAGTTTGGGGTTTGAGGGAAAATTTCTGTGTTAGGGATCCTATCACATGCTGGTGACAGATTTTGAGTGTAACAACATTCACCGTGCACCTCATAATGAGACTATATCGGCTAGATTTCCCTATAATATGGATCCTTGGCCTGGGGCTGAAATTAGAGCTTCCAATGATGGTTATCTAGCACATGGTGAGACTTCTCATCATCCAGGTCAAACCTCCAATTCTGCTCCTACAGTTTTGAATTATAGGTCTGTCTCTAGTCATCCTATACTTTCTATGGCTCAGGGGAAACACCCGGCACAACCTACGTTACCCATTAGTGGAATTGTTACTAATACTATATAGACCTCTACTATAGGACAATCTGCACTATATGTTCCTCCCACCAATACAAATATGGTAAACCCTCCTTTAAGTTCAAGTTAGCCCTTAGTGGTACAACCTGTAGTTAATCAACGCTCATGGGGTAATGGTTACCCAGCAAACCAAATACCTGTATGGAATATCAATTATCAACCTACCTCTACAGGAGTTCCCTATACTAGAATTCCATACCCTAGGAATACGTTTACACCGTGGGGGAAACCCAACTGGTCTTACATGCCAGCAATAGGAGAAATACCTATTCATATTGTTGGAGGCGTAGGAGGACCACCTTATGCAGGTCCTGGTGGTCCTCCTCCTAGAGTACCTGGAGGGCCTAGCGGTCCTCCTCCTGGTGGTCCTGGAGGTCCTTATGGTTCGCCTCCTCTTGGAGGTCCTGGTGGTCTGCCTCCTCCTGGAGGTCCTGGTGTTCCTCCTCCTGGATGTCCTAGAGGTCACGGAGGTCCTAGCGGTTCTCCTCCTGGTGGTCCTGGTGGGCGAGGATGTCCTAGAGGTCCAGGAGGGCCAGGTGGTCCTAGTGGTCCTAGCGGTCCCAACCCTGGCGGTCAACCCCCTTCAGGTGGATCTTAGGGAAGTTCATCATCTCACCAGTCATTTCAACATCCTGTATACCAATCAACATATGGTCCTACTGGTGGATACATGCCTTATCAATACTACCAGTATGTGGAACCCAATCGTCAGTTACCTTTCCTAGAAAATTTGGACTTACCTGATTTGTCGAAATTAATAAATGATCCCACTTGACACAACCCTTCATGGCCCGCAATTCCGGTAAAATTGCCATCGGACATTCCAAAATTCGATGAAAAGAAAGGAGATTATCCCAAAAACCATGTTATGACCTTCCATCTGTGGTGTTCCTTGAACTCCCTGATGGATGATTCTATTCGTTTAAGACTCCTCCAGCATACATTGACCGGTACGGCTGCGAAATGGTACATTGAACTTCCAAAACATTCCTTTGTGGGATTTAGCTCTATGGCAACTATTTTCCTTACACACTTTCAGCTACCCATTCATTATGAAATTGGTACGGATCTTTTAACTTCACTCCATCAGAACACCTCCATGCACATATCAGATCATATCCACGAGTGGAGAAGGTAGAGAAGACTCATTAAAGCTCCCATCCCGGACCAAATCCTAGATGATTGGTTCACTAAGTCATTTTTGCCTCCTATCTCCTGATATGTGGCTATGGGCGGTGTTGTTACTAAAGAGCAAGCTATCAATTGCACTCAGCATCTGGATCTAGTCTATTCCCACTCTGGAATGTTGTATGACTTAATCCCACAATCTCCTTGCCCCATCATAGATCCCGCTAAGCCACCAACAAAAACTCTTGTTGATGGGGTGGTTGGTTCAATCTAACCCTCATCAAAAACCAAACCTACCAAGCAAACAAATGCTTCTACCACTGCTCCTTCAAATCCTATAGTTTCCACCGAGGTGAATTCTATTCAAAGTTCATAAGCACTCGACAATAAGAAAAAGGTAAAAGGTAAAAACAAGAAACCTGGGAACCAACAGGAGAATCCTAAACCAACGACCAATGAGAATGATGAAGGGAAGAGGAAATCCAAATATCCCTGCTTATTGTGTGGGGGAAATCACTTCACAAAAGAATGTCCTCGTCGTGATGAGATCAGTAAATTTTTGAAAAGTAACCCCACATCAGCAATTCTTACTGATCCTTTTCCCTCTCAACAACAACTGATAGACCACATGTCTAATCAGGGAACCTCCAATTCCATGGAAGAAATCAGAATGATGTCTTCCGAGACCATCAGTTTGAATACTCATAGTCAATCTTATGACAAGATATTAGAGAAAAAGGATGAAAATCCTTCTTTTGACAAAGTTCCTTCTACTATCTCTCCCCCATCTTCATCTAAATACCCTCTCGTGATCGAAAAACCTAATCTTGATTTAATTTTACGACCACCTAAGGCTACCCTCAGGAAATCTATTTTCAACCCCAATGTCCAAGCTACGCAAATCTATAATGTTATTGAAGATCTAGATCTGGAACCTTGTGCGATGTCTACCCTTGAGGTACTCCAAAGTTGTCCAATGCAACGTAAAAACTTGCTAACAACTTTGGGGGAGTTAGACCCAGATAATACCAACTTGATTCATTTCAATGTAGAGAACTATAAATCTAAACTACCTCACCAACTCGCACTTCATATTGCTTCTAAAGTATTTGGGAGAAAGGTCCATCGAATTGTCCTGGATGAAGGAGCTTTGACATCAGTCTTGTCTATAGCTTGTTGGAAAGTCATTGGTTCTCCTGAAGTTATGAAATCACCTACTACCTTGAAATCTTTTGATGGAGGAGGTTTTCAGCCACATGGTCTATTTCCAACACTTTCTGTCAAGCTTAGGGGAAAGACTGTTTCCATTTAGGTGGAATTGGTTAACACCCCGTTAGATTACAATCTTCTATTGGGGAGGAATTAGTTTTACGCTATGACCATTGTCACTTCAACGATATTTAGAGCTCTCCAATTTCCGCATATGGGGAAGATTGTGACTATCGATCAACTTTATTATTGCACATTGGATGTTACAACGCCCACAGCGAATAACATCCCTATGCTAGGTCAGTCCCCTCCTCCTTACCAATCAATTGGGATAGGTATGTTGAAAGACTCGAACCTCATGGGTGTGTTTCCGTCAACCCCTCCTAGTACAGAAGTGGCGACAATAAATATGATTTCCATAACTAGCTTTAGTACCAAGGGAAAAGAAATTGTTGAGTCATCCTCGCTTGGCCCACATGAAGCAATGTGTGATGCTATCCAATCCATTTCCTATAACCATGTTGATGACCTTCATCTCATAGCTTCGGATCCTTACCACCTGCCTTATTGGTTGGAACCTTCTCTTCCCACTCTAGATTATCTTACACATACTTTTCCTTCAGATGAATCCATTATGGAGATTATGAGTGAGATCGAACCCATATGGGAAGATCATCATCATCGATCTTCTTTTCTTACCAACGCCACTTTAGTGGGTTTTGACCTTGAACCACTTATCAGTACTGATATTTTCACCCATCCGTAAATGCCGTATTGTTGCAAAATACGGAATATGAAGGAAACCCATGAAACATTACTAAAGCAACCCCAATTGACATATCAATCAAACCTGGAACCATTGAACATGTTCACGTAGGGAAGAACTGCTCAATAGAAGAAACTGAAGAATATAGAGCATTATTCAAATAATTTCGAGATATTTTTTCCTGGACTTATAAAGAGATTCCTGGGATAGACCCATCTATCATGGTTCATAAAATTAAAACCTATCCCACAGCAAAACCTATCAGGAAGAAATTGTGTCAAGTCCATCCTCGGAAGGCTGTAGCTATTAAAGCTGAAGTCAAAAAACTTCTGAAGGTAGGGTTTATTTATCATGTACCCCTGACAGAATGGGTATCTAACATTGTCCCTGTGAACAAAAAACAGGGCACCATTAGAGTCTGCATCGATTTTCGAGACCTGAACAAAGCTTGTCCCAAATACAATTTTCCAACTCAGCATATCGATCATATTATTGACAACTGTGCTAGAAGTGTCATATTCTCGTTCATGGATGGTTTTTCTGGCTATAATCATATTGAGATATTACCCATCAATCAGTACAAAACGACATTTATATGCCCATTTGGGGAACTTTTTCCTATAATAAGTTACAGTTTGGCCTCAATAACACTGGAGCTACATTCAAGCGTGCCATGTCCTATGCATTTCATGATATTAAAAACATTGTGGAGCCGTACCTTGACGATCTCCCAGTGCATTCATAGAAATGGGAAGACCACCCTGGGCATCTTAGAGACATTTTTTGAGATGTCATCATTATAACATATGGCTCAATCCACACAAATGTGTTTTCTGCATTGAGACGGTACATCTCCTTGGATTTGTGGTTTCTAAGGATGGAATCTGGATTGATCCACTGAATATTGTTGCTATATTGGCCCTACCTACCCCAACAAATATTGTTGAACTCCAAAGTTTGCAAGGGAAGGAAAATTTTATCCTCCATTTCATTTGCAATTTCGCTAAGAAAACGCATGGTTATATGTGTCTCCTGAAGAAGAATACTCCATTCTTCTGGGATGACCAGGCCTAGCGAGCCTTTGATAATCTCAAACACACTCTGACTCATTCACTCATAATACACCCCCTGTATTATTCAAAGGACTTTCTCTTGTATGTTTCCACCTCTACTACTACCATTGAAATGGTTTTAGCGTAGAAAGATCCCAACGGTCAGGAGCACGTGATATATTACACCAGTAAGAATCTTATTGATTCTGAAACCTGATACTTACGTCTGGAGAAGTTAGCATTGGATACTATCATTGTTGTTCATAAATTCCATCATTATATCTTACTTTTCACTACCACGGTACTTGCAGATCAGAACCCTATGTACTACATCCTGACTCGGCGGGTGCTAGGGGGGTATTAATTCTTGCACATGATCTAGGAACTAAGAATCAAAATCATCAAAGAATTATTAACAAATACTCATGAATTGGAAATAACTGGAATACCAAATAGGTTTCCTCTCTGTATATTATATAAACAATAAAGGATTACAATTTCCATGCATAGCAATAGCTTAACTCCATGAAGAATTCGAATACCTAAGGGACAATTCGAATTCAGTGAGTGAGTCTAGCTTAACTTACTCTTTTCCATGCAATCTCACTCAGTTAACCACTTGAAAAAAACCCTAATTGACTCACCAAACCCTTAACTGAAGTTGGAGTGCAATAAATGACTTAATCTCAACTGAAGGAGATCAAGCACATGTCATAGCAACCAATCATCAAGTGCTAGTACTGCAAGACTCCAATAAACCCTGATGAGGTTAACTGAAGCTGAACTGACCATCAGAAGTTGGTGAAGGCGCCTTGTTCACTCCAGTTCATTAAAATAATAATAAATAATCATTAAATAATATATTTAATGAATGGAGGCGCCTTAACTGACTGTAATTGATTGGTTTAACTGAAAGTAACCACCAATTAGCAATTAGGTGCATTAATGTCACACAGATCACCCATGGAGTGCTCCAGTTAGCCTCCTTGACTGTAGGATAAGGCTAAGTTAGCCTCCTTGACTGTAGGTAGGCGTGGGAGTGACTGGGATGATGGTAATTAATGCTCCACTGATGTCAATTAAACTTAGGATAGTGGTTTAACTAGGCCAATTTGACCGAAGGAGTGAGTATGAAGGTAAATGTCTCCAACACCCCCCCTTAAGCTATACTCAAGAAGAGTTAGAAAACATAGATGCATAAAATGCTAGGTCCCTGGAAACAAAGGCCATAGGTCACCCTATATAATAAATCAACTGAAACAATGCTCAAAACAAACTAAGTGAGGAAAAGAGGGAAAACCCAGTGGGAAAAAACCCCCCCTCAAGCTGAACACTGAAAGTAGTCTGGATCACCCTGATGAACTCACCCCCAATAGTGAACAGAGGTAAGTGACCTTCTTTTCTGAAAATCTCTTGGTGAATATTTCTGGAGGAATCTTCCACTTTTGAAGAATAACAATGCACTCAACTGGATCAGAAATATAAACAGCTGCACGGTGAAAACTGGACCCATGTAGAGCAACTGAAATCATCTGAAGAGAGAGCAAAGGTTCTTGAGGATTTGAACCATGTGTGGAACACTCAAGAAACTTATATGTTGCAGCCCTGAACAGCAAACCATGAGTGGTAAAATCATCCCCAATTTTTAGGATCAAGTGTCCATGCGGATGCAGAATGTCTTCCTCTTTACTAGTTCTGTGAGGAGATGAGCTTGTGACCAAAGGTAGAGAATCCCTGGGACTCTGGAGACCGAATGCTTGAGCTCCATAATCTGATATATATTCTTAAATAGATAATGAATCACAAAATAAAATATCAGCAACCTCACAGGAGGAAACTAACACCAAATCCCCAGCAACAAAATTGAAGAAGAACTGCGGTACTTGATTTTTCACACCGAAATTGGTGAGAGAAACTACAAGCATGGCTGAAAGCTCTTGGATTTTAAAATATGAACAAAATAATATCAGATCAGAATGTAAATCAGATCTAAATAAGTTCACAACAGATCCAAAACAGTGAAATGAAATCAAATCCCCAGCAGCAGTTTTGTAGGAGACTTGCGGTACTTGTTTCTTCACACCGTTGATGAGAACAGCTACAAGCAGTACTGAAGGTTCATGAACCTGAAATTTTGAACCAAGAAATATTAGATCAGATCCAAATAATATCATATCAGATCCAATAAGGTTCATATCAGATCCAAAATTATGGTCAACCGAGACGGAGGATGCACAGTGTTCTTCTTCTTCAAAATTCTGAATTTTGGTGCATGCAATCCTGTAGGAATTTGCTGGAAGATATAGATCATGGGGAGTGAATGTGTCACTCTTATAATCTGATATTTCTTCCAAAATATCCAAGTTTTTACATATTTGCACACCAGCAGCAACATTAGCAGAAGAAAAATCAAATTTCTCTTCACTTTCGAAAGCAATTGCTGGTAAATTTTGCACATAATTCAAAGGAAAATCACCAGTGAATGTTTGCATGGAAGTGCAGCAGTGTTTTTCTTCAATATCAGATATTCGAATGTCTTCTTCTATTTCATCAATATGATAAGATGAGATATCAAAGATCTCATGAACTTCCAGAGCATCAGGAGAAGGAGTCACTTCATGGAGACTTTCTTCAATTCGAATTGAATGTGTAGAAGATTATGCTTCATCTTCATCTTAAACAACTTCATTAGAGAGAGTAGTGGCCGTGAATTTTGAGTGAAGAACTCTTATGGTGCTGGCTGTGATCTCCAAAGTACTATTATGATCCTCATTGTGCTTGCCAAAGGCTCTGTCCAATATTGGCCAGAAATTCTTTGGGTATTCAGCATAATCAGTAAGGTAGTACAAGCTATCATCAAGGGCCAGACATATTGCTCCAAAATCTCTGTCACCGTCATTTAGCCAGTCATTCTCATTCTCATAAGACTCTCTTCCAAGTCCAATAGACACCTCATAAATACCTCGTCTCTTCATAGATGCAATCATCTTCAACTTCCATTCCGAATAGCTTGAGAATGGGGTGAGAAGAGGGATTGATGAGTCCATTCGAAGTTGTAACTGTTAAGACCTGCAAATCAAAACAAAAAGGAACCATAAGGTCGGAAAGACTGCACATTTAGGCTTTCATCACACCCAGCATAGTCAATCAAGCAAGCTTGATCAACAAGTTCTTTACTTGGGGTATTAAGTGGTAAGCCTTGGCTTCTGGTGCAGTGCTGGATTCTTGAGCTATTGTCAAATTTCATGGAGAAATCTGTCAAAAAGCTTGTTCTTGAGAGATTGATCTCCATCCCACCGTAAGCTCTGATACCATATTAATTCTTGCACATGATCTAGGAACTAAGAATCAAAATCATCAAAGACTTATTAACAAATACTCATGAATTGGAAATAACTGGAATACCAAATAGGTTTCCTCTCTGTATATTATATAAACAATAAAGGATTACAATTTCCATGCATAGAAATAGCTTAACTCCATGAAGAATTTGAATACCTAAGGGACAATTTGAATTCAGTGAGTGAGTCTAGCTTAACTGACTATTTTCCATGCAATCTCACTCAGTTAACCACTTGACCAAAACCCTAATTGACTCACCAAACCCTTAACTGAAGTTGGAGTGCAATAAATGACTTAATCTCAACTGAAGGAGATCAAACACATGTCATAGCAACCAATCATCAAGTGCTAGTACTGCATGACTCCAATAAACCCTGATGAGGTTAATTGAAGTTGAACTGACCATCAGAAGTTGGTGAAGGCGCCTTGTTCACTCCAATTCATTAAAATAATAATAAATAATCATTAAATAATATATTTAATGAATGGAGGTGCCTTAACTGACTGTAACTGATTGGTTTAACTGAAAGTAACCACCAGTTAGAAATTAGGTGCATTAATGTCACACAGATCACCCCTGGAGTGCTCCAGTTAGCCTCCTTGACTGTAGGATAAGGCTAAGTTAGCCTCCTTGACTGTAGGTAGGCATGGGAGTGACTGGGATGATGGTAATTAATGCTCCACTGATGTCAATTAAACTTAGGATAGTGGTTTAACTAGGCCAATTTGACTGAAGGAGTGAGTCTGAATTTAAATGTCTCCAACAGGGGAAATATTCCCATTGGATTGTCATCCTACAAGAATTTGACCTTGAGTTTGCCAAGGTCACTTCAAAGAAATCCTTAGTCTTTGCAAAGCTTATGTGTGACCTTCCTTGTTGTTTGATGGATACTGAGCCCAGTGATTCATTTCCAGATGAATTAATGTTCTTGATAAGAACAACCAACCCATGGTATGGATATTTAATCATTTATCCCCAAACTCAAATATTTCAACCCAATATATCTCGTGACAATCATCACTGTATCCGTCACCACGCGAAGTACTACCTTATCTTAAATGATACACTGTATAAATGTGGCATCGATTCCATTCTCTGACAATGCCTTACACATGAAGAGGTTGAACAAGTCCTTAATGAGTTCCACTCTAGAGCATGTGGCGGTCATCTTTCTGGGATGGCTACAGCCCAAAAAATCCTTCGCGCTGGATATTTTTGGCCTTCAATCTTCAAAGACTGTCACGAGGTTGTTAAGAAATTCCCACCCTACCAACATTTCTATCCGAAAAAAGTGCACCCACCCTGCTCCTTTACACTCCATCATTGTAGTTGGACCTTTTTCCAAATGGGGAATTGACTTTATGCATTGTAATCCTACCTTAGTCGGGGGGTATGGTTACATCATCGTAGCCATTGATTATTTCACAAAATGGGTTGAGGATATGCCTACGTATGCAGAGGATGGTAAGACTGCCTCCCTCTTCTTATTCAATCATGTGATAGCTAGGTTTGGAGTCCCACAGTCTATTTTCACTGGTCACATTTCACATTTCTGGAATCAGATGATAACCAAGTTGAGTACCAAGTTGGGTTTTCGCCATGAAAACTCAACACCTTACTATCTGCAGGCTAATGGTCAGGTCAAGGCCATTAACAAAGTTTTAAAAACCATGTTGTGAAGGATGGTTGGAGATCATAAATCTTACTGGCACATGACTCTCTTTTCCGCCCTTTGGGCTTACAGGACTTCGGTAAAAACAACAACTAGTTTCACACCATTCTAGTTAGTGTACGGACTAGAAGTTGTCCTTCCTATCCAATGCCAAATTTCATCACTAAAACTTGTAGTAGAAATTCTGCCAAACACTTCCACCGAGGAAGAGAGATTTCTATACCTGACTAATCTTGAGGAAACTATAAGAGATGTCACATTAGCTTATGAGGCACATAAGAAACACGTCAAGGCCCAGTACGATAAATCTGTTCAGCCTCGGGTTTTCAATTAAGGTGACCTAGTTCTGACCTATGATCAGAGACAAGATAAACTAGGAAAAGTGAAGTTAAATTCAATGTGGTATGGTCCCTTTGTCATCGGCAAAGTTTTAGAGAAAGGAGCTTATGAGCTTGTAGATTATGACGGGATTCCCTTTGGGAAACCTCACAATGGGTTGTACCTGAAGAGGTACTATGCTTAAATAATTTTTGTATGGTACCTTGTATATATGTATATTATTGGCTTTCAATGTGTTGTGTATTGATCCAGTATGGTGTTGATTTTAGTGTCCAAATTGCTTATACCATGTTTTGGTTATGCAGATCGGATGGATTTTTACGGCTTCACTGATGGTGCTTGTTGTCATACCCTAAACCTTGCTTCAGTTGCTTGGGTTCTCTATTCCCCGGATCATGACCTGATCAGTTCAGGAGTCGTTTGCATTGGTCCCACTACCAATATTAAATTGAGCACATAGATCTGTAGACAAACACACAACTCACAAAATAGATCACACAATTTACTCAGCAATCGAAGAATGAAATAGTGCAAAAATGGCTTGCAGCTATGAATGCTTTCATTAATCAAAAAAGTAATCAGATAATAATTACAATGAAGTACAATGGCTTTAATAGCCACATGAAATTTGAATCCACATGAGGAAATTCAAATTGATAGACTCTACTTGACTGTAGGTAACTAAGACCTTGTCTAAATCATTATCGAGGGACTCAATAGTTAACTGACCTTGTCTAAACCATAACCGGAGTTCATCAGAGCTATAAAACACAACTCAAGTGTTACATTCAGTGTTGACTAAGGCTAATTGACTGTGGTAGGTGAGAAATGCACCCCTCCTAAGTGCAGTCATGTAAACCTAGCGCTAACTGAATGTAGAGGACTAGAACTGAATGTAACTTACTCCTAACTTAGCTTGACTAGTCATCAACTGAACTGAACTAACCTTGGTTGGTTTCGGCACTCCCAGTGGCTCCTAAATTGTAGGGATTGGTCTAGGAGGCTCCTAAACTGATGCAATTAAGTGCAATTAGTGGCAGTAAGCCTCAATTAGTGTTCCCCACACTTTATTAACTGAAACATGTGTCCCAATTAGACCAAGTGGACCCAATGGTGCTAATGACTAAAAATAGACTGGATGGACTCCCGATTTATACATGACTCATGATTTAGACATATGACCAAATTGGACAAGGGAGGATTAATAATCCTAACACCCCCCCTGAATGCTAACTTGGACAATCTCTGGGCCCTGGTAACTAAGACCATAGGTCACCCATTACATCAAGTAAAATAAAGTAACTGCTTAATACAAGGAGCTGGGGAAAAAACCACATGGGAAAAAAGCCCCCCCTCTATCTAAGCAGGTAGAATCAGGTCTCAAGTTTGAAAAACTTGAAAATATGTTGCTGCAATCTTCATCTCTGTGACGTAGTGAAGCAGCATGCATGGTGTGTTGTGCAAAGGTATTCTGCAGCCTGGCATGTATAATTCTCCTTCTTCTCCAAAAATGATGATGGAAGGAAGGAGGAAAATAACCTTTGTCTCTTGCTGAATGAAGAGGTGTATGATCATATCCATTCTTCTAAATGTAGTGAGACGGAGCCCTTTCCATATAGCATCTTATAGGGAGTCTATTGCATCTCTCTAAAGGAGGTAAGATTGCATCGCATAGCGCAAGGGTCTTTCCTTTCTAAGTGTCAGGTGAGTTTCCAGTCATCTTCCTAGCTTCTAGTTTGGAAGTAGGGACTGAATCTAGATCTGAGTCACCCTGAATCTCAATCTCATAAACCGATAAAGATGGATCTGCAATACTAATAGAAGATGTAAAAGAAGCAGATGCAATGATTTTACCTTCCTTTGCAAGTGGTTGTTGAGAGTGCATTGGTTCTGAAGGAGGCATGAAATGTGAGAAATCATATGCTTTTGAAGCATGATTTGCAGTACCCTTTGCTATGATGCTCCCAGTAGAGATATATGTGATCTCCATTGAGTCAGGACCAAAGATCACTCGCTTTGGATATCTAGTATGGGTCATCTGATAGACAGATAACAGGTTTGAAGCTAGGGAGGGAACAAATAGCACATCTTTGAACCTTCCATGTTCAAGCTTGATAGATGCCTTCCCTTTTGTTTGGACTTTACTGTTATTTCCCATCTAAATACTAGGACCATCAAAGGACTGAAAAGAAGAGAATGATTATGGTTGGAAGATCTAGAATCAATGAGGAATATGTTAAATTTTCATATGCTTAACTAAGACATCAGTATATCATTTCATTTTTTATAATAAAAGCATATAAAACAGGATCACTGAAAGAAACAGCATCACGAGAACAACACATATTTATCCTGGGAAAACCCTAAAGGGAAAAACCCAACAAAATCTTCCTCAATATAGATGCCCCAAAAAGGGGAAAAGGTAAAACCAACAAGGAGATCAAAAACCTGATTCTCCTCCTTCTCCAGCAACTCCTCTCCTCCACAAGTGTGCTATTCCAAGTGAGTGTGTATATCACAAGTGAGGAGCACTACACCTCTATTTATATTCATCCGTTCACTTAATGTTTACCCAATTAACATGTCGACTTAAGTTAACTCATGTAGGCTCGAGTTACACATGTAGTCTCAAGTAACCATACTGGGGTGCTCATGACCCACCTTTACAATTTGAGGGGACTACCTCATGACTCTTATTAGTTCTTTCGATTAGGAGCATCGTGGTACAATGAAATACAAATGGTTCTCGTAGTTGGACCATCGGGGACCACAAAAGATACATAAAGAATATTCTTCGAAGTTACAATATTTCAACACTCCCCCTTAACGAGAAGGGTATTCTACATCAACAACAACAAGAGCAGAGATGGGGGACATCATCAACATCAGCAGGGTAACACATCTATAAATCATTGGAAGCTTTTCAACATCACGTAGTCTTCATCTTCAATCTTCAATATTCATCATCAGCAACTTCTTCAGTCTTTGATCAACAGCATCTTCAGCATTTTGATCTTTCAATTAGCAACGACATCTTCAAAACTTGGATCTTTCGATCAGCAACATATTTAGCACTTTGACTGTCCGATCAGCAACAACATCTTCAGCATTTTGAACTTTTGATCAGCAACATCTTCAACAACATCTTCAGCATTTTGTCCTTTTGATCAGCAACATCTTCATCATTTTGAATTTTCAATCAACAACAACATCTTCAGCACCTTGACCTTTCGATCAGCAGCAACATCTTCAGTACTTTGACCTCTCGATCAGTAGCAACATCATCATCATCATATTCTAATCTGTCGATCATAATCATCATCACATTCTGATCTTTCGATCAGAAACATCATCAACATAGAAACATCATCATCATACTCTGATCTTTCGATCAGAAACATCATCAACATACTCTAATCTTTCGATCAGAAACATCATCATCATACTCTGATCTTTCGATCAGAAACATCATCATCATACTCTAATCTTTCTATCAAAAACATCATAATCATAGTGTGTCATCATCATACTCTGATATTTTAGATCAGTACGTCATCATCATCATACTCTGATCTTTCGATCAGTATGTCATCATCATCATACTCTGATCTTTCGATCAGTATGTCATCATCATCATACTCTGATCTTTCGATCAGTACGGCATCATCATCATCAGCAAAAACCTGCAATCCACAACTCAAAGACAAAAAGTATTTGGATCACTTTTGGACTTAAAGTCCAGGGATGATACAAGCCCACCACATTCTCGACAACCGAAGTTACCGTATTGATTACGGGAGAATCAGTCCCTATCACTTTAGGACTAAGTCCAAGGACGATGCAATCCTACCACATTCTCGCCGACCGAAGTCACCGGATACAATTACGGGATAATCACTCCCTATCACTTTAGGACTAAGTCCAAGGACGATGCAATCCTACCACATTCTCGACGACCGAAGTCACCGGATACAATTATGGGATAATCACTCCCTATCACTTTAGGACTTGAGTCCAAGTATGATGCAATCCTACCACATTCTAGACGACCGAAGTCACCGGATACAATTACGGGATAATCACTCCCTATCAATTTAGGACTTGAGTCCAAGGATGATGCAATCCTACCACATTCTCGACGACCGAAGTCACCGGATACAATTACGGGATAATCACTCCCTATCACTTTAGGACTTGAGTCCAAGGATGATGCAATCCTACCACATTCTCGACGACCAAAGTCACCAGATACAATTACGAGATAATCACTCCCTATCACTTTAGGACTATGTCCAAGGATGATGCAACCCTACCACATTCTTGAGGACCGAAGCCACCGGATCTATTATGGACAGATGTCCCAGGATGATACAATCCCTCTTCATTCTCGAAGACCGAGGTCTCTGGATCACTTTAGGGAAGGTTCCCAAGGATGATACAATCCCATCACGTTCTCGATGACCGAGGTCACCGGATCTATTATGGACAGATGTCTCGGGATGATACAATCCCTCTTCATTCTTGAGGACCGAGGTCTTGGGATCACTTTAGGGAAAATTCCCAGGGATGATACAATCCCACTGCAACATCACTACTCCCCCTTTCGAGGAAGGTCTTTCCGAACAACACCAAGCTTGTCTCGAAAGTGTTCGAACTCTACTCGAGGCAGAGGCTTCGTCTGTACATCATCATCCAAACCATCATCATCTACATCTTCAGTATCTGAATACTGATCTATCACCATCTATATCTCTAGTATGTGAATACTGAAAGCATCATCATCTATATATTTAGTATAGAAATACGGAATCACCATCATCTGTATATACAGTATGTAAATACTGAAATATCATCTATATCTTCAGTATGGGAATACTGAAATCATCATCATCTATATATTCAGTATAGAAATACTGAATCACCATCATCTGCATCTACAGTATCATCATCTGCATCTTATCTTGTATGTAGAAATACCAGATTTCTACGTGTTACGTCGGAACACAGGGTCCTTTGTCATCACAACTATGGTTATCATATAGAATCATTGTAGTGTCCATATTCAGGTCAAAGAGACCTGATATCATCTTTTGAAGCCATATGGCTTCACAACTTAGTAGAGCAATCTGCTATGTATTCTGCTTCAACCGTGCTAAGAGAAACACTGGACTGTTTCCTACTAAACCATGAACTCATAACAGACCAAAAGCATATACCTGATGTGCTTTTCCTGTCTGAGATACTTCCAGCCCAATCTGCAACTGTGTAGCCATACAATATATACTCATGTCTACCATCATAGTATAGACCAAATTCTATAGTCCCTTTCAGATATCTCATCACATGTTTTGCAGCTACTAGGTGAACCCGTCTTGGTTGAACAAGATATTGACTTAAGGTGTTCACAGCAAAACAAATGTCTGGTCTGGTATTTGTTAAGTACATCAATGACCCAATGATCTGTCTGTAGTGAGTCACATCCACTAACTCTAATGAGTCATCAGCTAACAGCTTTAGGTTGGAGTCCATGGGTGTGGCCATGAATTTGCATTCCAACATATTGAATCTCTTCAATATCTCTACCACATACTTTCCCTGGTTGAGAAAGATTCCTTCTGAACTTTGCCATACTTCCAGACCTAGGAAATAATGCATTAACCCAAGGTCTTTCATCTCAAATTCTTCTGCTAGTTTCTTCTTGCTTTCCATGATTTGTTTCCCATTCCCTGTTAAGAATAAGTCATCCACATATAGTAATAGAATGACGGGTACATATTCTACAACCTTGTAGGAAAGGTTAGGATCGTCTTTACTCTTGGCAAAGCCCATGCTCATCAGGAAACTATCTATTCTTCCATACCAAGCTCTGGGAGCTTGCTTCAGGCCATAGAGTGCCTTCTTCAACTTGCATACTTGATTCCTTCTGTCTTCAACTTCAAATCCTCGTGACTATTCGATGTAAAACTCTTCCTCAATCATACCATTAAGGAAGGCTTGTCTTTACTTCATCATGGAAGAAACTACCATGATAGTTTTGAAGGAAGTGTACCTTGCTTCCTGGAGTAAGTGTCTCTTCAGAATTAATTCCCTCTTTCCTCTAGCCACAACTCTTACCTTACTTCTATCAGCAACATATCTTATCTTGCAAATCCATTTGGAAGATACCACATTCTTGCTTTCTGGTTTGAGTACTATATCCCAAACATCATTCTAGTATCATAACATCTTCTGAGTTTGTCTTCTCAGGTCATTAACATATCCTAGTATTTTGCATTCAACCTTGAAGGTTGGAACCTACTTTACTCTTGGTAAAGTCTCGATCCATCACAAAGCTATCCATCATGTCATACC
>LPNX010376573.1:621770-649851 GCA_001517045.1 Pseudotsuga menziesii
CCTTACCGATTTGAGGTGTACGTCCTAGTTCTGGAGTTGGCTGATCTAAGGTTTGTCACAGAAACCCTAATTTTAAAACTTGGAATCTTTCAGATCTGATTGGATAGAAAAATAGATCTCTTCAAATGGATCTGTCCAATGTACTCCATTTCTGAAAACAGTGGAGGGAAGCTCTCGGAACAGGAAGCCCTAATTTTCCAATTTCTTCTGCAGAAATTCCTGTTACTGTTTTTGTGATATCTCCTAAATTTCTGCTCCTATATGTATTAACTTTTGTACTGATGTAACCTATCATGTCCCTGATCCACCACTGTAGGTTTCATCAGAATTGGTTTCACCATTTTGGATTTATGATCCTTTTCCCAAGGTGACCTGTTACAGGACTGTTCAAAACAGCGAAGTTGTACGGCATGCCACGTGTCACTGGTTCATATTCTGAGTCTGATATTCGGACCACCAAAATTAAAGTCCGTTCCCTTTCTGGAACATCTTCAGGAATTCCATTTGGACCTATGTAGCCCAAGATATTGCAATTCTCCCCAGGTGTCATGTTTAGGGATGAATTCTGGAAGAGGCTGGAACCCTAACTTGGAGAGAACATATCCCCTAGAATACAGCATATCAGAGGATGAATTTTGGACACAGTGTTAATCAAGATGTTATCTTCGGCCCCTGCAATTTTCAGCTCTTGATCCTTCGCCAATATCAGAATATAGAGAAATTTCCAAAACGTAGCAGTTTTAGTATTTAGGGTTTTTCTAGCTCGAGGTCAAACTAGGGTTTGACTTTCCCGGAGATTCACCCAACCAAAAATATTGATCCAGGTCTCTAAAATTCGTTTTTGATGAGGAGAAAAATCCTATGCTGGTCTCACTCAAAAATTCCTCTTCTGTAGAAAGCCCTAATTTCCACATCGAAAATTGAAAATGCTCGGAATCGAATTCCGCTTCGACAGAACGATGCACCCTTCAAAGGAGAGTCAGCCTAGCCTTCTTTTGCTGATTGATTGTGGAGAGAGAAACAAAAAATAAGAATCCCTGGATTCTGTAAATTGTGAAAGCTTCCCTATTTAGGTTAGCTTTGATACCATGTTAAATTTTCATATGCTTAACTAAGACATCAGTATATCATTTCATTTTTTATAATAAAAGCATATAAAACAGGATCACTGAAAGAAACAGCATCACAAGAACAACATAGATTTATCCTAGGAAAACCCTAAAGGGAAAAACCCAGCAAAATCTTCCTCAATATAGATGCCCCAAAAAGGGAAAAAGGTAAAACCAACAAGGAGATCAAAAACCTGATTCTGCTCCTTCTCCAGCAACTCCTCTCCTCCACAAGTGCGCTATTCCAAGTGAGTGTGTATATCACAAGTGAGGAGCACTACACCTCTATTTATATTCATCCGTTCACTTAAAGTTTACTCAATTAACATGTCGGCTTAATTTAACTCATGTAGGCTCGAGTTACACATGTAGGCTCAAGTAACCATACTGGGGTGCTCATGACCCACCTTTACAATTTGAGGGGACTACCTCATGACTCTTATTAGTTATTTCGATTAGGAGCATCAGGGTACAATGAAATACAAATGGTTCTCCCGGTTGGACCATCGGGGACCACAAAAGATACATAAAGAATATTCTTCGAAGTTACAATATTTCAACAGAATACATGTGCTGATGTGCAACAAGCCTTCAATGCATGGCCTTTCCTTTGGTATTCTTCATCTTCTTCTTCTTCAAAGTCATCCTTCCTTGCGCTAGCAGGTACATAAATGTTATGTTTCTTCAAAAGAAGAACCATTTCATCAAGTTTTCTTCTCATACAGGAGCTTTCTGAATGAAAGCCCCTTCCACAGTAAGAGTAGAGGACCTTGCCTTTTCCATTCTTCTTGCTTCTCTTCGAACCTAAAGGCTCTTTTGACTGCTCTTTCTTCACAAGAGACTCATCTCTTTGCTTCCCTTTTTCATTCGCTACCTTATCTCCTCTTGCAACCAGAGCTATATCTTTGGAAGATCGAATGAGCCCCATTTGGATCAATTTATCATTCTCATAAATAAGAGATTGGATGAAGGCTTTAAGAGTGGGCATATTCCAATTTGGATTAGTGAACCTTACTATTTGGAAGGTGGATACAAAGACTGAGTAGTATGCATTGAGCTTTGTGAGAATGGCAAGGATGAGTTGATCTTCATCCTTCTCCACTTTGCATTGCTTCAACTAATATATCAGGCTCTTGAACTTTGTGAAGAATTCATTCAGTGATTCAAAGTTGGATGGATTAAGAGTGATCAGATCATTTTCTAGCTGATGGATCCTCATCTCATCCTACTTATCAAATAAGGAGGAAATATTGTCCCAAACCTCCTTGGGAGTCTTCAATCCTTGGATGTGGAATCGAAGATCTCTAGAGACTAAGGAGAGCAAGTGTCCATGGGCTTCATCAAGCCTGTTCCAGTACTTTTCTTTGTCAGTATCTAAAGATGGCATTGCCTCTGTTTCTTCTATGAGTCTAAAGAATTGCTTGGTGTGGAGCATTGCCACCATGTCTTCCTTCCACTGGTGATAGTTGAAGGGAGTGAGAGGCTCTACTGGATGAGACATTTTGAATGCAGTAAGAAGGACTGAGCTGTTGTAGTGAATGCAGTGAGAAGAAAGAGCTTCTTATAGTGAATGCTAAAAGAAAAGCTGATAACCTATCACACAATCAAGCATACAAATTAAGGTCGACAGTCTGCACTTTTGGAATTTCCTTCACACCCAACATAGTTGATCAACAATTTCCTAACTTGGGGTATTAAGTGTTAAATTCTCCACTTCTGGTGCAATACTGGAAGGAGCAATTTGCTCAAAAAAATGATCCAGCTGGAGATATGAGGAGGAGAGGTGTCTTGTCCACCAAGGCTCTGATACCATATTAAATTGAGCACATAGATTTGTAGACAAACACACAACTCACAAAATAGATCACACAATTTACTCAACAATTGAAGAATAAAACAGTGCAAAAATGGCTTGCAACTGTGAATTCTTTCATTAATCAAAAAAGTAATCAGATAATAATTAAAATGAAGTACAATGGATTTAATAGCCACATGAAATTTGAATCCACATGAGGAAATTAGAATTTATAGACTCTACTTGACTGTAGGTAACTAAGACCTCAATAGTTAACTGACCTTGTCTAAACCATAACCGGAGTTCATCGGAGCTCTAAAACACAAATCAAGTGTTACATTCAGTGTTGACTAAGGCTAACTGACTGTGGTAGGTGAGAAATGTGCCCCTCCTGAGTGCAGTCATGTAAACCTAGTGCTAACTGAATGTAGAGGACTAGAACTGAATGTAGTTGACTCCTAACTTAGCTTGACTAGTCATCAACTAAACTGAACTGACCTTGGTTGGTTTCGACACTCCCAGTGGCTCCTAAATTGTAGGGATTGGTCTAGGAGGATCCTAAACTGATGCAATTAAGTGCAATCAGTGGTAGTAAGCCTCAATTAGTGTTCCCCGCACTTTAGTAATTGAAACATGTGCCCCAATTAGGCCAAGTGGACCCAATGGTGCTAATGACTAAAAATAGACTGGATGGACTCCCTATTTAGACATGACTCATGATTTAGACATATGACCAAATTGGACAAGGGAGGATTAATAATCCTAACAACCAACAACATAGCCAAGTATCAGGCGGTAATAGGTCTACTAACTGAGGCTGCATCTCGAGACATTTATGACTTAATAGTGTTTATGGATTCACAATTAGTGGTTTTTCATCTAAACGATGTTTATACCATCAGAAACGCAGCACTCCTCTATTTATTTTGGAGAGTGCATTTATTAGAAAGGTCATTCGAGCGTATCACTTACAAGCACGCCCCAAGGTTAGATAATATGGTTGCTGATTAGTTAGCAAACTACATCCTAGAGTGGTATATTTCCCATTCATAACTTGTAAAATAAGCATGGTTCATTGTAAAACAAAATGTAAATTACACATAAAACTCATGTAAATATGATTTCCATTTGAGACATATAAACATCGGTAATAAGTCTGTATATATATAAAAAAAAGTGTTTTTTACAAAAATGTGGTTACGAGACGTCGTCTAAAGCACGATGGCTTTCAGGAAATACAAAATCATACAAAAAACCCTAAAGCTAGTCATATTTCAGTAGTAAATCATGCATTCCACTATCTAGTGATGTTCATGATAGCACATGATAGCACGTGCTACCTTGTGAAGAAGTCGGCTAAAACGGCCTGGCACCCCTGTAGTATGTCTCTGATAACTCATGGGGAGGTCATCTATCGTCGCGTCAGGAATGTCAAGAGTTGGCCGCTCTAATTTCTCCTCCAACTCAGTAAGGTGATCATCACCCCTGTGAAAAAATTGAGCCCCAGCTCATCTATCCATAGGAGAATATCCTCCAGGTCATGCACCACCAACATCTGCATGTAAACATTAAGTCTTGTTACTACACATAAAAAATAAAAAATATTAAAACATAAAAACATGATCACCATTTTAGGGTTTTGTTTCTTACCAATATCCCCCGACCGAGCACCAGGTGGTAGTGGTAGATCAGGGTCACCTCTAAAATCTGTCCCTGCGTAGACGTAATCCTCTATCATGAGGATCTGATCTCGCAACCAATGGAAGAAAGAGGCCTCGAATTTCACCTTGGCTCTGCCACCACCTGTACGAGCCATGATCTCAACCCACCTCAGCATGTGTGAGTCTCTATCTCTAATCTCAATGAAGATCATTTGGGGTCTCATGAGAGGCACCCTCTCAAAGAAGAAACAGGCTAAAATGGACCTAAAACTGAACTGCTTTAGTTCTCCCTACCGACACTTTGTCAGCTGATCTTTGAAGACAGGAAGAAGCGATTCTACCCAGTTGTAAACTGTAGGTGCCATAGCTTCCAGGGCATATAGAATATGTTCCTGGGATACCTGATGAGGTCCTTGGTTTCCAACCATAGCACTAATCAACAAAACTGTGTGAAGTGGCATATCCACCATAGCACTAATCAAAATCTTCTTACCTGACATTCTCATGTCAGGCTGACAGTGACGATTGATCAACTCCTGAGTAATCATAGTCCTTCCTCAAGAACCAGTAAGAGAGATAGGATCCCCTCATCTAGAAAACCTCATCAGGAAGTAGATTTCCTCTACCTCTATGTTCAAAACATGATTCCCTACCTCAAAGTGTTGTTGCTCCGGGTTCCACATTTGTAGGATATATTCTAGCAAGCGGGGATGGGAAATCATGCTTGGGGTCTTGAAGAACTTTAGAATTCCATAACCCCATAGGGCACCCACACAACCTGCATCTCCTATGGTATCAGCATCATCTAGGTCATATTTCCTTTCTTTCCAGATAACCATTTTTTGATCCAACAAACCTGTGAAAAACAATTCAAGAGCCATTTAGAAACATTTATCATCATTGAAATTGCTTTTAAACTTTTATCTTGGTTGGTATATTAGATTTCTTATTCCCATGGCCGGCACCGTCTCTTTTCAGTTAAGACAGAGCGGTGCCACCGCCTATGTAGAACTGAAGAAACATGGTTTCTATCGAGCACCGCCTTTCATGTAAGGGCTAGGAGCGGTGCCCGCATTTCCCATTTTTGGTTTGGCCTATGAGCTCAAAAAATCATGAAAAATACAAATTGGAAACCATAAAAGGAAAGAGGATGGATTTAGATGTTACTTGGAACTAACGGTATGAAAAACATATGGTGGATGCTCCTGTAATATTCAGCTGAATTTTTGGCTCCAAACTACCTAAAATGCTCTCCAATGTTGGTAAATAGTGAAATGAATTGTTTTCACTATTTACTTAGAGTTTTATAGCCTATTTTTAGGGATTTTATGTTTTAAAATCATTTTTATAGAAATACCCTTTAATATAGTTCATGAAAGTTATTTTTCTGAATATTTTGGGAAACTAATGGTCGATTAAGTCTTGCGGGGACAAAAAAATAAGCAGTAAGGTCTTTTGGGAAGTTTGTTTTTTACTTTTTCATACTTTTGAAAACAGAAAAAGTCCTCGAGCGTTCATTTTGATACTTTGATCGCGCTCTCAAAAACCAGTATCAAATTTCTGGGTCTTTTCTGATTCTTTTCAGACTCATAAAACTCTTCATCGTGAAAAGAGACCTAATGGAGTCTCCTTTAAACTCTTTTCGGACTCCCTAAATATGAAAATATTGTCGAGTACTTGTCTTCTTCATACTCATAAAAGTATTTGAAGAGTCGTCTCTCCAACGGTAGGTTCTCTCTTTTTCAGTTTGGATAGACTATCATACGAAAAGGGACCCTTTGGAGTCTTCTTTAGTTTGTTCAGACTCTCTAAACATGAACTACACTGAGTTTTCTTTCGTTGGACTCGTTAAGTTAAACATTGAAAGACCCTTTTTTGGGGAACGAACCTCTTCTTTCTTAGGTTCGTAAAACGTATGAGAATGGACTTGTCTTCGGATAATATACAATGAGTGTTTGTTACCCTCTTTGGACTCATAAAAATGAAAAGAGTCACTCATCAATCATAATGGGGAAATTAAGGGAAGGGAATCAATTCATTTTGCAAATAAAATGGCAGTTTGTCATCACCTTTGAACATGGCACTTGTCTGCATTTCATTTAGTCAATTGGGTAATTCAGCTTGTCTCTAATTCGATCCACCTTCATAAGTCATGTCACTCCTTTGAGTCTTTCAAAGAATGCATTGTCCAATGTCGTATTGTGTTCCGCCTCATCGAGTCAATGCTTCCAAGTGTTTTATCGTGTCTCCCGATGTTCAAAGGGAAGTTAGAAGTTTACCTCTGTAGTTAAAAATAGCCTTTGTGTCAGTACTTTTGAGTCAGTCTAATGGTTACATTATCTACAACATTCCAGAATTTTATTCTGAGTTTCGTGTTGTCAATGTGGGATTCATCATGGCCCTCCTTCGACAAGACTATTCCTGTTGACATCGGCTCATCATCTGGGAGTTAGTCTTAGAAACAAGTTTAGTACCTTGAGATCTGTATACCTCAATGACAGATTCTCTTGCTCTTGACATAAGTTCACATCATTGGCCTTTGATCAAGAGATTCGACTAACTGTTCGACATCAAAACATCTATTCACACTTAGTGGATTGTACTAGAGTACCTTGGGAATCATTGACATTAATGGTGATATCCCTTGCACTTGTTAACGGCTCACATCATTGACTAGTAATCAAGTGGTTTCTACCATGTTCAACTTCATATCATTGTAATCACGTGGATAGAATTGTACTTTGTGGAAGACGAGATGAAGACCCTGGGTGTCTGTTTGAAAGCACTCATAGCTTTCTCCCCGAGTTGCGACGGAGTATATTGTATGAAGTACCAGCATGGATCCAAATTTTTATGGTCATGGCTATGCTCAAATTTGCGTCTGTATGACATAGATCTACATTGTATGTCTAGTAGCTATGTCCAATTTTGATTCCTCTATCACATGGATCTACATTGTATTCTAGTAGCCATGTTTGTTTATCTCTCTCATGGATATACCTTGTATTAGTTTGCAGCCATGATGAAGACACATTTTGCTCATGATTCAAAAGTATTGATGTATTTCATATCCCTGGTTGATGATCTCTGATAAAGTTGATTCTTGCCTCTAAGTGATAACTTTCTCTTTCAAAGCTCTCACCTATCGTATCCATCTAGCCTCATGTTTTGGGGGGCATTCGGTTATACCTAAATCTCGTCATCAGTATGTGATGAGATCCCAAACTTCAGTGTTGCCCTCAATCCCAAATTGTGAAGTAAGAGCATTGGTCCAAACATCAAATTTGTATATGAAAATCCAACACCGCCTCTACCCTTTAGTCAAAAAGTGGTACCTTCTTCAGCACTTCCTATATTATCTTGGCAGTAAGCGGTGGTATTGCCTTTACCCTTAAAGAAAGGCACGGTTCTACCTAGAACCACTCTTCCATAGTGAACAAGAAGTGGTGCCCTTGGTAAAAAATGAAAAATAGAGGTTCTCACGAAGCTTCTCGAAAGAAGGCTTCGTGGAACCCTTATCCCTGATCACTAGGGTCAGTTGGGCTCGAGATCCATCCTTGTAGGATCTCCTAGCCACCTCACCCATCAATTTCTCAACCATCCCTATCCATTGCAAGCCTATAAAAGTAGGCTCAATCTCCATGGTTGAGGGGAGAGTAATGTTATGTTGTTACTTTGATATTATGGCCTAAGTCATTCAAGAGAGATTGTGGGAGCAAGTTGGAGTTGTTGGGGACAAGATGTTAGTTTTGTGAGAGAGCATATAAACACTAAGGCATAGGTTGTAAACTCTTTCTTCATTTTATTAATGTAAATTTGGTTCCTTTCCCATATACTTGTCTTGTTATAATCTTGCATGTTATTGTCAGATTCCTTAGTCACTTACATAGATCTATAGATGATGTTCTGGTATCTTTGATATCTTGTGTGTTTGATGTGTTTATGCAGGTATTTTCTTGGATACCTTTTGTCATAAGAGAATAACCATATCACTCCATCAAATATTGTATTCCAGGTGTCTATAGCTTCTAGGGAGAGTCTTCCAACCTTATTGTGAACTATTTATTCTGGATCTGAACAATTCAGACCAGAGGAACAGCTTCTATTCGCAAAAGGTGCAAAATTCCTAGCAACAAAAATGCAAGAAAAGAAAGATTAATGCAACTATCCAAACTTGATTAAAACTAACTAATCAATACAATACCAAGAAATCCAAAAAAAACAACAAAAACACTGGCACGATAGAAATATCAAAAATAAAAATTTGTCAGTTGGAGACCTTACATTACTATACAACAGTCGAGTAAAAGAAAAACCTAAAAAACTACACACTAAGTGGATGGGTCCATACATTGTAAAAGAAATCGACACTAATGGATCAGTCTGACTAAAAATACTAGAAGGGAATGTATTTCATAAATTGGTTAATTTGTCCCAAATAAAACGATATAAATATTAAAAAAATGATTGTGTAACTATAAACATTTGAAAAAATAAAAATTATAAAAATATTAAACAAACACAAGAAAAAATTACAATGAAAAGAACCAGTATGACAAGATCCTGGGTCGATTCTTTGAACAAGGCTAAGGCATGAAGCAATAAAACACAAATTGGGGGATACAATAATCGACATGAGCAGAGAAGGAATGAGTAATTCCTATCACTTCGACACTACCGACACCATCACCATCCAGAAATACGCCGACATAAAAAAAGAATAAAAAAACAGTCCAACCAAGTCATCATGAACATTGGCACCTAGAGCACAAAAGTAAGCATGCCTCAAAAGAAACATTGACAACCCATCCTTCGCATTTAAGTCCACCACCAATACCGCAATTAATACCACCAACTACTACACCTTCTCCCGCTCCAAACAATTCTTCTATAAATACCACATTGGAAGAGACTTGGATTTCATTCTATGAAGAACTTGAACACCATAGCAACCGAACACCCGAGCACATCTTACCACCTTCTTAACTAGAGTATCCAGCTGACATAATGGCACCGAAGAAGTCAATTACAACTACCAGGTCCACGACAAACAAACTTAAATAGTTGTAAATATCCATCACACCATTAGAGATTCGATTACATGAAATTCTCAATGCCAAAGTGGTCGAGCAACAATGGAAGAGGGTTTGGAAGGAAATCAAGGAATTGGGATCGGAAATAGGTGGTCGTTGGAGAAAGGAAGATCAAAAATTAAATGCTAGCACAATCCTTACCTACATGAATGCACAATTAATGGATAGTTTCATAGGGACAAAATAAATTATTGCACAATTCATCATCAGCCAATACCATAATGGAAATTTCTACTTCGACACACCTGTTGAAATCATTAGTGACCTAATTTATCAGATCACCGGATCATCAAACAAATGAGAACTTGTACCTATTTGATTAAACCCAGACTTAGTCAAAGAACTAACCGGTACACCATCTGGTAAAAACTCAATAGGACTAGTAGTCAACCAAATCATCTATGGCACACAAAATAAAAATTATCTCCATGGTTATCACAAGTACAGGGAGAGGATTTGAACTCAAACTTGACATGCTCGACGCATTCCAAAATGCTACAACAACAGGGAAATTATATCGCTGGGCTGACAACCTAGTTAAGATAATTAAGCATATATATGTAAAATTCCAAGAGGAGGGCGCTCAAATTTGGTTTCCTTCACTGGTAATCTGGATAGCTATGTACCATCTTCTACTAGTTGGAGATAACAATATTACTGCACAAAATCGATCGGCCATGTGGAACTTCAAATCATTCACCCCGAATGGTTACTAACTTGGAGCAAAAACTACAAAAATATGGCTAGACACATGGTTTTAGGCCCTAAAAATCAAAATAGCTCATTGTCGGGTACCTCAAAATATCTGACGAAGTCTACCATGGACAACACACATCCAACTTGAATTGGACTCGATGTTGGTCTGGTACATACAAGGTGTTGGGCACACAACAAGAGAACTTGACTTCTACACTTCAGTTGAGGATATATTTAGTGAAATTATTCAACAATACAACACCATATTGGATATACCCCCCATAGCAAGAATATTTGATCAACCAATGGTCAAACCCTTAACCGACGCTAAAAAAGAAGAGGACGATGAAATTTGTGTTCATCTCAACACCTTCACTCTCGACCATGACAACACCGGTGACATAAATTCACTGGGGATTTCAATAAGAGATCCATAATATCCACACTGGAACAAACATATCATATTGATGAAAGTGTAATGTCCCTTTTTTTCAATTTTGGAGGAAATTACAAATTGGGCAAAATTCGAGCTTAACTAGTCATGACTCTAGAGGGTTCCAAATTTCACCAAATGGTCCCAAATTTGATATGTAAGGTATGGTGAGTCTTATAACATCCCAATATGGTATATGAACACTTTTTATCATACTTTATACCTCTACAAACTTGTTTTTGGTTAAGGTGAAACAACGCAATTTTACTAGGAAATTGTGTTCAAATCCCCCCAAGGGTGATGGCCAAACTAGCTCTCCATATGAATTACGACTCTCAAAAATTTCAGAATAGAGTATGGGAATGAGTATAATACATAAATTACTATCCTTAATCATGTTTATTAATTTCTGCAAATTTATTATGATCTGCAACATTTGTAGGGTAACTTTCATAGAAATTGCCTAAGGGAAATTGCATTACTAGATAGACTTTGACATAGGGAAGGTAGAATATATGGATCTGTGAGTAATATGAAACATAGTGGTAATATATGGAATAAAAAATTATTCCCAACCATCATAAAATTCAAAGGAAAACCCTCCCACAAATCTCATACAATACTCCTCCAAGATTGAATCCAAAGTCATGGAAACTAGTGATTCAATGGCATGGGAATGCAAGCGTTTCACACACGAGTTTCTTGGATTTAGACCCACATAGGATATGGAAATGAAATTACAAAGTAATACATCATATATTTCTATCACAACATCTTCAAACTCATAGAATATCTCTCATACAAATATGGTATAAAACTACTTCAAGATTGAAGCCAAAATCCATGAAGACTAGTGATACAAGGGCATGAGTATGCAAGTTTTTCATACATGTATTTATGATATTTAGACTTATAGATCATGTGGACATAATATTACAGAGCCATACATCATATATTTCCTCCCCAACATCATAAAATGCATATAAATGTCTTGTTGCAGCTGCAACTATTTTCCAAATTTTTAAAAAAATTTGGACCCTCCTTTTAATTTTATCTTGCCTGGATTTGTTTGGATTCCTGAACTCTATCTTTCCTCTGTTACGAATTTGGATATTTTGAGGTTAAATTGAGGTAAATTGTTTACCATTTTCAGAATTTGAATGACTATCTTTTGTCTGCTGATGCTGTTGACTTGAACTTGAAGTTTTTGGTTTGTCAATAATTTCCTTTTTCACTGTCGGAAGTTTATTGAACAGTGAATCAGGGCTGTAGTCCTCTACATAGCCATCGGTGCAGAAGCTAACTAATGAGAATCCCGTTGGGAGTCATGTTTTTTGCTGATGGTTTATCTCCTTTGTTTATTTTTTCAAAAAACTTTCACTTTTTGACTTTCGGCGTTGTTTTGCTTATCACTGTCGGAGCATTAGTCTTCTAAGTCGCTACCGTTTCGGAGGGCAGATGGAAAATGTTCTGATAGGTTAGTTCTTACCCTTGCCGATTTCATGGTTTATTGATTTTCATTATTTTTTGTTTTCTTTTCGCTCTCAGAACGGTTTATGACTTTGATCAAAAGTCGTAGTCTAATTGTTTTCCGCCGTTGCGGATCCTTAACGAACTAAACATCTGACATATAGTTGTTCCATTCATCGATGGTTTGTTATGGTTTTTTCCTATGTTTTCTATTTCTGCGGAACCCTTAGTCCATGTGACTTTCGCCATTGTGGCTCCTTAGCAAACTAACCATCCAATGTTGTAGTAGTTTCGATCCCCAATGCTGCAGTTTTTTAATGTTTATTTCGTCGACGTTTTATTTTGCCGCGAATCTCTTAGTCTGATTGGTTTCTGCCATTGCGGCTCCTTGGTGAATTAATTGCCCAATGCTTAGTTTTTCGCTCGCCGATGGAGGTTTTTTCCCACCAACATTTGTCACCAGGAGGTCTATATATTGGGATGAGGTATTATTTTATTATTACCCTTGAAAACTCGCACTTGCTCTGTCCCTGTCGAGTCAAACTGTGCATCTGTGCTTAGCTGTCGAGATTTCGTTCATTTGGGGTGCTGCCATGGAAGTATTGGACCATCACATCGACTGCAACTTGTTTTCCAGGTAGGCCAACCATGGTTTCTCCTTTCTATTGAGTTTATGAGTCGTTTTAGGAATTAGGGTTTTCCCCTAGTTAGGTTTTTCCCGTCGTTTGGTAGTTGGTCGTCTAAGTATGATTTTGTATCCTTACGGCATGAGGTATCAGTCAGTTTGACAGTATTTGCAGTGGGGGATTTTTCTTGAGCCTATTTGTAAGCCGTTATGGAAGCTCAAACCCGGTTCGAAGGTTTAGGTGGTTGGTTCAGACAAGCGTTACGCTGTCTGCACCGACTTTTGTGGGGTTGCTTATGGCCATCCGGGGAGGGATTTTTCAGTTCTCTTTTCATCGAGGGATTTTTCCCTACTTTTATGGGACACCGGAGGGTTTGATTTTCGTGTTTTCGATTACTCTATGGGATGGTTCGTTTTAGTGAGGGGTTGGAATGCAATTTCATTTTAAAGGATGCATATTTCTATCAGGGTCATGTTTAGTTGCAGACGGACTTAGAAATTTTCAGACCTAGCTTGCAGAAGTTCTTCTTGCTGGTTATTTTCTATTATGCATTAATTTTCTGATAGTTTATTTGTTGAGAATGCATATGGAAGAGGTAAATGTTTTTATACTGTTTTTATTCATTCTTAGAACACTAACAAAAAGCTCCAATAGTCTAAGAACATGTTTCGTCTATGACAGGGTAAGTTCTTCAAAGGAGATATGTCTAAAATACAAAAGAAGAAGGCTCCTATTGATGAGGGAAAACTAGATGTGGAAATCATTACCAAGGTGGAATATATATATGAATATACCAGAGCAAATACTGGGGTAGAGCCAGACTACAAATGGGGTGAGATATATCGGATGATTTCAAATCAGGATGTGCCTGATGCAGGATTCAAAAAACTGACCATATATGCCAATATCGAAAAATCAGCTCTTATGAAGGTAGCCACGAGACCTGAGTTGTTCCCATGCTTTGAGGTGGTCAGCTAGATCCTACCTAAGGCATATGTGACCATGATGATCTTAGAAAACACTGCCAAACAAGGCTATGCTACATACAGTCTTGCTTATGTCTCACTGGCATATCATCTACCTCCTGCTCAAGTATACTTAACTGAAAGTTGGTTGAAAGAAATAAATTTGGACCTGGTTGAAATAGTGAAGAGAATGATGATACCTGGGAAGAAATTTTGAACCAGGCCATCAAGAGAGTATGATACAGCCACTCTCTAGACTCCTTATAGGTTTATAGCATTGATGCTGAATAGAGTGTTTGGGAGAGCTCATGGTAAAAGTTTCAAGTTGGGATGGATACCCATTATTTTTTATGTGGCCACTTAGGGGACCATATTCAATTGGGCAAACATAGTGTCCAATAGCCTCTCAGCCTGCATATCTTTAGCTTTGGGAGGGGTGTCTCAGAAAAAGCTAGAGTTCTACATGAGCTCTATCTTAGTGGACTGTATATTATGTACCCAGTCATTTACAGCCTTAAGGTGCAACTGGGACAGGGACAAAACCCCTGTGTACACTGCATACAAACTATTTTGGGCACACAAATTTTATAGCCACTATAAAGAGATATGTGAACATTTCATTATGCCTTTGTACACTTTAATATTCCTGACAGAATGAAACTGTATGTCTGAGGAGGCATTCAAAGTCATTGAGGAACATGGGAGTTACTATTTGACTAAAGAGGGGATGTACATTAGAATGTATGGTTGCTCTAGTGCACCTTCTCTACTCCCTAAGTATGCCACTGATTATGTGGTACATAAAGAAGCAGTTAGGAAATTATATCTTGATGGTGTAGGAAGGTTCCTATTTGAACATAAGAAGGCAGCCTATCCTACCATACATTTCCGGCTCGAAAGTTACAAATTTTCAAAGGTCAAACAAACGGCAGAATTCGTACAAGAGTTGGAGCATTTTCGTTTTGGGGAGATGAACTTCCATAGGAATGACTCCCAACATAAGGTTGCAGAACATTGCAAAGAGGCAAATGTTCATTTTGAGTACACAAAATTCTGGGACAAGGACGAAGAAATATTCAAAAATGCAAAGAATATGACTACATTGAAGATAAAATTTAAACAGAAGATCACCATTGTGGGTGGTAAGGGAAAAACCGCACAAAAGAAAGCTGAAGAAGAGGAAGCCAAGAAGAGGGATGAGGATGCTAGGAGGATAGTACAAGAGGCTGAGAGTTGGTTAAAGAATGAGGAAGAAGAAAGAAAGAGAGCTGCAGAGGAGGCAGTAAAGAGGGAAGAGGAAGAAAGAAAGAAGAAGGAATATGCAGGGATAAAGAAAAAGAAAAAAGGAAAGCGAGGGTCAGAGGCTAACAGGATCAAAGAAAGACCAGCAAACTACTGAACAGACAGATGCACAAGGGGCACATGATCACATAGATCAAGGACATCAGGATAATCCTGATCTTCAGGAGCTTGCTGAAACTTCTGGTAGCACCCAAGATTAGGTTGTTTTTTCTGGATTAAATTTGATAACTTTTATGGAAAAAGAAGGAGAAGAGATCCCTAATTTCAGCACCATATTTTATGACAAGGAGAAGAAGAGGATTGTCAAGAGAACCGAGAAAAAGGTTGAAATAGGAGGACAATCAGGTATGATGATTACTGATAAAACTTTGGTGCATGGGACAGATGCAGATCCACGACTGACAACCAGGGCTGGGGTGGCATTAATCCAGGCCACTAAAGACAATGCAGATAGACTTATGACAGACCTTGAGCAATCAAAGAAAAATGCAGCACAATTAAAGGAAACTCTAAAAAAGGAGAGGGATGAAGGTAAAAAGTTAAAGAGAAAATTTGAAGATATGCATAATGAAGTAAGGGATTCGAAGATAGAATTCCAAACTATGTAGGTAAACAAGATGGCCTTGGAAGTCTCAATAGAGAAAAATGAAAGGGATGCTCAGAATAGTATAGCAAAACTACAGAGGTTACAGCTAGAGTATCAGTTGTTGAAGATAGAGAGCAATGACCTCAAAGTATCATATGAAACTCTGAGAGCAAAAAAGGACCAGCTACAGAGCAAATTTGTTGAGTTGGAGGCATAGAAGGTCACTATAGAAGAAAGGGAAAAGCAATATCAAGTGCAGGTGGCAAGTTTTGAGGGACATATTGTTTCATTAACAACATCACTGAAGGATTCCAGTGAACAAAATACTGGTATCCAGCCTGTGAAGGAGCATGTCCTAGCTCAACAAAGAAAAATTCACCAGCTGCAAATGTCTATTGAAGAAGAAAGGTGTGTTGGAGACATTTACCACCATACACACTCTTTTTGGTCAAATTGACCTAGTTAAACCACTATCCTAAGTATTATTGACATTAATTGACATCAGTGGAGCATTAAATGTCATCATCCAGTCACACCCACGCCTACCTTCAGTCAAGGAGGCTAACTTAGCCTTCTCCTACATTCGGGGAGGCTAACTCGAGCACTCCAGGGGTAATCTGAGTGATATTAATGCACCTAATTGCTACTTGGTGGTTACAATCAGTTAACAAGTTAGTGAAGGCACCTCCTTTCATTTAATTGATTATTTAATGATTAATTAATGAATTGGAGTCAACAGGGGTGCCTCCACCAACTTATGATGTCCAGTTCACCTCATCGGGGTTCATTGAAGTCCTAGCACTTGATGGTTGGCTTTCTATGACATGTGTCTGATCTCTTTCAGTTGAGACTCAGTCATTTATGGCACTCCGGCTTCAGTTAGGGTTCAGTTGAGTCAATTAGGGTTTTGATCAGTGGTTAACTAAGTGTGGACTATGGCTTACAGCCAGTTAAGCTAGACTCACTCATTCAATTCGAATGACCTCCTTAGGGATTCGAATTGCTTCTCATTCATGCTTGTAGCATGACATTGTAATTGTAATTATTCATTCTTTATTGAATATACAGAGTGGCTACTCATTCCGTAGTTCGATTTACACCATTTCATGAGTTATTTGTTAATTAATATTTGATCAGACTGATGTTTAGTCCCTAGATCAATGTGCAAGATTAATAAGGTGTAAAATATTACAGGTAGATAATAGGTTGGAAGAAATCCTGGACACTACTTCATATTTTGTAGATAGATCTCATGATATTTTGGAAGTCCTGGCTAGTAGGATAGTGTGGATAGAAACCAATGAAGAAACCCCTACAAAGCTACCAGCTAAGGATCGACATTGTTTAAATTAGGACTATGAATTATTAGAGTTTGCAATAAATACTGCGGAGGAATTCAAGAAGACTGTGAAGAAAATGAGAGGAGCATGTGCTGAGTACTACAGAAGGGTGCTGGTCACATACAACAAATGCCAAGTTGTTGTAGAACAAAGACTGGATGCAATACCAAAGCATAAGCTATTCACAGAACTACTACAAAGCAGGTACCAAGAGGCTGAACAGAAGATACAACAAGTCAATGATTTAGATCAGCAGATCCTGAAGATGCAGTAGCTCATGCAGCAGTCAGCATCCATTTACTTGAAGATTAGCTACACTTGAGTCCAGCAAGAATAAAGGTAGTTAAGAATCAGGCTGCAAAGTATGAGATCAGCATCCGTTTTCTTGAACCCTCGGAACTTGAAAGCATAGCAGCGAAGGCCCAGGCATGGAAAAAGTTCTTTAATAATCAAGCGGGGCCCTCTTCATAAAAGTGCTCTATTAAATTTTTGTTTTGAATGTAATATATTGTATAATGTATGAGCACTCACTACAGGACGAATTTTGGAAATTGAAACGTTGGGGAAGCCCAAGAGTCATTTGGGGTAGCCCAAAAGTTTTGCCTTTTTGTATAAATATAGGAGAGTTAGATGTAGTAAAGGAATTTTTCCCAAAGAGATTTGTGAGAACATGTTGTAAGAATAACTATTTCCTTTTGCAATAAAGAATTACAAGTTTCCTGTTGGAGAAAGCTTGGTGGAATTGTTTCAAATGTTGTGCTATGGATTTGTTGAATGTGAACTATTTTGTTTTTAGTTGTTTTCCATTAACTATGAGATCATTCTAACTCTTTGAAGCTATGTTCTTGCTATGAATGCTCTCTAGTTTATTCTATGAAATTTCCACTATGAGTAATGAAGGTTTTTCATAAACAATAAGCTATATTGTTGTTCATCTATCTATTAATGTTCATGTGTTTTGAAATAAGTAACAGCTATCTGTGATTTTTCTTAATACATGCGCAGAAATACATTACTCAGTTGATAAATGATAATATTGCTCCCTAGGGATAGGTTAGTTAGTTAGTTTTAGTTTTCTTGCTGTGTGCGATTTAGATGCGAGAGAGTTAAGACGAGAGGTCAGAACCTGTGCATCACATTGTGACCTCTCCTCGTATTCTCTATCAATTTGCATTTTTAGATAGGCACTTGCATATCATACAAAAAACTAAAAAACTAAAAATATACATGGTGGACCGGGCCATAACTGGTAAAACCTTTAATTCGTTACTTGACCTACGATAGTCGGACCGTAAACTGGACGGATTCCCCATAACAAACAATAATGGGCTAGTTGGGAACATTTATTTGGGAGAATCCCTAACTGTTGTTACCTGCAATTTTCCAGGCCTCAACAATTTTTGGCGCTAGAAGGAGGGCCGTCGGTGCATGGCTGGCCGAGGAAACCCATTTTCTTGAGATTATTCCACCGGTGACAGTTCTGAAAGCAGTTTGTTTTCCAAAGCAATTCTTCAAGAGAAGGGTAAAGAGTTTTTATTTCCTGTCGACAACAAAGAAGTTGACGATTTGAGAAGATTTACTAGGGCGTATGAGAATAAGATCAGAGGATTACCGATTATCCCTGCCTTACCCAGAAAAGAATATAAGAAGAAATACTGTCTTGTATTGGAAGATGCAGTATTAGTTGAAGATTTTGAAGAACTATTAGAAACAGCCTTACAGGAAGTTGTTCAACCTCTGAATCAGTTGGACCCAGATACACCCTATTGTTCACCTATTCATTTACCACCTCACTCTCCACTAAAAATCATGGCTAATGTAAATGCAAATCAGCCACCCAACCCACCAAATCCACCACCTGCTTGGAAAGCTAGGTCACCTTTAAACCTGGCACCTCCTTTGCATGACTTGCCTCAAGATTTTGAGAAAATGTTGCCTAAGTTTGACCCAAGTGAAAATATTTTAGTAGATGATCATTTGCAAAGCTTCTACTTGGCTATAGAAGGACTAAGGGCTAGAGAACATGAAGATGTAGTATGCATATTGTTTCCACATGCCCTGAAAGGAGCAGCAGCCTCGTGGTATTTTTCTCTACCTACAAACTCAATCATAGACTGGGACACATTTGAAAGAATATTTAGAAGTAAATATGCAGCCTAGAAAACTCATGTAGCTCTAATGAAAGGGTTATGCGCTTTGAGGAAAGAAAGAAAAGAAAAGGTGCATAGTTTCACCCAAAGGTTTGCTGCTTATCTTAAGAATTTTTCTGCAACTGATAAGCCTTTTGATAAAGTTCTCATCGAATACTATACTTCAGCTCTAGGGCCTAACTTGGCCATGTTTGCTAAGATACAAGTCAAACCTACGTTATCATAAACTTATGAAGAAGCTGAGAGAGTAGAAGCTAAAAAAAGAGAGCATAGAATATTATCCTGAGTACTAGTCGAGAGAAAAAATCTTTTGGTAAGAAAGCATTATTGCTGACTAAGCCTAAGGAGGAGCAATCACATGACTTTGAAGGGATGGTGAAGATGATGCAGAAGCTATCCAACAGAATAATATATTTGGAGAAGGAAAAGGAAGCTCAGAAATCTTATAAACCTTACTATAAAAGGAGAGAAGACAACAATCAATCTAAACCTCCTCCACATAGTCCTACATCAATGAACTTAACAGAGCTAGGTATGGATAACTTTTGCACTTTTCATCAGCAGCCCCATTTCGAAAAAAATTGCCCTCAATGGATAAATTCAATGACATTAGTAATGAATCAGCTATTGGACTCCAAACTAACAGAAGTTGATGATGAGGAAGAAAAGGGTAATAAATCCACAGAAAAACAAGAGGATGATGCTTTGGTTTTATGGGACTGTGTCTCACTTTTTGATACAAAAGATGAAGGTACTCTGAAACATGAGGAGATATCAGAAACAAATGTGACAATAAGAAGCAAAGGTTTGTTAAACAAAGACAATTCAATACTTCCAAAGATTAAGAAATTTCGAGAGAATATGAAGAAAATACAGAAGAATAATACAGATGATAAGATACCTGAATTTATCATTACCAGTCAAGATCCAAAACAAGCCAACATGCCTGTTAAGCCTATTGGAGACAAGGTTGATGATGTCACAGAAAATCTCAAAACACCTGAGATGGGGTACGATGTTGTGGAGGACATTAAAACGGCTAAGGAAAATATTTCATTATTTGAAATGTGTAATATACCCCAACAGAAAGAAAAATTCTTAAAAGCGCTTGAAGTACCAAAGGAAGAGCCTCCCACTAACAACCAACCAGAAGAAGAAATTGTTGAAGCAAGTGTGGGAGGTAAGGCTAGGTTTAAAACCCCACCATTCCTTTTGACTTTTGAGATTTTAAACCATAATGTGCATAATTGTTTAGCGAACTCAGGGTCAGGAGTCAATGTTATGCCACTGTCATTCTGCAAAAGGATCAATGGACAACCTAAACCAACTACCTGGCAGGTTACTTAGCTAGACAGGACCAATGTGAAAGTAGTCGGGGAAATGGAGGATGTTCTGATTCCTTTATCTTCCAATGAGAAGATATGTCAGTACATTTATATTGTAGTGGCTGACATCCTTAATGCTTATGGACTTGTTTTGAATCGAGACTGGTCAGCAAGGCTAAATGGATATTTTGCATCAGATTGGTCACATCTGTGGTTGCCTTATAAAGGAAGTCCTAATCAAATAAAGGTATTAAGAGAGCCCCACATGAAGCACAAAGTCACTCAGTTGGAGGGTAAGAATGAACCAGTGAATTCTGTGTTGGAAAATTATCTAATTGAACTAGAACCGGGAAACTACCAAGTGGAAGAAGCTAGCAGTACACCAGACACCCAACCTGATCTCCTTCGATTTTCATGGGCTGATGAGATTGATTGTAAAGTAGTAGATGTAGTTTTTTATTCAAGTACAGTAGGATTAGATAATGGGTAGGTATTTTTTAGTCAAGCCTAGCCCCTCAACCTACAAAAGGTAAGATTTACATGGATGGGAAAAGAACTAACCAGTTAGTGGTTTAGTTCTCAAACTTTATTTTTTCTTGATTTTTAATTTGGATGATCCTGTACATAAATAAATTGATTTAGTTGTTTATTTTGTATTTATTTCATTTATGTTTGTTTTAGTTAAATTTTGTTTGATTTCAATAAAAGAAGCAAACTTTTGGTTGTATGTAGAGCATCAGAATTCTAGATTAACTAAAATCCTTGATTATAAGACTATGAACTATTGATTTATTTGAAAGAATTTCTTCTATTTTAACAGCTTTCCTAAATGGATATGAACACATTGAATTCCTACTTAATCCTTGTAAAATAACTCGGGATCAAAAGGTCTGGAATACTATTTCGAGGCTCCATCCATCTCACATTTAAAAAATGTCTTAGGGGGTGACAGCAAAGGACCCATGGAAAGGAAGTAGGGTAAACAGTATATTATATATAAATGATCCCATGCCAAGAATTGAAAGCCAAAAGGAAAATAAGAGTCAAAAAACTCCTATGAAAGCAATATGTATCAAAACAAAGTACTAAACCAAATGAGTACAAAATTGCCAAAGTTCTTCTCCGTCCGTGAGCTGAAAATTAAATACATATCTCACATAAAAGGACACTATGGATAGAGGAGCCTGAATAAAAATTCAAAAAGAAAGGCATGTAGGAGGACTCAGAAAGGACAAAAAAGTCCAAAAGCACAAAAAGTGCAAAATGGCATGGGAATGAGGAACAAATGAATATTTCTGTTTACCATATGTTACAATCCTATGGTGTCCAAGCTAGAAATTACCCGAAGACAGACATAAAAATTGAAACTCATATTCCTGGCCTCAAAAGAGTGATCTTGACTTTGAAATCTTGGTTTCCATTTTTCTAAATTGGACTATCATTAATGATTAAAAGTACATATATTTTCCATTTGGGAAATCCAGACATCTAGAAGAATTCAACATGTTGGTTTTATTGTCAAACAGTCTGTTACTTAAGGAAGAGATTGTCCGGAGATCTGGGTTTACCAGGTAGTCGCCAATTGTTGCAGCTGCAACTATTTCCCAAATTTTTAAAAAAATTTGCACCCTCCTTTTAATTTTATCTTGCCTGGATTTGTTTGGATTCCGGAACTCTATCTTTCCTCTGTTATGAATTTGGATCTTTTGAGGTTAAATTGAGGTAAATTCTTTACCATTTTCGGAAGTTGAATGACTATCTTTTGTCTGCTGATGCTGTTGACTTGAACTTGAAGTTTTTGGTTTGTCAATAATTTCCTTTTTCGCTGTCGAAATTTTATTGAACAGTGAATCGGGGTCGTAGTCCTCTACGCAGCCGCCGTTGCGGAAGCTAACTAATGAACGTCCCGATGGGAGTCATGTTTTTCGCCGATGGTTTATCTCCTTTGTTTATTTTTTCAAAAAGCTTTCGCTTTTTGACTTTCAGTGTTGTTTTGCTTATCATTATCGGAGCATTAGTCTTCTAATTCGTCATTGTTTCGGAGGGCAGATGGAAGAAAAAACATGAAAAAGAACAATAATGACAACAACGGGAGCTACAACAATCACAGTACCAGACACCCCTATTAGTTCATCTAGATCAGCTTGGTCTAGCAGTCACAATTAATCCATAGAAATCCAAAGAGGAAGGACTGGATCTATTTTCAAATGTAATTAATAAGGAATATAAATACAAGAGAGTGAGGACCAAAGAACAAATCAAGAATCTAAAAGCATAGAAAAATGAATTTTTATCCAAGTGTGAAATCTTGGCACAACAATTTATTCCAATTCCAGTAGGGACCGACTCAGACAAGCCCCTCGACAAAGCATATCTCATTTTTTAAAGTAGTGTCGACATTCTAGGAGAAGTTGAAAGAGAGGCGACAAGAGCAAGTTGAGGAAACCACTGTTTTACTTCGAAATCAATTTACAACATTTACTAGATCATACAAACTATTGATACAATATGTTTCAGAATCTGTATTCACCACAAATGTGTTGTGGAACTGGGATACTTACTATGTTCAAGTGTTTGAAGAAATGCAAAATACTGGTGAACTCATTAGTTCATTGCAAAACCTTCGACCAATCATCAGTGCAGCAATGACGCAGACCATTGATGACCAACTCGTTATGTAAATTCATAAACTTGAAAAAATGAAAAGACAGGAACATTAGTGGATCAATCAGCCCCAAGCTAGTCTATCCAATATCGACAAAATCAAGCCACAACTACAACGACTTCTTTCCACTGTTGCGGAAAAGACGCAACTCTTGGGGACTGACATGATTAATATTCTAGAATTAGATATGCATAAAAATATGAAGAACTTGTTGAGTATCACTACTCTTACCATAGACATACAAACTTCCCTCCACACTTGGGAAGAATTCCAACTTCAATTATCAATATCCGATAAGGCTATTGTAGAAGTGTGTGTTCAGCAACAACCATCCACCAGTCAGAACAACCCATAGTGAAGAACAATACAGGATCATAGCTACTCAAAAAAAAATATTGTCATCTCTCCATTTCTTCAAGGCAAAGAAATATTTTAAGGTGGGGGAGATGTTGGAGGAGCCTAAGTCAGCTAGCCGACTAGGTCCTTCAGTCGAGTAATTGTAAACAAGTATATTATGTCGATCTCATAAGTCATGTCGGTTAGCTGAACCGACAAGTAGTTATGTAACTGTTTATAAATATTATATATAGGTTGTAGATCCAGATAAATACTTGGTTTGATTGGATGTATGAACCCCCTTGTGTTCTTGAATAATATAAGCATTGTTATTATGTCTACCATTCCTTGTCTCTTGTTTATAGCATTGTTTGTATGAATCTGTAATATGTATCATTGGTAACCTTGCAATCTGATTGATTACAACAGTATATATGGCAAGTGTTGACCATGTGGTGCAAATGGATGCCAATTATCTAGGCTAGTGGGTAGGAATTTAATCGAAGTTGATTAAATATTTTATCATAAGTTATGAAGTGGGTTTATTATACTCCCACTAACCAAAATATCTACAAATAAATACATGTACTGGAATGACAAAAAAAATGAAATTAAAGATCAATCTGGTTCATAGTAATGCTTTGGATGCAAATTATTCGATATGTATGAGAACAACCTTTCTTACATGGATTTCAAAAAATAAGAGTTGTTTCTGAAAACAAAGGCAATATTATAAGGACCTATCCTTAATCTCTGAAATTTTCTATGTTTCCCTTTTTCTACATGGACGGGGTCTCAAATTAAAACCTTCTCATTAACCTTATAAGAAACAGATTTTGATTTCTTGTCAAAGTACTTTTTAACAGTCAGTTGTATTTTCTTAAAAAATTTATCAACATGGTGTCTATGTTCTTGTAAATCAAGCATGCCATTAAGTCTTTGTGGGACACTAGTAGAATTTAGTTCTTCAATATGTACTGCAAGTCCAAGTGAGGTAATTTCTAACTCATCAAGCATTACATGCTCCTAACCATACAAGATTTTAAATGGAGTATGTCCCATACTATCCTTCATGGTGGTTATGTCAGCCCATAATGCATATATAAGGATATTATGACATTGGCATGGGTTATCATTTATTATCCTTTTCAAAATTTTGGTCAAGTTTTATTGTTGGACTCAACTTGTCCATTTCCCTACAAGTAATAAGTAGATGAAGTGAAGTTTTTCACTCCAAACTTATTTAAAAAATGAGATAATTTAGTAGAGATGAAGGCTGGTCCATTGTCATAAATGATCTCAAGAGGAATGCCAAATATTCAAAAGATATAAGATTTTAGAAATGATATTACCTGTGCATCCTATGCATTCTTAAGTTTGACTGCTTTAGTCCATATAGTGAAATGATTTGTCATTGTAAGGATAAAAATATGACCAGTAGAAGATGGTGGATTAATTGGGATAGTGAAATATAATCCCTACATAGAGAAAGAAAGGTCCAGATAAACAAGTTGTAAGGGAATAACAAAAAATTGTTCCCTACCTACACATTTATGGAACTTTCCATAGGTCTGTGTGAAATTATATGAATTAGTGAAAACATAAGGCCAATGAAAACCAATTGTAACGTCCTCGACCCTCTGACCGGTGAAGAGGACGCTACTAACACCAAACATACGGGCAAATAGCCCCATGAACATGAATAGGCATAGAATGCTGAAATAAAAAGCTTAAACATAATACATACTAAGATGTCCTTCATATACATAGTAGAAGCAAACATACATTCATTCAAGCATGCCACATATTCATCATATTCATCAATCAGTAAATATAAATGCAGATACGAAATAGTCAAGAATACTCATCTGATAAGAACTCATCCCGCAACCAGCTTCGTTACTGCAATGTTCCACCCAACCATAGGCTAGCGTGCTCATCAATCTCTCAACACCACTGCCACCCCCGAGTTGGGCATGATTCCTCAAGGAATAAGGGTCAAAGCAGGCTTACACATAGCCAAGATGCACAAATCAGCCCACACAGTAGGGTTTATCAGGCCGTAAAGGAGCTAGGAAAGGCTAAATGCTAAGCTGGTGACCTCAAACACCAGTTTTCTCAAGCATACCCAGCCTCTAATCCTACTCTCAACAACCCGAAGACCAACCACTACATACCGCAACAAAGTAAACAGTTCACAGCTCTGTGAAGAATATTAAGACCGCAGGGTGACAACCCCAAACCAAAAGGTGAAACACAGTTTAGGTCAATCAATGCTTCAGAGTTGTTCTTGGCCCTGGCATGGCCAAAAAAACTTAGCAACAATCCCAATAACCTTAGCAACCAAGAAGCAACCCAAAACCAGGGTAAATCAACAGCCACAACTCACAATGAAATGATGGCAACATTCCATAGTCCGCAATAGAGAAGAAACCGAACTTCCAACATGGACAGGGGAAAACATAGACACACAGCAAAACCCCAAAAGTATGTTTGCACATGCAGCAACCCAACCAAGGATAGATCAACAACCCAATCCCATAAAGAAACAACGGGGAAAACACGCAGTCTGTAGATGGGGAAGGAACCAATTCTCCATCAGCACGTGAGGGGAATAGATAGAGCCAAAGAAAAACTATGAATGAAAAGCATAGAAGGAACCCACAGCGCGGGTCACAATGAACAACATACCACTCCACAATCTAGGCACAACATCCCAATCCCATAAAGAAACAACGGGAAAAACACGCAGTCTATAGATGGGGAAGGAACCGATTCTCCATCGGCGCGTGAGGGGAATAGATAGAGCCAAAGAAAAACTATGAATGAAAAGCACAGAAGGAACCCACAGCATGGGTCACAATGAACAACAGACCACTCCATAATCTAGGCACACCAGCAACATTGCCCAACAATGGCCCCTTCTCAACAGTGAAGCCAATGCACCCTTCACAGCAGTGAAGCCAATGCACCTTCACAATCGGAAATGGTGGAGTAAAATAGGACGCTGCGTAGCCTGGTAAAGGTAGAAGCTACAAACTCCCCATGTGTATAGGAGGATGGCATATCACTCGAAAAACCACGAAAAAACACCCCATAGTGAATAATCACCGCAACGATTTACAGTCCCAGAATGGAGGGGTCGTAACACAGAATTTCTATCTAAACAAGAGGAAGAATGTTTTCTTCAATTAACAGGGCAGTGTGTGAAAGGAAGGGTGAACCCAAACAAAGGGACGTGGAACCTTTTATCTCAGCTCGCATGAGAGGAGATGAACAGACTCGTGATCAACATAGTGGGTAGACCATCTGCTACCCAGAAGGCACGTTGTGGAGAGTGGGTGTAGGCATGAGCATGGTTTTCCCTGCCAGCAAAATAGATGCCCCCAACTAACAACAGAACAACAAGGTGGTGACACATGGCTAACTCCCAATGGCCCCCTCATGGGTTAGACAAGCCCCCCTTAACCTTTGGAATCATGCCCTTTTCATTTAACGTTGCACCGTCGTAGCTGGCTGTAGGTTTATTTTAAATTGATGTGCATACTTACATGATGCCAAAACTATAATGTGCCGAATGGCATGATATACCATTGGCAACAACCCCTACTTCCGAAACATACATAACCAAATCGATGGTGGGGATTTTTCCTTTAGCTCCTCACCACAATTAATTACAAAATATACATCATGTACCTTTTAATGTAAACGGGATCAAAACTGGGGTATTACAATCCCCTCCCCCTTGGAATAACACTACCCTCGATGTTCCAATACATATACAATTTGCACATCAAAATTTCAAAATTTTGCAGACCTGTCCCATGTTCAATTATTTACTCTGAACGTTCAGGACCAAGCCCCTCAGCTCCCACAAGTTTCTCCTGTTGTTTCTCAGCTTTAGGCTTATCCTAAAGCCTAGGAACTTTGTGGCTACTGCCCTCTTCATGTTCCCTCGTTGGACAGTACCGGTATAAATGATGTCCTCTGCATTCCCAGCATTTCACTGGCTGCTTCATCTTTACGTGCTCAATTTCCTTTGATTCTTCATGCCTAGACTGTTTCTCAACGAATCACTTGGACGAACGTCCCATCATTGATCCACCTTCCTTCCCTTTACTAATTGCTCCCAGAAGTATTTTCACCTCCCTTTGCAAACCAATAGAGTCTTGCAAAATCTGGTGGTTCTTTTCATTCTACCTTTTCTATATCTTGAGCATCTCTCCAAGATTTTCTTGGGTCCTGGCAATCATTTGAAGGAGACTTCCAGCCAAGTCCAGCAACTTTTGGTCTACTGTCATGATCAATGTGCACCACTGGATTTCACCTTTCTCACCTGTGAAATGCATCATTGAAATTCTGTTAGACCAAACATAATATAGGCATTAATATCAGTCATTTAATTGCCCAATTGGCATGACAGTCTAAGTCTTATCAAGGAGACTTTCATATTTTTCATGCCTTCCCAACAGGCACATGAGCTCATTCATGTCCATTCTTGGGAAAGGAATTAACCATTCCAGCATTCA
>LPNX010376573.1:650720-708966 GCA_001517045.1 Pseudotsuga menziesii
CAATCAGTCCTAATGGAAATAAAATCAAGACATGTTCTGCATATGGAATTTTAACAATCTAACATGCATATTCTTAACTAGGGTCATAGAAAACTTATCCATTTGTTGTAGCAGTATCACTTTGTTAAGGAGGAATGGAGGATCCCTTCTCTGAGTTGACAGTCCCTCGGTTTGACATCCCAATTCCTCTTTACTTTTCATATCCACACATGTCTTACCGACATAATCCATACCATCTCACTCATGTTGCTTACCAAACATGTAGTGCAGATGAGACATTTCTCAAAATGTCCATTGGAGTTTCACCCGAAACCCATTTCCAAGATAAGGGAAAACCTTCCCATGAATTTTGGCTCCTGCAGGCCATCACACATGATCTCCCTATAGTGTGCACCCCTAGCACATTCATCAAATAGCCAAACAGTCAATCATTACCTGATAATACAATCCAATTTGATTGTTCCATTACCAAGCAATGATATTAGCAATTAAATTCAATGAGAATTTACGACTCTGTTTACTATAGAAATTGATTTGCTTGGAAATGAGGTGATCCTCATTTGTGGATCTCTTGTAAGCAGCACCCCTATGCCCATTATAATTTCATGCTTACTAGCATAATATGAATACCCACTTACAATGCGTCTTCTTGACACAATATTATGCAGGCCAATAGTGATTAGTAGTTGTCAACAATTTCTTAAATCTGAAATTCACAAAATTAAATTTACAACTCATTATGCATACAAACTATTATCACGGCCATGAGACTCTTCTCACGAGGTTTGGCTCTTTCACATGGTAGATTCCAGCCTTTGTCATGGTCTTACCCACTTTGCCATGTCCCAAACAATCTACCTGAAACCTGAACCTCAGTCAGCCAAACACTTAGTAAGTCTTGATGCCTATAACTTTTTCCATTGCTACAACAATCTCTGAAGCATTTTCAGAATTTATAAAATTCAAACATTTCCAGCTGTTAATCACATCAATATTACCAAAACTCATTTACTTCACGCAATCATTATCATACTTTAAATTACAGGATACAGTCACATCATTCATGTAATTTAAATGAAATTTTTAGATACTCCTTACTTCACAAGTGTTTCATTCGTACCACCTTACTCTTTCATAGAGCATTTCTGGCAGCCCATTGATCATGACTACCCTCTTCATGCACTTACTATCCTGCATTCATTACACCCTTTGAAATGGTTCCAGAATTGTCATCAATTCATCATTTCAGCCATTAGTGATTCATAATATCACATGCACTTTTCTCATTGCATTCATGCAATGCATCACAACATTTGCACCTATACTTATGCAATCAGTTACTCACACCCTTCATATGCATCCATTCAATGCATGACTACAATATTCATAAAATATTTTAATGCATACCCACTCAATGCTATCTTGCATTGATTCAGGAGTACTATGCATTCAAACATACCATGCATGGCCTAACCATGACTACTTCATATAGGATGCATAACTATAATCAAGATCATCATTACTTACTTTCCTTGGGCTACTAAGCTCAATCAACATATATAGGCATGGCACATTTCTATATGAATGTAGTATATCATTCAAATATCCACATGGTATGAGGTCTCTTACCTTTACCACTCCATGGAATTTGTCATAATCAAACTCTTACCTTCATGGGTCCTACTTACACCCTTGGCATGACCAATTTGGTTGGTCCTTTGGAGGAGATTGCAGAATTTGCTCACCAACTTTTGATTATGGACTTGTTGCCTCATCCCTTTCTCTAGAGGGTTGCTAGTCACATTTGTCAGCATTAGCAACATATTCAGCCAAGTCCATGTTGTCGTTGTTTTTTCCACTAATGCTAACACCAATGCAAATAACTATCATTAGTGGTTCATTATAAATGTATAATCCTCAAATCCTATGTATGCAAAGCATATCCTCATACATTTCATGTATAAAACTTATGAAATGTAGTTATAATCAACAAGATAGGGTTTAAGGAAACTTCCCTTTTCAAGTCCTGCATCCTTGTATGGAACCCCTCTTCCACACAACAGCTGATTGACTTCATGGTCTTGCTACCTCTAGGCATGCAATTCCTAGATTTGTCCATATTGACAGCAGCACATTTCTCTTTCAAGCAATCACTATCACTTTGCTGCTCCATACTCAGATTCTGGTGTCTTTCCCTTGTTCCCTGCTAGATAAGCTTTCCAACGCCTATCCACATGCTTCATTCTAACCTCGGGCGTGAAAACCACGCCACTTCTAGAATGACGGCAAAACATACAACTATATTTGGTTGGGAATGCTAATTTTAGTCACCTAGAATTTTCTTTCTTTCCAGCCCTAAAACTGCTAAGAACCCCAATGAGAAATTCACTGCAAAACCCAATGGGACACTAGCTAGAATTTGCTGAAAATCCCACTGAAAACAATTGAAAACCACTTGAAAAATCCACTTGAAACCCCAATTTTTCTTTCTCCCTATCGGGTCTCATCCCATCTACAACTCCAACACTTCGGCGATCTAAGCAACAAATTTCTCTGATGCTCATCGACGACCCTAAAAACAATAATTCCCCACTGCATCGGCGGTTTCATCGGCTAAAGTTTTTCCGCTATATCGGTGATCCGAACCATAATCCTTTGGGTGGATAGTTATTTAGGTAGTCACAACTACAGCCAACAAACTGACTGTGGTTTTCGCAGACAACCTGTAGGCGGTTCGTCAATTAATTTTTGATGATCCCAATCACTAGTCTCCCCTGCCACACTGACGATTCAAAGAATAACTTTCTCCGTGGCGTCGACGATCGGGGAACTATCCATCGGATGGATAGATCCTTAGGCATCCGCAATGGTGGCAATAAAATTCACTGTAGTTCCCACGGACCATAACTCTGTCGGATGTCTAAATGACTAATAGCTACAATCTTCTGATCGGCGGTCGGAAACACTAACGGCTGCGGCGTCGGGCGGTTATTTTTCTAGGTAGCCGCAATGGTGGACTCCCAATCGATGAACTTCTCCAATGTCTTTCATCAGCGGTCCGATCCCTTAACCTTCTCCATCGTATCGGCCATTTAATCCTCAAACACATCGGCATCGGTAGTCAGAGCGTTTGTCCATCAGAAGCTTAATGCTCTAGACTTCCGTAACGGCGGCGCGTGAATCATCAACTTCTTCTTACGTCCATCGACGACCAATACCACTATCATTTTCCGATCGCCAATGATTTTGTTACTTAGAAAATTTTTGAATTTTCTTCGTCCATCGACTCTTTCTTCAACTATTCATCGGCGACAGCATAGACTAACTTGTTATGTCGGTGGCCGGGTGCCCTACGCATCGGACGGTTAGTCATCAAGATTTCCACAATGGCGGCCAACAATCTCCCCAAGTCTTCTGCAGCCACAAGTCCATCAGCGATCAGAACCCCTAGAATCTGCAGCATTGGCACTCGGATGCATTCCTCGTCGAGTGGTTAGTCCTCTCAATCTCCGCAACGGTGAACGTTCGACCAACAACTTTACCTGACATGGCTCATCAGCGAACGAATCATTTGAGCATCGGCGATGTGATCAACTAACCATCGCCCATGGCCAATGATTCTAGGACTTAGAAAAAATTTTGAATTTTTCTCTCTCTTCCTTTATGAACTTCATCGGCTCAACTACCTTCTATTCGTCGACGAAATAGTTAAATCAGCAGCCGCAACGACGGCTTGTCATCTTCGATATTTTTTCGATCGGCAGCCCAATCCATTAATATGTTCCGATCAGCGGCTAAAGCATAACTTGATCAGCATTGGCAGTTGGAACGTCATCTCATCGGAAGGTTAGTGCTCTAGGCTTCCACAACGGCGGGCGCATGAACCACTAACTCCTTCCGATGGCCGACGGTTTTGGGCCTTAAAAAAAATTTTAAACTTTCTCTACGTCATCAACGATCGCAAGCTCTATCCGTCAGAAGGATAGTGTTCTAGTTATCTGCAATGGCGGCGCAGTTCATCTAATTCCTTCTACTGTTCATCGGTGATGAATGCTACTAACATGCTCTGATGGCCGACGAAGTCAACACTTAGAAAAATTTTGGGACTTCTGCACCATCAGTAGTCCGAGGCTCTACCCATCGAAGGCATAATGGTCTAGCCATTCGCAACGGTGGTGCTCAATCGGCTAAGCATCGGCGATCCATCTCTCTAAGTTTGTCAATGTGCCGATGGCCAAACACTTAGAAAAAAATTTTGAATTTCCCTCTCTGCCTCCCTCACTTCAGTCATCGGATCAACTATCCGTCGGGTGGCCTTCCCACTAAGTACTCCACTGCATCGAAAGAACTTTTCACTAAGTTTTCCGATGGTCGATGATCCTGGAACTTAGAAAAAATTTTGAATTTTCTTGCCACAATTTTCTGATTGCTGCTGGGCAGAAGGAAACCTGCCTCTGCTATATAACCTTTCATGGCCCATTCAGGCCCATGTTGCAACCTGTGGCTCTGATACCACACTGTAACGTCCCCGACCCTCTGACCGGTGGAGAGGACGCTACTAACACCAAACATACTGGAAAATAGCTCCATGAACATGAATAGGCATAGAATGCTGAAATAAAAAGCTTAAACATAATACATACTAATATGTCCTTCATATACATAGCGGAATCAAACATACATTCATTCAAGCGTGCCACATATTCATCATATTCATCAATTAGTAAATATAAATGCAGATATGAAATAGTCAAGAATACTCATCTGATAAGAACTCGTCCTACAACTAGCTATGTCGCTGCAACATTCCACCCAACCATAGGCCAGTGTGCTCATCAATCTCTCAGCAGCACTGCCACCCCTGAGCTGGACATGATTCCTCAAGGAATAAGGGTCAAAGCAGGCTTACACATAGCCAAGATGCACAAATCAGCCAAGCCCACACAGTAGGGTTTATCAGGCCGCAAAGGAGCTAGGAAAGGCTAAATGCTAAGCTGGTGACCTCAAACACCAGTTTTCTCAAGCATACCCAGCCTCTAATCCTACTCTCAACAGCTCGAAGACCAACCACTGCATACCGCAACAAAGCAAACAGTTCACAGCTCTGTGAAGAAGATTAAGACCGCAAGGGGACAACCCCAAACCAAACGGTGAAACGTAGTTCAGGTCAATCAACACTTTAGAGTTGTTCTTGGCCCTGGCATGGCCAAAAAAACTCAGCAACAATCCCAATAACCTCAGCAACCAAGAAGCAACCCAAAACCAGGGTAAATCAATAGCCACAACTCACAATGAAACGATGGAAACATTCCATAGTCCGCAATAGAGAAGAAACCGAACTTCCAGCATGGACAGGGGAAAACATAGACACACAGCAAAACCCTAAAAGGATGTTTGCACACGCAGCAACCCAACCAGGGATAGATCAACAGCCCAATCCCATAAAGAAACAATTGGAAAAACACGCAGTCTATAGATGGGGAAGGAACCAGTTCTCCATCGGCGTGTGAGGGGAAAAGACACAGCCAAAGCAAAAATGTGAATGAAAAACACAGAAGGAACCCACAGCATGGGTCACGATGAACAACATACCGCTCCACAATCCGGGCACACCAGCAATGTTGCCCAACAATGGCCCCTTCTCAACGGTGGAGCCAATGCACCCTTCACAACGGTGAAGCCAATGCACCTTCACAATCGGTAATGGTGGAGTAAAATAGGACGCTGCGTAGCCTGGTAAAGGTAGAAGCTACAAAATCCCCACGTGAACAAGAGGATGGCATATCACTCAGAAAACCATGAAAAAACACCTCATAGTGAATAATCACAGCAACGATTTACAGTCCCACAATGGAGGGGTCGCAACACAGAATTTCTGTCTAAATGAGAGGAAGAACGCTTTCTTCGATTAACAGGGTGGTGTGTGAAAGGAAGGGTGAACCCAAACAAAGGGACGTGGAACCTTTTATCTCAGCCAGTGTGAGAGGAGATGAATAGACTTGCGATCAAAATAGTTGGCAGACCATCCGCTACCCAGAAGGCACATCGTGGAGAGTGGGTGCAGGCGTGAGCGTGGTTTTCCCTGCCAGAAAAATAGATGCCCCCAACTAACAAAAGAACAACAGGGTGGTGACACATGGCTAACTCCAAATGCCCCCCCCACGGGTTAGACAACCCCCCCTTAACCTTTGGAATCATGCCCTTTTCATTTAACGTTGCACCATCGTAGCTAGTTGTAGGTTTATTTTAAATTGATGTGCATACTTACATGATGCCAAAACTATAATGTGTCAGATGGCACGATATACCATCGGCAACAACCCCTACTACCGAAACATACATAACCAAATCGATGGTGGTGTTATAGTTGATTTTACCACACCAGGTGAATCACAGTTGTATGGCCTTCCCTTGTCCCTCTGCAAACTCCTTAGACCCCTTGGACCATTTTTTGTCCTTTGATGTTTCCTATACCATCCCTAAAAACATGTGAAAATTGCTATAAGTGACTTTTAAACCCCTTATCGCATATATACGTGGGTTTGACCTCTAAAACCGTGTACATCGGGATGTGTACAAAATCCAAATCCTTTTGGAGTTTTCCTTGACATGGATCCGACTCACTTGTCTCCTGGCCTTCCATATGCCTTGAGATCGCTTGGATTCGACCTTTCATTACCCCATTGAAAATCTATATAAGGAACCCTTTGGATACATTGAAGGCATAGGAGAATTGAGAGCAAAGAAACTATAGTCCATTGTTGCCAAAACTTGTGCTTGAGTCTGCATCCCTTTGCCCCTTGGAGCACTTTGGTGTTCTTCCCAAGCTTTCCTTTTGCTTGTGAGCTTGCTATCGAGAGATGGAGGATTGAGGTGGTGGAGGCCCAAGTGGGGGATTCAGTTTCTCTGATTTGCAGACGTGCTGACAGAGGTTGTATTCATTGTAATCTCTAATTTTATATTAATAGAAATATCTTTTCCTGTCCAATAATGTATGTTTGAATGAATATTTTATCCATGGATGATTTCAAATGCTTATACATTGTTGATTATATATGCTAGAGTAGATCTAACACCAATATATATAGTATGCTTGTCTTGTTTACTTGTTGTTGAGGAAGTGATTCATCAATTCAAGTTGAAGTTGGAAAGCTCAATGGGGATCTACTTCAATCGTCTGAAATAAGGTAGGAGGTCTGATCCTTTAGTGTTAGATATTTGGTTTCTCTTGCATATTGGAAAGGATTGATTTCTGGAGTCAAGCTGTCTGTTGTGGTACCCCAAGCCATAGGAATTTCTCTCCATAACAGAATTGGCGACCCCGCTGGGGAGTTCCTAGTAGTTGTCCTTTGGGGGTTTTCTATCGGCATTCAAGGACTTTGAATTGCTCTTTTTTCTTTGTTTCTGTGTCGGGTCTGGGGGCATGTTTTCCTGGTAGTGTCTGATTGGTGTGAATTTTGTCTCAGCTTGTATGTTTGCCTTTATTTTTATGCACCTTTCTTCCTGTATGTGAGTTTTTAACTCACAGTCGTGTATATACGTGGGTTTCACTGTTATTTTCCGCGTACACATGCGGGTTTACTACGAACAGTCACGTATGCCCTTAGTTTTTCCTTCTAGAGGAATATTGGTTGGTGCTGGATGAATTTTGATGATTGCTAAGTATCCTTTGATACTGCTAAAGTCTGTATACACCTCTGTTTCTGACCAGAGACGTTTTTTTAGGGTAAAATTTCTTTTTTGAACAATGTTTTTGTCATTGCATTTTTTATTTTTTGTTTTGGGATTAGTGCATTATATTTATTTTACCTTAGTACTTTGCTTGAGTGCTGCTTGACTGTGCTTGCAGAGTCTGGGGGTTGTAGAATCATTATTTTGCTTTAATATCTCATTTTTTTTCAAAAAATCCAAAAATATTTGATTATCATTATGCATTGCATCTTGCATTTTGCATTTTGCATAGTACTTGCACTAGATTTTCTTTGAAGAATTAGTCAGGATTTCATATAGGAAAGCTTGCATTTATCATTTGAAGAAAATTGTGCATTTCACGTAGTAGCATACCCTGTTTTTCATGGACACAATGCATTTTCATTGATTGTTAGATGTGCATTTTACTTCACGTTGTGTCATAACGCCATTAGTTGCATGGCCATATACTTTTTTTTTTAGTAATAAAGCCAATTAAAATCAACGCTTAATTAAAATGAACTACACTATTTTATTTGATAGGGTTCACCAACAAGATTAGGTTTTAGGGTCTTGGAATAGTTCATAGTGAGTAAATTCTCCAAGACCACTAAACAACAACATGTATGTGTCTGTCCAAGTGAGTGTGTGAAATTCCTTGGTATAACAAGTGTTTCTCGGGATCCTCCTCTCAAAAGGGAGTTAAGCACGAGGCAGTGTGAGCAGTTATTGATTGGGATGACCCCTAGTCATAACTAAGTAGCACCGGAGATATTTCCAGGAATGTATTTGTATCTGGGGGCTCTTTCGAAAGTTTCGGGCTTTGCTACCCTACCCATACGATCAATCATGCCTGCAACTGTCTGCCTGAGCATTGATTATATTGAGGTGACCTTAGTAGCCTTACCTAGGATATCGAGGGGGTACTCTGCAGGGGTTATTCTGCAGGTGTCCCGACCAGGTTGGGGTCGGACAGCACAGTCGCTTTACGCGTTGAAGCTGAGGGCCACAATAATTGGTTATGTGCCTCCACTTGTTGTGTATGGTAGTCTCAATCCTCTCCTATGCGAGACATACCTACTTCATTCGGGAGCTCACTTATCCTACCCTTGATTGCTTATGTTTGGCTTTAGGTTTTATTGGTGTATGCTCTGTGCACATTAGCTTGCCTAGGGTTTGCACAATTAGAGAGTCTTTTATATTTTTTTGAGTCATTGTGGATTCGGGTGTGGCTCCTCGTCGTTCTCATCGTTTAGCAGGACTTCCGCCTTCTACATCCCCTCCTCCTTTGGGAGAGAGAGATTGACAATCCAAGTGGACTACTTCGCCCATTGATTCACACACGATGGGAGACCATGTTGAAGGTATTCCTGAACCACCCTCTCCCATTCAAGTGGAAGATGGGGAGTTTACTCCTACTTATGATCCTTCACTCGATTTGACTGAGTTAGGTCCTATAATTTCTGAGATAGGTACTTTTCATGATAGACCTACTTACTCTAGTGTTGATCCCCCATTGATGCATCGCCAGTATGGAATGCTGGAAGATGATGAGACTCATTTTGAACCCGCGAGTACTAGTTATGGTAGTTATGGTATGTCTGGTTTTCCCACACATGATTTGGCATTTCATGTCGAGTCTGAGTTTGAGCCTAACACTACGCCTGGGGGCACTCTCATTCCTTACCATGTGGAGATGTTTGGGAGCACAAGTCACATTGCACCTTCCATCTCGGCGATGGAAGCTACATCACATATTCCTCTTAGGCCTAGGGTTAGTGATCCTATTAGGATACCAAATCCAAGACGAGTGACTATAGGGAACAACACGTACATAATTTCATAGGTCCCTTCATCCTCTGTCCCTAGTTCTTCAAATGTTCACCCTCCACCTCATTCACGTGGTCCTTCAGGCCAGAATGTTGCTACGAGTCATGTCCGTACTGTTGTTACTCGACTAGTTGTGTCGTAGGTTCAAGTACCGCCCGTTGTTTCGGGAGGTCATGTTCATACTTCTAGAGGTCATGTTACTACTTCTGGAGCATATATTCCTACTTCCGAAATGTATATTCCTACTTCCAGAATGTATATTCCTACTTTCGGAGCGTATATTCCTACTTACGAAGTGTCTCATGGGAGATCTCATGCGATGAATTATGGACCTTATAATGGGACGCAATATGGACAGGGTTCTTCACCTTATGGGTATAGGTATCAACAACCCGCTTACTCTCCAAATTATGACCTCGTAGCCCTAAATAGTCAAGGTACACCACAGTATGGTGCTTCCATGCCACCCTACATGGGTCAAATGGGAGGAGGGCACTATGGTCAAGGCCATGGAGGTTATGGTAATTAGACCTATATGAATCAAAACTATCAGGGAGCGATGCACCGACCTGCTCATCCTAGGCTCCCTTTCCTCACAACGCTAAATCTTCCTGACTTGTTGAAATTGACGACGATCCTATATCTCATGACCCGACTTGACCGGTTGTCCCTACTAAGCTTCCCTCGGACATACCCAAATTCGAGGGCAAACAGGGAGAGGATCCGAGCGAACATGTTACTACCTTTCACCTATGGTGCTCTTCAAATTCCTTACACCAAGATTTGATCTGTTTAAGGCTGTTTCAATGCACCCTTACAGGGCCTGCCATGAAATGGTATATAGAGTTACCTAAGGGGGCATTCGCTTTGTTCAATGACCTAGCGATGACTTTTCTTAACCACTTCCAGCTACCAGTGCATTACGACGTTGGTACGAAACTCTTGTCGACATTTCGGCAGGATAAAGCCACGCATATCTCGGACCATATCCAAGAGTGGCGTAGACGGAAGAGGTTGATTAAAGCCTTTATACCGCCGAAATTCATCCTCGAATGGTTCCTTAAGTCATTATTTCCTTATATAGCGAAGGATGTTTCTCCATCCGAAGTGCAAAATGAGGAACAAGCCATTTTTAGGGCGCAGGAACTGGATTTGATTTATGCTCAATCTGGTTTGTTATATGAGATCATTCCCAATGCTCTGCATTCTAGTTTCGACCCCAAAGTTAAACTTGGACCACATGCCGATGGAATTGTTGGTTGTATGAGTGCTAAACCTATGGATTCAGTTGTACAACAGGTCAAACAATTGTCAATCAACCAATCTGCTTCGGGACAAGCCACAACTTCGTGTCAACCCACCCAAACGGCGAGTGTGCTTTCGGTACAATCGTCGGACCAGAAGGGTAACCAGCAACCCGGAAGGAATAGAAATAAGGGTAAGAATAATCGTAAGGGTGGTAATAGGAATGAAAATGCTAATACTAATGACAAGAATTCCCATAATACTGGGGGGGACAAGCAACCTAAATGTAAGTTTAAATTTCCTTGCAAGTTCTATAAGGAAGATCACCTCACTTACTTGTGTCTTCGTATCGATGAAGCCTCGATATTCTTAGCGCAGGGCCCAGCTATGATGACTAACCCTTTACCTCACAATCAAAACATGAACTTGAGGACCCATGATCAATCTGGTGGTGATCAAGATCCGCCGGAGGTTAGTGGTCGTGGTTGCATTAACATGGTGTGTGCTGTGAATGTTGTGACCCATGCGAAGGACTATGGTTTGTCACAACCCAACCCAGGAAAGGAACCTGATCCACCAGGAACTCCTCTGCATATTGAAAAACCTGTGGATAAACCTAAAGTTGCACCTCACATTCCTAAGGGAGTCCTTAAGTGTTTGGGACACAATATTAATGCCTGAGCCGCCCAGAACTATTCTGTTGTCAAGGATTTGGGCCACACTCCTTGTGCGATGTTTGCACTAGAAGTACTTCAGAGTTGTCCCTCGCAAAGGAAGGCTTTGCTTTCTACCCTTGGTGTGAATGATGATAATTCTTCCTCTGTGATTAAATTTGAAACCACAGGACTTCATCCTCACTTTCCTTACTATGTGTCTCTTTTGATTCATGTAGAATGTCTTAACATGACCGTCAAGCGCACTGTGATTGACAAAGGCGTTGCTGCTTCTATGATGTCTTTATCATGTTGGAAGGGTTTAGGTTCCCCTGAGTTGTCTAAATCTAGTACCATGTTGACTGCATTTGATGGGAGATCATTTAGGCCGCATGGGATCCTTCCTTCCCTTAAAGTCCATTTGGGAGGGAAGATCGTTGCGATAGAGGTCGAGGTGGTTGATGCGCCCCTTGACTACAATATCTTGCTGGGTAGGAATTGGATGTACAGTATGCAAGCCGTAGCTTCTTCACTATTTTGTGTTGTATGTTTTCCATTTAATGGGAAGATAGTTATGATTGATCAAACATCATTCAAGAATCCATCGGTTACCGCATCTTCGGGAGCTTTGATCCCAATTGTAGAGCACTCTCAGCCAGCAACTGGGAGTGTGGGTGTGGGCATGTATCCATCCCTTATGGGAAGCTTTAGTTGTCCTGCACCTATCCTTATGATAGGGTCTAGATCTGGTGAGACTTTGACATCTGTGAGATCGGTGTCTTTTTGCACAAGTCATATGGAATATCCTTGGATTCTTCCTACACCGAATACTTCAAGTGAGCCCATCGTGACAGATGTGTCATTGCCTACAACTATGGTAGATTATTAAGCTAATCTTTGATGTGTTGCAGAGCCTAGTCCTTCCTCTTCATGGATGGAGGAGGAGGACCCATATGTGCTGCCTACATGGGTAGTTTAGTCTTCTCACATGCACAACTACCTTGATAGTGTTTTTCCTTCAGACGAAGCGATTATTGAGGCCATGTTGGGAGTTGAGCCACCATGGGAAGAGTTGCATCATAGATCTTACTTTCTTCCTGAGCTTGACCGCTTGGAGCGTGAGGACTTTAGGGAGGTTCTTAGTGAGAGAATTGGTAGTCCCATGGTTCCATTAAGCTCTCCTGGTCTGATGGCTAATGGGAACATGGAAAATATATCTCCAATGATTCCTATCAATATCTCTCGCGATCCAAGCAGGATAGAGAATGTCTATATTGGGGCAGAATGTTCCCATGTTGAGATTCAAGAATACACCGAGTGTTTAAAGAATTTTGTGATATCTTTGCTTGGTCTTATGATGAAATGCCAGGTATTGACCCTCGCATTCTTGAACACGAGATTAAGACTTATCCCAACGCTAAGCCTGTTTGACAACGCTTGTGTGCAGTGAATCCTAGGAAAGCACCCGCGATTAAGGCAAATATAGAGAAACTGTTGAAATCTGGTTTTATCTATCCCTTTCCCTTGACAGAGTGGGTTTCAAATCTCATTCCAGTTGATAAGAAGCAGGGAGCGATCCCCATATGTACTGATTTCCATGATTTGAATCGTGCTTGTCCTAAAGACAATTTCCCCACACCATTTATTGATCAGATTTTGGATGAGTGTGGGGGTAGCGAGGTTTTTTCCTTTATGGATGATTTTTCCAGATACAATCAGATACAAATTAAACCTGAGGACCAAGATAAGACTGCATTTATTTGTCCTTGGGGAACTTTTGCATATCAAAAAATGCTTTTTGGCCTTAAGAATGCCGGAGCTACTTTTCAGCGGGCTATGACCTTGATCTTCCATGATCTCAAATCAATTATCGAAGTATTTTTGGATGACCTTGCTGCCCATTCTCATATGAGAATGCGTCATTCCTATCATTTGAGATTAGTATTCGAAAGGTGCCGCCATTATTTGGTCAGGTTAAATCCTCACAAGTGCATCTTTTGTGTGAAGTCTGGTTGCTTATTAGGATTCATTATTTCCAAGGAGGGTATAAGAGTCGACCCTTTGAAGGTTGAGGCAATACTTCAGTTGTCTCCCCCGAAAAACATTAGACATCTTCAATGTTTGCAAGGCATGGCAAACTTCTTACGGAGATTCATTGTCAATTTTGCCAATTTGACTAGAGGCTTTATGCATCTTTTGAAAAAGGACACCACCTTTTGTTGGGATGAGCGAGTCCAAGAGTCCTTCGATGCGCTTAAGCGAGCCCTAGCATCGGCCCCGGTGATTAGTCCCCCAGACTATAGCCATGATTTTCTACTTTATGTAGCCGCGTCCATGGAGATTATTGGTATGGTTTTCGTTCAAGAGGATGAGGAGCTCTAAGAGCATGTCATATACTATCTAAGCCAGAATCTTATTGATGTGGAAATCCATTATAACCATGTTGAGAAGCTTGCCTTAACTACCGTACATGTGGTTCAATGGTTGAGACATTATATTCTCCTTTGCCAGACCTTGGTTGTAGCCCATGTCAATCCATTTCAATTCGTCCTCACTCAAAGGATGATTGGGGGAAAATATAATAAATGGATTTTCATCTTGCAAGAATTCGATCTCAAGTTTGTTTCGGCAAAATCGAAGAAATCGTTAATGTTTGCGGAACTTATATCGGATTTCCCAAGCAAGGCTGAGGAGTTGGTTTGTGAAGATATGTTTATCGATGAGCACATCTTCTTAATCTCAACTTTAGACCCATGGTATGGGGATATTATTATATATTTACAAACATTGAAGGTCCCTACTCACCTCTCACGAGATGAACGATGACGGTTACGTCACATGTCTAAGAATTACCTCATAGTGGATAACACTTTGTACCGCCGTGGGGTAGATTCAATTTTACGTCGTTGTTTAACTCATGAAGAGGCTGAGGTAGTGCTAAATGATTGCCACGGAGGGGCGTGTGGTGATCATTTATCTGGGATTTCTACAGCCCAAAAAATCTTAAGAGTGGGTTATTTCTGGCCATCGATCTTTAAGGATTGTGTAGATGCGGTCAAGAGGTGCCATCCTTGCCAGGTGTTTGCACGTAATATATGCTTGAGACCTTCCCTGTTACATCCCATCATCATCACCGGTCCCTTCACTAAGTGGGGGCTCGATTTTATGGATTGCAACCCAGCTTCAGCTGGGGGGCATCATCATATCATAGTGGTTTTTGACTACTTCACAAAATGGGCTGAGGCTATGCCTACAGTTAAATCCAACTGTGAGATAGCCGCACACTTCGTATTCAACCAGATTATTACTCTGTTTGGTATTTCGAAAGAGCTTGCCACCGACCATGGCTCACACTTTCAGAATCGTATGATGGAAGAGTTGGCATCAAAGTTAAGGCATAAGCAAGAGCATTCCTCCTCTTACTACCCTCAAGCGAATGGATAGGTAGAAGTAGTGAACAAATCACTCAAATCCATTCTCCAACGAACCATCGCACAAAGCAAGACGAATTGGCACATTATGTTATATCCTACTTTGTGGGCTTATAAAACCGTTGTTAAGACTGCCACGGGTTTTTCTCCATATCAACTTGTACATGGAGTGGAGTCGGTATTGTCGGTTGAGTGCGAGATTCCTTCTTTGAAGCTAGCCATAGAAATCTTACCAGACACTTCACCATTGGAGGAGTGTTTGGTCCACCTTGATCAACTTGATGAGCAGTGCCGAGATGCCTGGGTGGATCTAGAAGTAAATAAGCATCACGTTAAGGTCCAGTACGATAAGTCTGTCCATCCAAGGAGGTTTAGTGAGGGAGACTTGGTCCTTTTGTGGGATCGACCGAAATAACCCTTGGGGGCAGGAAAGTTTAACCCCATGTGGCATGGTCCTTACGTCGTTAAACGTGTGTTAGAGAAGGGCGCTTATGAGTTAGTGGATTATGAGGGTACGGCCTTGGCGGAGCCTAGAAATGGGCTCTATCTTAAAAAGTATTATGCATAATTTTCATCCAAGGCTGGTTATTGTATATTATTGTACAATTTTGCATAGGTAGGTATTTTTCTTATGGTGATCGGGTTTGTGATTAGTTTCCGTTTCTTTTGGAAGATGTCAAGGGAATATTCCACCTTCATAGGATTCGCGGATGGTGCGAGCCATCACACTCAACACTCAACCTCTGCTGCTTGGGTGATTTATACTCCTATGGGTCAGGTATTATCTTCAGGAGGCGTATGTTTATGGCCATCTTCAAACAATGTTGCTGAATATAGTGTCGTTATTGAGCTTCTACGAGATGCCATTTTACATGGAGTTCTCTCTCTTGAGGTACATCTTGATTCGGAGTTAGTAGTGTCACAACTTAATGGTTTGTACCATGTTAGAGATTTGACATTATTAAGAAGATTTTTATGTGTGAGATTATTAGAATGACAATTTGACAATACAACATACATACATGTTCCAAGAATTAATAATTAAGTTGTTGAATCATATGCTAACTACGTGTTAGATTGGCATTTGTTTCATACACAATAAGCTCATCACAAACATAAAAATTTTACACATGTAAATAAATAAATCGACATCATAAAAGTTTTTATAAACATCCAAAATGTGGTAATACATAGTGTCATAATACAAAAATGGGGCTCTTGAGCCACCAAAATATAAATACACGGTAGTAGAAAATGTATCACTCCCAGGTATCTAAGCCTATGGAGGAGGAGGGGGGTTGTGATCGTGGAATGTCACTACGGATCTAGCTAGCCATCGAAATAGCCGCATCCATGCTCGTGGTACACCCACCACCTGGCATTGCCTGGCCTCAGGCAACTCCTTGACTTGTGCCATGGGTACTCTGTGTGTCAGTCTCACGAAGTTGGCATGAATGCTTTGGAGCGTCTGCTCCGCATCCACACCCGTGATATCGTCTCCTCTTCCCCTCCGTCTATGACAAGGGAAGCCTTCAGGCCGCCGTGGTCCCACATCTACATGCATATGGTAGATGTCACTATGTATTGTAACCCAAAAACATGTCTTTTGATTCCACATAATAAGAAAATACAAAAAAATTTAAATAACTCAAAAAATTTTAAAAAGAGGGTCGAGATTCGTTACCAATGTCACCGTATGCCGATCCTGGTGGTAGCGGCATGTCCAGGTCTCCCAGGAAATCTATCCCCGCATAGGGGTAGTCATCGATGGAAACTATCTGTCGTCACCACCATGAAAAGAAATCAGCTAGATAGGGGTTGGACACCCTACCTCCACCCAGTCTGCGCATCGCATCCGCCCAACGTCGGTGGGACAGATCTCGAACCCCATGTAGAGGAACGTCAACTCTGGGGCTCAATCCTGGAACACGCTTAAAGAAAAACATGCTCAGTATGCTGCTGAAACCGAAGTTTCGCGCTCTACCCATCTTGCACTCACTGAGTTGGTGTTTCATGTTACCTAGTAGCGTAGTGCTCCAATCGTACATAGTGGGTTTCATGCACTCCACTACATAGAACATCAAAGGCCACGAGGCCTGGTGGAGTGAAGCTAAGCCTGCTATCTTGCCCAGTGTCAGTAGGATGGCCTTTAGGCCCAGCACCTATATGGAGTTAGTTGGGATCTGACTCCCCACCTTCTCCGTGTTCAGATAGTAGTACACCGCAATGTACTCATCTATAGTTAGGCCACCTCTAGGCCCATGAGAGCGTAGGTTCACCACTTCCCCCCGTCGGGAAAGTCCAGTAATAAAATATATGTCCTCCACTTCTATGGTGAGGGACATCCCGTCTATCTGGAACGACTCCGAGTCTGGATCCCGGTAGTCCACTAACATCTACAATAGTCTTGGTTTGGCTCTTAAGCCACCAAGACACCAAAATTTGTAAATCCCACATGCACGTAACGCTTGTTGAGCCTTTAGATCTGCCCTTACTGCCTCTTCTACATCACCATGTTCATGTTCTCTCCATTCTAGGACCATCCTGCACATAAAATTTGAGTTTTGTCTATTAGAACACTTAAAAATCATTGAACGCAGTCGCATATGCAACTGTTTGCTAAACAGTTGCGTATGTACGCGACTTTGAAGACATTTTCTGCGTATATCTAGCCCTATACGTGGAAAAACCCTTGATTTCTGCGTGGGTCATGGCATGCATCTTAGACTAGCCTAGAATCCTAAATACACCATGGAATTTGACAAAATTTGCATCAAAATGAAAGAGTAGAGCATGGGTAAGTACCTGGAAAAAACGGTAGTGGATTCCGCCAACTGGATCTCCTGGAATTCGTTGTTGAAGTTCTAAGCTCAAATGGGTAAATATTTCAAATGTTTTATAATCTTTTGAATTTTTTACTATTTATAGAAATTTTTCAAATTTTTGAAAATTTTTACCCCCTTTCCTATAGTTTGGACCGTTTTTGGACTAATTTATGATGCAGGAGACCTTTTTGAGCGTCGTTTCATCCGTTGGATTGACCTGTTCATGTCGATTTCAGGTATCATGTCTAAACTGGCATATAGGTTAGGTTTCATCACCGTTTGCATTTTGCGTGACCTTATGACCATTTCATTATAGCGTTAGGTACGAACCCACTCTATTATGTCACAGAACCTTCTTGCTGTTTTAGAAGTGGCATGATATGAGTGGTAGAGCTTGACCTTACATGGGTACCCTAGTTAGCACCTTGTTTGCATTTGGTGCCCATGCCGACATTTTGTCCCTTAGGGTGTGGGAGTCCGTTGTATAGTATTGCCATGAATTTTCGCAAGAGCCTCATACTCCTCTTGATATTTTGCTGGCCTATTTCCCTCGGGACTCCCATATGTCAAGTTGTAATTGCATTATCATGAGCTTTGCCTACCTTATTGAGCCTTACGTCGACTTCCCTGACATTGAGTTTTCAGCCATATAGCCCGAGCTTGTCTCATGTCTAGCCATGCAGAGCCATTTCATATACCCTTCGCAGCTTGATTCCCTATTTTTACCAGGAGGGGACTTTCCCCCGAGTGTCACTATCCTATACATGTATCCTTGCATTGAGCATAGGCATGTTCCACTGCTTGGAACTAGTTTGTTTGCCCATATGACACTCGTCTCCTCCTAGTCTGTAACTATAAAGCAGTTTTATTCTTTTTCAAGCTTTTTAAATATTTGAAAAAGTCCAAAAAAAAAAATTAAAAACCAAAAAGTCGGACAAGGAAAGATGTTATCTTTTGGCAGCTGTCGAGTCGTGTCGCCTTTGAACAGAGCACTGTATATCACATCCATTGGTTGGGTTTATAGTTTGACTTTAGGAGCTGTACTCATTTATCTGAGTTTATCTCCACCAACTTGTTAAGCTTCCAGTACCCATGGAGCCTCTGTCGATGCCTCCTATGTCACAGAGATGTCCCAGTTTTGTATATCGAGTCTATGCTACCTTTATTCAGTCACCATTCATCGTTATGCTCTTGTTCGAAGGAAGTTGAAACCTGAGTCGGTCGTTCCTCAGTTATCTTGACTTTGCATGACGGTCATTCCCGGTATAGTTACTGGTTCGTGCACCTTATGATCGATTTCTTCCACATTATACAGCTTTGTTGAGTACCTTGCGTTGGATGATGAAGGATGCCTTAATGCCCTCCTTCCAGTGGATTTCATCCCATCGACTTCAGATCATTTATTCTGGGATTGGAATCTAGAGTCATTTTTGAGTGCCTTGAGACTTGCAGTCATTAGTGGTAGGTTCTCTTGCCATTGACAGTTTTTGGGAATACATTAATGTCCCCTGATCGATGGATCCTCTCAAGTGTTTGACCTCAACACACCTATTCGCACCTGTTAGTTTGCACTCTAGTACCTTGATTCCCATTATCATTATCGGTGGGTGATCTCACGTCTGTTAACGGTATACATCAATGACCGGTAATCAGACGACGTACTACTATGTTCAACCTCGACACCTCTATTCACATAATTAGGACATGTACTCGTAGCTATTTGTGTATAAGAGTTTCCAGATTTGTGGCATCTCTTATATGCTACCTCCTTGATCGTGCCAATGTTCATGATATTTCAGCTCTCGTGACTTGATTCCAGTATATGTTAGACATTTCCATCTTAAGCCATTATCGAGATCTTGATCCATTGTATATCTTCAGCCATTATGGAGATCATGATCCTTTGTATATCTTCATCATGGAGATTTTGGTCTATGTATATTGTACGTGGCGATGACCACTTATGTGATATTTTGTATCATGCATATTCATGGCCATTGTACTCTTATATATCCAGGACTACTATATGTATTTGCAGTTATGTGTAGAGTTGTATCATTGTACGATGCTGATTGGGTGGCTGGTCTTCCATTTGGGATTCTTCATCACTCCACTTCTGGGATGGACCTATAATGTATTTCAGTCATCGTATGACCCCTCTAACCTCACACATTAGGGGGCATCTGTTATAGCTGATTTTACCACACCAGGTGAATCACACTTGTATGGCCTTCCCCTTTCCCTTTGTAGACTCCTTAGACCCCTTGGACCATTTTTAGTCCTTTGATGTTTCCTAGACCATCCCTAAAAACACGTGAAAATTGTTATACGCAACTTTTAAACCCCTTATCGCGTATATACACGGGTTTGACCTCTAAAACCGCGTGCATCTGGATGTGTACAAAATCCAAATCCTTTTGGAGTTTTCCTTGACATGGATTCGACTCACTTGTCTCCTGGCCTTGCATATGCCTTGAGATCGCTCAAATTCGACCTTTCATTACCCCATTGAAAAGCTATATAAGAAAACCTTTGGATACATTGAAGGCATAAGAGAATTGAGAGCAAAGAAACTATAGTCCATTGTTGCCGAAACTTGTGCTTGAGTCTGCATCCCTTTGTCCCTTGGAGCACTTTGGTGTTCTTCCCAAGCTTTCCTTTTGCTTGTGAGCTTGCTATCAAGAGATGGAGGATTGAGGTGGTGGAGGCCCAAGTGGGGGATTCAGTTTCTCCAATTCACAGACATGTCGACAAAGGTTGTATTCATTGTAATCTCTGATTTTATATTAATAGAAATATCTTTTCCTGTCCAATAATGTATGTTTGAATGAATATTTTATCCATGGATGATTTCAAATGCTTATATATTGTTGATTATATATGCTAGAGTAGATCTAACACCAATATATATAGTATGCTTGTCTTGTTTACGTGTTGTTGAGGTAGTGATTCATCAATTCAAGCTGAATTTGGAAAGCTCAATGGGGATCTACTTCAACCGTCCAGAATAAGGTACAAGGTCTGATCCTTTAGTGTTAGATATTTTGTTTCTCTTGCATATTGGAAAGGATTGATTTCTGGAGTCAAGCTGTCTGTTGTGGTACCCCAAGCCATAGGAATTTCTCTCCATAACAGGTGGGGATTTTGCCTTTAGCTCCTCACCACGATTAATTACAAAATATACATCATGTACCTTTTAATGCAAACGGGGTCAAAACCGGGGTATTACACCAGTTCTCAAAATTTTGTGTTCGGTATCTCTTGCAGTGAAATGACCACCAATGTGAATATCAAAATTAGTTTATCCATGTATTTGTTTCAAGACCTTTTGAGAATTTGTATCATCAATGCATTCAAAAGCATGCCATCAGCAATTCTTCAGAGAAGAGAAGTCCCTAAAGTAAATTATTTGGAGACTTCTAGATATGATCCCCCTTCATTGGTGACTTTTTAAATAATGAGGACATTTTGAAATTGCAAATAATAAATTATGTCCCTATACCAAATATGCTTTGGTAATTATAGATTTTCATATTCTATTACAAAAATATTAGAAAAGGAATCATCATTATTTTTCAGAAAAAAAAAATAAAAAATACTTAACTCAAGATGTCAGGCCAAGTGCAAGTCTATATATCATCCCTTAATTGTATTAGATGTGGCGATCGTCAAATCATGTTCCTGGATCTTGGCAAAACAATGTGCGAGCTTCCCTAAAAAATAAGTATGAGAAAGTAAAAATTTAATAGCAGACAAAGGGACTTTTACCTACATATGCTTTCCTAGGATAAACTCTCTAAATCTCTTAATAGCTTTGAAAAGAGAAAAAACATGCTTTTCAATTAAAGAGTATTTCATTTCATCATTAGTCAAACTCTGACATGTAAGCTATTATATTTTCAATATTTTGGTCATCTTTTTGAAGAAGAATGGTTGAAATTGCATCTTCATTAGCATTTGTGTAAATTATAAAATATTTTTCAAAATTAGGACTTCCAAACACAAGAGCATAATTGATTTCTCTTTTGATTTTGACAAAGAATTTTTAGCATTACCATCCTAGGAGAAGGATTTATCATGTTTCACAATGTGATGCATTGGTCTAGCCATTACAACAAAATCAGGAATAAATCTCCTGATAAAAATAATTTATATTTTACCCATAAATGATTGAATTGATTTCTTTGAAGTAGGGGCTTGAAGATTTTGAATCGAAATGATTTGTTTAGGGTTTATACTAATTCTATATTCTGAAACAATATAGCGAAGGATATTTCCTTGGGTAACACAAAAAATAGACTTTGTCGGGTTTGATGACATTCTAAATTTCTTGCAATGCAAGAAAACTTAACGAAGATGATCAAAATGATATTTTTCAATATTTTGAATAAACAGTTAAATTATCAAGATAGACTTGGATTATCTTACTGATAAGATCATAAAAGTCTATTTGCATAGCCCTCTGAAAGATAGCAGCTATGTTTATAAGGCCAAAAGGCATTATTTTATAAGCAAAGGTGCTCTAGCGAGTGGTAAATGTGGTTTTATATTTGTCAACCCTCTTAAGTCTGGTCTAGTTATAGCCTGGGAATCCATGAATAATGGACATCATTTGTAACCCTGCTACTTGTTGTAGGATCGTCTCCATATTTGGAAGTGGAAAGTTATCTTTTATGATTGCTCTATTTAATGCATGAAAATCAACACATAACCTTATGCCATCATTCTTTTTCCAAGCAAGGACAATATTAGACACTCATTCAGAATATTTGACAGGAAAAATAATATGAGCATTAATTAACTTTTCAACTTCCTTTATAATCGTAACTTCTAGAGCATAATTAATTGGTATTTTCTTTGTCTTAGAATTGTTTCCTCTTCCGTAATAGGAATGGTATGTTGAATAATGTTGGGATCAAAACCACAAAGATCCTCATAATACCAAGTAAAGACATCTTTAAATTCTTTGAAGTTCTATAATTTTTTATGTTTTCTTCTTTAGTACATTGAGCACCAATTTTTTAATTCTTTGGATTGTCATAGGTTCCAATGTTGACTGAAATTGTTTCTCTAATTTTTTTTTAGATTCTTCTTCTTTTTTTCTTTTTTCTTTTTATTTCCCACATCGCTAGAGAAAAATGAATTTTCCAAGGGTGTTAACCCCTTAGGAAATTTATTATCTTCAAGGATATGATTTCTTTTTGTTTTAATGGTTTATTCTATACAAAGTGCAAATGCTTTCATTCATAGTGAAAACTTGCCATGGATCTATGTTGTTTGGGACATGTGACCAACATTAAGACAAAAGAGTATAGTCTAGTCTTTAGGGAAACAACAGTCTAGAAGGATTAGCAACAAAAACAGCTAGCCTATCAACCATTGAATTCAATTCTCTTCTTATATGAGTGATGTTAAAAGACATAATCTGAAATAAAGGTCTAGGTTGCATGAGTATACATTTTTAATAGCTTGTTTAAGGGATTGTAAGTTCCTTTATTCATAAAAATAAATTTTAGAATCACCAAAAAAAACTAAATGATAACAACCCAAGTTAAAAGCATTTTCCATTCCCAAAATTAATGCTTCGAATTATGTTATGTTATTTGTACAGGGGAATTCAAGTCTATATGAATAATTATGAATTTTACAAATAGGAGAATATAAATCAATTCATTCTATGTTACCTTCATTTAAACTAGCACCATCAAAGTGCATATGCCAAAAATTTTCTTCAGGTTCCGAGCAAGGTGTTACCGGTTCATCATCATCTCGAAGGAAGATGGAATAAACACATAGTTCCTCCTCCATGTAATTAACATGAGATTGAGGAACACTTTCAATGTAGGGAGATATTCGATTTTCCATGGGCACAATAATGTGTTTCCCATTTTTAGGAAGTGACAAGTATGTCCCATCAAGAGAAATGAAGCCATTGATTAATTTTTTCCAATCTCTACCAAGAATAATCCAAAAATCATTGACCGGCATACCAATAACTTCAACTTTACAAGTGGTTTTGATTTCTAGGTGAGAACATAAATATAAAGTCACATATTTTATTTCTCCTATGGTTGCTTGTTGTTGGTTGTAATAAGAAAGTAAACTATTTGAATTCTCATTGGTACAAGTTAGACCCAACTCTTCCATAATGATTTTGGGCATGAAATTCGGTCCTGACCCACCATCTACTAAACAACAATGTGCAATTTTGTCATAAATTATAACTAATAGATAAAAGGGAGGATTACTTAGACTAATTCTAGGATTATATATAGTTACCTTATTTACATTATCTTCTTCTTCTATATGTTCCTCAAATAGGTTGGCTATGGTAGGATTTCTTCCTTCCATAAAATTATTGAGATATATTTGTTGTCCTAGAATGGTAACCTGTCATGTCCCCATATTTTTGGACATAAAATTGTTGACCATTCCCAACACATTAGGGGGGTCAAATATGCATTAATTACCTCACCTAGAGAATTTTGTCCAAATATTGTTTATGAGGCATTAATTAATTAGCCTAGGGCAATATTTGCTAAATAAACATTATTGAGGCATGTATTTAATTTTTATTTATCATTAATATTTATTGTGTAAATAACATGTGGAATTGATCTTGCCATGTTAGGAACAATTGGCAAGCCAACTTGCCAAGGGAGGAGATTAAGAAAGTGGAAACTCTATGACAAAAGCAGTGAAAGAGAAAAGGGAAAGTGCCCAAAAGCTATGACAAAAGCTGTCATAATAAAAGCAGGAAACAATTGACTAAGGAGAGCGTGGTTTCCTTTTTGAGACTCAATATCAAAATAAGGAAACTCATAAAATCTGTCATAGGGAAAAGCAGGAAATAATTGACTAAGGAGGGTGCAGTTTCCTTTTTGGAGGCTCGGCACAAAAGCAGGAAAGGCAAAAAAAGTTGTCATTGACAAAAGTAGCAACTATGGGCCTAAGGAGGGCGTAGTTTCCAAATTTGATGAATGACATGGATAGGGAAACAACTCAGAAGGGTCCCTAATTGCCAATTACTCAAGGAGGTCACATATGTGGCTAGGGTTAGGGATTCTATGAGGATGACTTGCTCTCACATGTCACCTATTGCCTCTACTTGCTAAGCAGGTCACCCAGAGATATATTAAAGGAGAAATAAAGCTCCATTTTCTAGTTTTGGTTAATGTATGTTTTGTAATTGATTGAATCTTAAGCTTCATTTCTGAGTGGTGAGCCTCAGTATCTTGGGTGATGTGCCCCAAGTCCCTTGTTCCCCTTCTCCCCTCTTCTTCCCATTTCTATTGCAGGTCTTACTGAAGCTAAGGAGAAGCTTTCATCTATTAAAGGATTTTTTTTGCAGGTGTTTATCTCTCTATCATTCCATTATCATATCATCTTGGAGAGCTTTGAGGCCTCTTATCAGTGACATCCCTCCCTCTTTTCTCCTTCTCTTTGCTCTATGATCTTCTAGAAATTTTGGAGATATGTAATGGATATTTAAACATATATATGATATTATATATATACTGATTTTTAATGAACTCTTCAATATCATATTCATACCACCTTCAGGTCACTCCTAAATTTTGTGAGATTCAAAGATCGATTTTCTTGGGTTTCCTAGCTCCAGAGTCATATTTTGGAGTTGTGCTATGAGAGGTTTCCTATGTGAATATTTTGTGAATTATTTAGACTCTCATGGTCCTGATATGTTATTATTTACAGTCTCTTCAAGTTTCATAACATTCTGATCTGTCTTGACTGACTTTAGTAGCAATCTTTTACACCCAACTTAGATTTCACTGCTAAAATGACTAGTTTTCCAATTCAAAGCAATTATGTATATAAACAAGTACATTTGTTTTAATTTATGTTCTTAACATTATATAAAACCATAATTATTGCATACCATGTTTAAAACCAAATTTTAGTTCCTCTCTTATTGCATTTGGAAAGCATTGAATATTGACTAGTTGTACAATCTCGGTAACTAGTTTTCATAGTCTGATCCTTAATATTCCTTGTGACTGTTTAGAATATTTTGAAACCTGAATATAAATTTATATACATTTCTGATAACCTTATTAACAATCCCAATAAGTTTCCCCAATCCCCTAGTTGGCGGGACTTAATAAATTTCCCTAGTTTCACGGTTGGGTGACCCAAAAGCATGGGAGTAGGTTTCCACATAGCGGACTCTAAAACGTAAATGGTCCCAGAGATAAATGTGTTAGGGTAAATTAATTCATTGTTCTACAACTTACCCTTGGTTTCATCCCTCATCCTGCTCCCCTATCTATAAATTTCCCAACACGACTCCCTAAATTACCTAGTTTGAAGATTCATTAAGTGTTTGTAAATTTATATCACAAATTTTATTCAATTTGCAGCAGTAGTTAGTGTTCAGGTATGCATATCATACTTTGGAAAATTAAAGTGGTATCATATTACTTTCCTCCACCCTTTTGTAAAGTAATATCTTAGTGAATAAATTTTGCAGATCAACAATTCAAGTGCAACCATGAGAATTGTACCAGTAGTTGAAGATAGTGACTTTGATCAGTTTGTTGAAGAAGAAGAGGTGATATATGTTAATGATGGGTTGAAAATGTCAAGAGAAAAGGATGGTTAATTTTGTGACTATATGGAGTATGAATAAAGCAATGTTGAACTACCCATGGCTAATCCTAAGAAGGATTTAGCAAAGATCATAGATGCAATTGAAAACTTGCCCCACCACTACGAAGAATATCTTACCTTGGGGGAAAAGATTTGTAAATCCATTCCTTTCAAAGAGTATTTTTATTGCGTATTTGTATTTGAGCCCAAGAATATAGATTATTACTCTTTCAATAGCAGCAAATCATCCATAGAGGAACCAATTTGTTCCACCTCTCTGAGCAACCAGGAGGAAGAAGGAAACAAAAGTGAAGAGCCACCAAATCCATCAACATGTTATTTCTGAGATTCTTTGGATTTTCTTCAAGAATATTCTCTACAAGTAATGATAATAGTAGCATTCAAGAAGGATAAACCTCAATTTTCTTGAAAGAATATTCTCTAGAAGATATTGCTTGTTTCCCATTACTCCAAGAAGAGAATGAAGATGAGTGCACTTCCAGTTTGCTTGTGAGTGATCTTAGGACCATTGCTAAGGATGTGGGTTCATATGATGGTGTAAATAAATATTTTGGATCAGATCCAAAATAAGAATACAAATCAGAGTTACAGTCACCTCAGGATCCACATAAGGAAGAAGAAGACAAGGCCACACCGCTTGGGTGTGAGCCAGAAAATTTGGTACAGGAGCAGGCCACCAAAGTATTTGTACAGAAATATGGGAAGATGAAGAACATGGATGTTTAAAGTTCTGATTTTGCATCAGCTATGTCACTTGCAACCATCTTATCCATGGGAGGAGTAAAATACTTCACTTGCATCTGAGGACTACAAGTTGAAGGACAATTGTGAGAGATGAATTTACTCCTAGTCTCTTTGTTGGTGAAACAAAATCGGTGCAAATATGTGATGTTGTAAATGGTGATGATCAATATTTTGTATCAGATACAAAAGAAGAAAAAATGTCAGATCTGAATTCATCATCTGAACTCCCTAAGGAAGTGGAAGACAAGCCCCCACCAGCTGGATGTGTACTAGGAAAATTGAAGGAGAATAATCTGATACAAATGGATGGACACATTTCAGAATTTTGGACTCTCTTGTAGCATGATAAAGCTAAAATTCCAAGGCATGAGATTCTTTCTTATTTTTGTACAGATCACATGTCATTCCATCCTTCAAAGGTACTCTCCAATTCACAACATGGAAGTGATTTTGCAGAAAATTCAAAGGCTGACTTGTATGATGAGAATGAGTTTTGTGTTGTGGATCCATGCCACAAGAAAAGTAGAATTATATGTCAGTTGTTATAGGAAGAAACCTTGGTGGAGGATCTTCTTTATGAGCCACATCATCTGAGTGGACCACTTAAGGAGGACAGAGAAAATTGTATGGCAGCCATGAACAACCTTGCTGACATCAATGTCTTAGTGGCAAGATGTTGTTGGAAAGCTTCTGGAGGAGAGATGGAAGGATAAGACTTTGTGGAGGAGTGCATAGCACTGGAAGAAGGCGTGGAAATATGAAGGAGGGGAGGGATATGTGAACTTACTAGCTGATAGAGATCATCTCTTCATGGTGGCTGCGTTGTACCACATTGCACTCAAGAAGGAGGAAGAAGAATCTGACAGGCTCACTCGTGAGTTGGAGATCACCAGTAATTCATTGAAGAGAACACAAAGATCCCTTCAAGAGTAAAAGTTGCAGACCTATCAACTTCAAAAGGAGTTGAGAATGTGACACCTTTCATGTTGCATGGAAGGGAATTTTATGGGTATAATGGGGAAATCTCATGTAGATGAAGGACATGAGAAAAGATCACATTTGCAAATGCTTGGTAAAAGCTATGAGGAATAAAATATGGACCAAGCACCCATTGAGATTGAGGAGAAGGATGAATTCTTCTTCTCTATAAAAAATATGGTTGATCACTTTCCATATGGATCAGCAAATAAAGTTCCTTATTCATCCATTAATTGGGTGGATAGAGACACCTTTGGAATGAACACCGTGGGAGGTAAATATTTCAATTTCTGTAATGAATTATTTATCCTAACATGTGGGAAGCCACACAGATATATGTTGCATCCCTTAGGTACCATCCATACGCCTGCACATGAGGTGCACTCTGATTTGCATGTGCTTGAGGAGCTTGAGGTCAAACAAGATGAAGATCAAGCACTTGTATGTTTCCTATGAGATTATGAGTTGCTTCTAGGGAAGTGTTGTACAGTTTTGTCACTGAGGCACATAATCTCATTGTCACTGATCCAACCAATGGAGTAAGTTATACATCCATTAGATTGATGAATGAGTGTTGCAAGGAGTTGGTTCACAATTCTTCACCCCACACCTCTATTTCAGCCACATCATGTGGGAATAAAAAATGGGTGAAAGGATTTTTTCTGTTGATGCCATCGGAGGAGCATGATATTTTCACTCTTCTAGTGGAGGGATTGATGTTCAATCCATGTGGTTTGACAAGTGCATCATTGGTATTTGAATTATTCAGAATGCAAGAATGTTTGTCCATTGATTAGGTGGCTAGACACATGATGGAGATGTGGAATCTCGAGGGTAAATATTTTTCTTGCATCAATGGAGATACATCAGACACATCAGAAAAATTGTATGAGCAGTTTGGGCATACTTGTTGGTTGGATGATGCTTATACTCATTGGGTTTGGACATGGACTCACACCTATTTAATTGCAGCAACATCATTGTGAAATTCAATGCTGATGTGCATCAAGCACATAAATAACTTAAGGTTGGGTGGGGAAATATCACATATTTCCAATTTTGTGTTGATAATTTCCAATTTTCAGCGCAGTGTTATGATTTCCACATCATGAATTTCATATCCTGTGATGATAAATTTTTATGGTGGATTCTAAAGTTTAGAGACTTACAGTTAAGGAGATGGGATCCAAGCATATTTTTGTCTGATAAGTTGTGTTGGAAGGAATTCTCACTGAAGGGGGTGTAATGCAAGCGATGGGACCCTGGCATTGCTTGTTTTTGGAGAAACTTTAAGTGTTGGCTTGATGGAGAAAGTTAAGTTTTTTTTTTGCGCATGATTTCATGCTCCAGTTCTCCTACATCGTGGACAAATTCGCAGTTCTCTGGAGTGCTTCTCCTTGAGGACAAGCAAATTTGGGAGGGGAGTATTGTCATGTCCCCATATTTTTGGACATAAAAAGGTTAACCATTCCCAACACATTGGGGGTGTCAAAGATGCATTAATTACCTCACCTAGGGAATTTTGTCCAACATTATTTATGAGGCATTAATTAATTAGCCTAGGGGAAATTTTGCTAAATAAGAATTATTGAGGCATGTATTTAATTTTTATTTAGAATTAATATTTATTGTGCAAATAACATGTGGAATTGAGCTTGCCATGTGAGGAACAATTGGCAAGCCAACTTGCCAAGGGAGGAGATTAAGAAAGTGGAAAATCTATGATAAAAGCAGTCAGAGAGAAAAGGGAAAGTGCCCAAACGCTATGACATAAGTTGGCATGACTCATAATAAAAGCATACAACAATTGACTAAGGAGGGCGCAGTTTCATTTTTGACACTCGGTCTCAAAAGAAGGAAAGTCGGAAAATTTGTCATCGGCAAAAACAGGAAACAATTGACTAAGTAGGGTGCAGTTTCCTTTTTAGAGGCTCGACACAAAAGTAGGAAAGGCAGAAAAAATTGTCATTGACAAAAGTAGCTACTATGGGCCTAAGGAGGGTGCAGTTTCCAAGTTTGATGAATGAAATGGATAGGGAAACAACTCACAAGGGTTCCTACTTGCCAATTACTCAAGGAGGGTGCATATGTGGCTAGGGTTAAGGATTCTATGAGGATGGATTGCTCTCACAGATCACCTATTGCCTCTACTTGCTAAGAAAGTCACCTAGAGATCTATTAAAGTAGAATTCAAGATCCATTAACTAGTTTTGGTTAATGTATGTTTTGTAATTGTTTGAATCTTAAGCTTCATTTCTGAGTGGTGAGCCTTAGTATCTTGGGTGATGTGCCCCAGGTCCCTTATTCCCCTTCTCCCCTCTTTTTATCCCATCTTTTTCCCTCTTTTTTCAGGTTTTTATGTATTTATCATTCCATTATCAGGTCATCTTGGAGAGCTTTGAGGCCTCCTATCAGTGACATCCCTCCCTCTTTTCTCCTTCTCTCTGCTCTATGATCTTCTAGAAATTTTGGAGCTATGTAATGAATATTTAGACATATATATGATCTGATATATATAATGATGTCTAATTTACTGTTAAATATCATATTCATACCACCTTCAGGTCACTCCTAAAGTTTGTGAGATTGAGAGATCGATTTTCTTGGGTTTCCTAGCTCCGAAGTCATATTTTGGAGTTGTGCTATGAGAGGTTACCTATGTGAATATTTTGTGAATTATTTAGACTCTCATGGTCCTAATATGTTATTATTTACATTCTCTGCAAGTTTCATAACATTCTGATCTATCTTTACTGAGTTTAGTAGCAATATTTTACACCATACTTAGATTTCACTGCTAAAATGACTAGTTTTACAATTCAAAGCAATTTATGTATATAAACAAGCACATTTGTTTTAAATTATTTTATGAAAATTATATAACACCATAATTATGACATCCCATGTTCAAAACCGAATTTTAGTTCCTCTCTTATTGCATTTGGAAAGCATTGAATCTTGACTAGTTGTACCATCCCGGTAACTAGTTTTCATAGGCTGATCCTTAATCTAACTTTTGACTGTTGAGAATTATTTAAAACCTGAATATACCTTTATATAAATTTATGATAACCTTAGTAAAAAACCCAATCAGTTTCCCCAAGTCCCTGGTTGGCGGGACTGAATAAATTTCCGTAGTTTCACGGTTGGGTGACCCAGAAGCGTGGGAGTAGGTTTCCGCATAGAGGACTCTGAAACATGAATGGTCCCCAATATAAATGTGTTATGGGAAATGAATTAATTGCTATGAAAATTACCCTTGGTTTCCTCCCTCGTCCTTCTCCCCTTCCTGAAATTTCTTAGCACAACTCCCTGAATTACCTAGTTTGAAGATTCATTGAGTGTTTGTAAATTTATATCAGAAATTTTATTCAATTTTCAAAAGTAGTTAGTGTTTAGGTCTGCATATCAGACTTTGGAACATTACATAACCATATCAATTAAGGTATCATTTACCTTTATAGCAAACAGTTGTTTCAAAATATTATACTTAGAGGAGGAAGAAGGGGGGTTTTGTTTTTGTTGTAACATGTGGGGCTGGTTGCTGAGAAGTTTTGTTTCAAGTAAGAGGGGTATTTTTATTAGTATAAAACTTATTCCTAGTATCAAGCAAAATGTATTCATCTTCAAAGGTCCAATCTCTAGTACTTTTCTTAATCTCGCATTTCTTCATCATAACACTCTTCGCAAAATTTACACGGAGCTCTAGATAAGATAAAAATTGGCTAAAAAATATTATGATGATGATAAGAGCCTTGATTATATGACTCAACAAGGTTACAGGTGGAACTCACTACTTTTTTTTGAAAGCAATCATATGATTTCTCATATCTTGAACCAATTGTAGAACAGTGGATATGTCATTTTTCCTGCCAACATAGTCCATATTAGAAAGTGTGGTTTTGTCCAATTGATGTTAAAATTATATATAAGTTTGGTATGGTTGAACCTAAGTTATCGACATTATTTTCTTCAAAACTCTGCTTAAAATGAGTAGGTAAGGTATTGTAATAATGCAGTAAAGCAGCTTGATTATGAGGTTTTATAAACTCAAGGATTTGATTGTACAATTTAGTGAAATGAAAATGAAAATATCTAATAGTTTCACCTTTGTTATAAAATAGATTGTTATATTCCTTAATTTTATCAGAAGGACTTTGAGGATGCCTATAGGTTGATTTCTAGTATGACAACTCATCCAAACTGGAGAAGTGTTTGAATTATTGAACCATTGATATACATGAAATGAGAGAAATTGAAAGGTATAATTGTGCACTGGATAAGTAATAACAATGTACATTGAACAAGATAAATTTCAAAGAAAACTGATAAGAATTGATCAGTAAATTACAACATTAATCTTCATTATTTCCATAAGTATACAATAGTGTTACAATAAGGAGAATTTGAATCATGTGGATAATATTTGAATATACCAACTCAATCTTGATTGACTGGCTAACTAGGAGTGTATAAATCATTGCATGGGAGCCACTAGTCTAACTCATGATAACTAAATCAGTTAAACTAGTTAAACCAGTTAAACTCGCAAGGTAGGTGGAAAAAAGGAGCCACTTCCGCATGCAACCATGCATAACTATCGCTAGACTGACTGAATGTAACTGAATAGAAATGCAGCATAACTAGTTACCTACCACAACCAAATGATGGAGGCTGCTGGTGGCACTCAGAGTGGATCCTAAAATGTAGGGAATGGTCTTAGAGACAATTAAACTCATGCATGAACATGCAGTAAGTGGAAGTTAACCTCTATATGTGTTACCCATACTCCAGTACAGTAAATATGTCTCCCTATGCTAGAAAAACTTATTAATAGACTATAAATGGACAAGGGAGGATTATAATAATCCTAACACCCCCCCTTAATCCTGACTTGGACAACTTTGGGCCTTGGAAACTAGGTGAAAATTCACCCATACAATCTAATGAAAAATAAAACTACTTAATAAACTAGGGAAAATGCGGAAACCCTCATGGGAAACCCCCCCCCTCAAAATAAGCAGGAACGGGAAATACAAGCTATTCTGAGGAGAAAAATATTCCTCATTGGGAAATAACTTGAAAAACTCTGCTGCAATTTGCAGAACTATGCAACGTCATGGTTCTTCTGTGCAGCAACATCTTGAAGTTGTGCATGTGAACCTCTCAATGTTCTTTTGATCTGATGGATGTTGTATGTGTTTCTTCTTTCAGGAGGAGGAATGAAATGATCAAGTTTGTTCTTCTGTGGGCCAAATGGTTGATCATTCACTATCATCAAGCAACACTTTCCTGGAAACTTGTTGCACCACTTTGTAGAGAGTGAATTTGTGTGAGAGAGTGCAACATGCTTATTCTAATACTGGGACATTGTTCTCCTTCTGGATTCTGAATTCCTGGCTTCATCCCGAGTTGCTTCAATGAGATTTTGGGCCCATTTAGGCTTATGCCACTAATTTGGAATGGGAGATGGATCTAGATCTAGATCTTCATGAGGTACAACCTCAATATCAAGATCGTTTTGATCTTGTTCCTCTTCATCTGAATATGAAACATGTGACAAAATATCATCATCAAAAAGAAATGGAAGAGTGTTTATACCTTCTTTTTCTTCAGATGGTGGTAGATCAAACAACTGATCTTCTTCAAACTGAACATTGCGCTCAATGAAACATTTCCTAGTTGAAAGTTCCATCAACTTATATGATTTTTCATCCTAAACATATCCCAGCAGTATGCATTCGCTACTCTGGGCTTGGAAGTCCTTTCTCTTATCCATGGATATTTTGGCCCAATCTTTGGAACCAAAAAATCTCAAGTGAGATACATTAGGCTTATGCCCATGAAGTGCTTCGAAAGGAGTGGCCCCAATCATTGATTTATGAGGTGCTTTATTATGTATGTATGAAGCACAGTTTAAATCTTCTGCTGAAATAGAAGGAGGAATATTCTTATCTTGGAGAAGACAGGTTTCCATCTCCTTCAATGATCTATTTTTCCTCTCAGCCACACCATTCTGTTGTGAAGAATATGGAACTGAGTGTTCCATTCGAATCCCCTCTAATTCACAGTAATGCTTAAAATATATTTTAATGTATTCACCTCCATTATTTGATCTTATGTACTTGATCTTTTTCCTGAAACTATTCTCAATCAAAGCTTTAAAAACTTTAAAATTACAAATACTTATGATTTATGTTTCATGAAATATACCCAGCAAAACCTAGAACAATCATCAATAAAAGTAAGAAAATACCTATAACATTTAATTGATGTTGTAGGAATTGGTCCTGACACATCACTATGTATCAAATCAAGTGTAGAGGCAGCCCTAGTTTCCTTCCTAACTTCATACATTTTCTCTGGATGCTTACCTACCAAGCAACCAAGACATACTCCATCTGATGTTTGGATGAGAGGCAATCCTTCAACCATTTTGTCATTGTGGAGTTGCTGAAGATATTTAAAATTGAGATGCCTGAATCTCTCGTGCCATATATTGTTGGTGTTTTTAGAAATATTCAATAGAGATGTAGGATGTGAAACGAAAAAAAAATGAGAGAACTCATAATCCTTTGAGGCATGGTTAGAAAACCCTTTCACTATGAGATTTCCAGTAGCTTTTTCTGTGATTTCAACTGAGTCAGAGTCAAATGTAACTCTCTTCGGAGATCTTGTATGGGTCATCTAATAAACAGACAACAAATTATTTGCAAGAAATGGCACATAGAGAAAATTCTTGAACTCACCATGTTGTATTTTAATTGAACCTCTTCCTGCTGTTGGGATTTGGGAGTCATCTCCCATGTGAATGCTACGTCATCCTGATAGAGTGAGAGTGAAGAAGGATTCCCTATAGGAAACCATGTGATCAGATTCTCTAGAATCAATCAAGTAATATTTCGACTGAGTAAGGCCTGCCTTCAAGGCAAGGCATCTCTCATGCTCTTTTGTCGGTTGTCCAGCATTAGACTTCTTTGCTCCTTGTGGAAGGGAAATATTTTTATATTCAAGGAGAGTTGTCAGGTGGTTGATTTGCTTCTTCATGCACTGGCTTTTAGGATGAAAGAGTCTCATACATTATTTTTATAGCTCAAAATGACACATCTTTGCTTGTGACCACTTTCCCATGATTTCGTCGCATGTCGACACTTCATGAAAGTCACTGAAAAAACACCTAACTTGGAGGACCCATATCCATAGTTCTGTAACTATGCTTGACCTCCTCTCTACACCATTGTAAAGGTATTTGAGTCAGCTACAACTTTCTAGAAGACACCAAAGTCTGAAAATTCCAAAAGTACCCTAAAAATAAGGTTTTTTTATGTACACGCGAGTTGCCTTAAGGAAACCCACATGTTTTTCCTGTAGATGTCAAAAAAAGAAGTTTCTCGAATTTTGGGTAGTTTGGGTGGTTATGCAACTAACTCCATTAGTTGCATCTAATTTTTCTTCAACCCTATCTCTTCAGAAGCATATAAATAGAGTTAGGAAGGTCCATGAGAGGGGACTTGAATCTTTGCATTTTTATGTTGGAGGAATTGGTACTCTCATTCCCCCACCTTTGCCCTAGAAGCTTTTGCCTTGTGTTGCAGAGCTTGGAGGTTGAGCTCCTTTGAGAAGAGAAGCAGCAGAACCAGATCAAAGTTTTGTGAGGTACCTAGCTTGAAGAGAAGGTATATTTGTACTTATTTTCATGATTAATAAATATGTGATGTCCTTCTTCTTCCCAAATTATTGTTCGATATGTGATTGAATATTTGTTTATGATCATATGCTTATGTTAATCGAAATAGTTTCTTATATTGTTTTGATTATCATTCCTTTATATGTGGTCATATTAGTTTGAGGAAGGTATAATTCGTTTTGCGGGTCTCTTGGAGCAAGAGGAGCAAGAGGAGGCTTGAAGGGCTGCTTGGATCAACCTTCATTTAGCTAAGCTGTGAACCATTCCAATCTCTAAACTTGCTTATATCTATTTGTGGAACCATATGCATATCTCTTTCAACCCCAGTACGTTGATGGCTTCTTAAACCCTAGCCATAGGAAACTTTCCTCTACAACAGAACTGGCGAATCCGCTTGGGAGAGCCTTGTCTATTTGGGGTTTCATTATATTTCTTCTAGTCTTTTGTAAGTTTTCAGGTCCTTCTTTCCACTTAGGAACACCTTCTCAGTATGTTAGTGCACCTCCCCTGCCTTCCTAAGGCAGTTTTTTGGGCCTTTTCCCACCCATACGCGAGTTGAAGACTCTAGAGTCGTGTTTCTGGTGTGTACACATGACCTGTTATACTATCAACCTACATATGACATATGGCCTATCAGTTGTACAAATCATGTGTTCCTCTAAAACAATGTTCTTTCCTCATTTGTGTGGTTGGTTCTCTTGTTTGAGGGTTGTTTGGTAGGTCTTTTGGCTTCCTCTGCAGGTGCATGACTCCAAGGAGTTAGTGTCATACCTTTTGGGTGTTCTTTATCTATGTTGCAAGTGTTTTTGTAGCATTTGGGTTTGCTCTTTGCTCATCCCCCCCACCCCCCTTTGCTTGGTTTGATTTTTGGCTCATGTTTTTGGTCAGCCTCTATCAATGGTCTTTGTGTCATTTCAGAATCTTATTGGTCTTTGTTTCCTTCTTCTTTTGTTGGTTAACTTCACCATTCCAAAGTAGTTGACTTGTCTCTTATGCAAGCCTTCCTTCCAAGTAGGGTTTATACTAACTTTAGGGAATGCTAGAGTCTGTTTGGTGGTTGTATAACAGAGTTATTTTTGCTTTGTTCTTATTATCTGCATACATTTAGTCTGTACGTAGTTGTTTCTTTTGAATTTATAAAAGAAAAGAAAAAACACATGTTTGCTTCATATGCATGTAGATTAGGTTTTTAGTCGAGTTTGCATGGCATATCATTGTTTTTGAAAAAATAAAAAATTAAAATACATTGTTCTTTTGTGGCTTTCAAGTTTTCTATTTGAAAAAGAAAAGAGAAGTAATTTGTTTTTTGCATTTCAATTTTCTCTTTTCCTTAGTCATTTTGTTTCAACATTGAGTCAAAACACCATTGGTTTCACCTCCACCACCTCCTTTGAGTAATTAACAACCCTTTAAAATAAATGCTTAATATTTAAAATTTATTAGTAACTATTTATTTCTAGGGACGGCACACACTAGCTTGGGCTAGTGTTTTGGGTTAGGTATATCTTAACTACCCAAAAGTTCAAACTCAAACATAGTGTCCTATCTATTAGGAAATCCAAATTCATTGGGAAATACACTAGAAAGCTCCTCTCACATAGGAGTCAAACATGAGGTCGTGCGATACTGAGTTGTTGGAGATACCCTCCACTTATCAGTAAATCATGCACCAGAGTTGGTGCATGTTTTGGGACTCATCCAGTACCTCCTCCCGGCCCTATGTGGTGCCTGGTACTGTTTGGGTTTCAGGATTTTCCACCCTGACCATGTGCATCGGTTGGACTGACGACTGTTCCATTAGACTCTGTCCATGATTTTGGTAGCCTTAGTATCTTGTCTGCTAGGATCTTATACATGTGGCATTGGAATGTTATTTCTAGTGCACCTAGGGTAGACTTGGAAGGTAACCTCGTTAGACAATCTGGGACGGTGGTTGGGTGATTCCAGCACTTGCACCCGGAGGGCTTTTCATGATATGCCAAGTAACTACTCTCCTTCCTTCACTAGTTAGTTCTCAACCCCCATCATCCCAAACTTTCCTTTGGAAGGAATATTTGTTTGCCTGGCTTGATACTTAGGTATTTTTCTAGTGGTGTGTTATTTGTACTATTGGTTTCCTATCGACCTCATACTTTGTCCTATTGTTTCAAATTATGGCTAACACCCCTTTCAACACCAACCAAGAGATCCCCATGATGGAAACTCCTTGTATTATTCCTCTCACGGGGAATGATGGTGTTTCTTTGATGGCCACCCTAAATTTGCCTGGATTCACCCTAGGGATGCTAGTGTGGTTGTTTTCTACTCCAATTGTCTTGAATGCTCTTGATTCTTCTCAAGTAAGCTCCTTATATCAAGGGAATCAAAACACTGCTTCCCATTAACCTGTAGCTACTTCTACTCCTCCTTCTACCTCATGCGGTGAAAGTACTGATACTAGTAATCAGTAATCTAAAAGGAGTAAAATAAGGAAGAATAGGAAGAAGACACGTGAGCAAGGGGCACCCCGTTCAACCTCTGTAGGCCAAGTTGAACCTCACCACCTATCCTCTGCAGTTCATGCTGGGGGCACCTGTCCAACCTATGCAGGTCATGTTGGATCTAAGCACTCAACCTTTGCAATTCAAGTTGATCTTCACCATCCAGCCTCTACTGATCATGTTGGTGGGATCCTTCCAACCTTTCCAGGTCACATTGGATCCAGACACTCAGCCTCTGCAGTTCATGCTGAGGGCACTCGTTCAACCTCTGTTGTTCAAGTTGAACCTCCCCATCCAACCTCTGCAGGTCATGTTGGATCCATCCACCCAACCTCTAAAGGTCATGCTATGGGAACACACTCAACTGCTGCAAATCATGTTGATCCTACCCTTCCAACCTCTACAAGTCATGTTGGACCCAGTCTCTCAGCCTCTGCAGGTCATGTTGGGGGTAGTCTCTCAGCCTCTCTAGCTCATATTGAGGACAAACAGTCAGCCATTGCAAGTCATGTTGACACTATTGTAAAGACTAACCATTCAAAACACAAGCCCAAGTTCCCTTGTAAGCTTTGTGAGGGATACCACCTTACTTATAAATTCCCTTCCATCGTGGAGGTACGAAGAGTTTAGTTTCATGGTCATCCCTTTTTTGAACATCCTATATTTTTTCAACAACCAGTCTCTCTTAATCCGGTTGGACCCAGTCACCCAGCCTGTGGTGGTCATGATGGGGGAAAACTCTCAGCCTCTGTAGGTCATGCTGAGAGAAAACAATCAGCCACTGCTAGTCATGTTGACACCGTTGAGAAAACTGGTCGTTCAAAGTGAAAACTTAAGTTCCATTGTAAGCTATGTGAGGGAAATCATCTTACTCACCAGTGGCCTGCTATCATAGTGGTGCGAAGAGTGTGGTCCGAGACTCAATAATTTCCTTCTCCTAAACAACTTATAGTTTCTCAACAACCTACTCAACCTTTGGTTGATCTAGTGGTCGAACCTTCCCAATCTTTGGTTCATCCCACTCTTCTTTCAGAGAGTGATCCTTTTGTGATTAAACCAATGTCATCTTTGTTCAATCCCACTCTCCCCTCGGAGAGTGACTTTCACGAAGTGGTTGAATCAATTCCATTGTAGATCAATCCCACTCTTCCTTTGGAGAGTGAAGTGTCTGCTAGTCACATTTACTACCATTTCATAGCTTACTGAACAAGGGTGGCTTGTTTGTGCTTTGGACTCTAGTGGAATATCGAGTGGATCTCTGGTAGGGTGGAACCCATTGCTGGCAGAGATGAAGGATTTTCATACTTGTGCAGGTATAATGCTCAAAGGAAAGATCAAGGGATTTGGTGATCTCATCCATGTTCTAAACATCTATGGCCCCTATTCTCAAAGAGAGCAGTTCTGGGACCGCGTGTAATCAGATGGCATGTTGAAGTTGCCCAACCTTTTTCTTAGAGGTGATTTGAATTTTAACTGGTCAGCTGATGAAGTTTGGGGGTGTGGGCAGCCTATTGATCCTTTATCTGTTTTTTTTCATAAATTTTTTGATCAAGTTGGTTTGGTGGATGTTGAGCCTGGATTAATGTCACCCACTTGGTCCAATGGCTGGTCTGGGGGTGCTGTCATTGCCAAGAGCCTAGACCGTTTCTTTATCTCAGACACTTTAGTCTTGTCATTGGGGCGTTTTAGATGTTGGCACACTTCTCCGGGGTGTTCGGACCATCGAGCTGTTATTCTTTAGTTGGATTTCAACAGTCACAAAGTTATGTACCCTTTCAAATTTAACCCAACGTGGCTTTCGTTGAATGTCTTTAATTCTCTGGTCACATCGTCTTGGGCTAAGCTATAGTTGGAGGGTCCATCTCACTTGTCCCCTATGAATGCTATAATATTCAAGTTATCGAAGCTGCGTCATATTGTCAGAGATTGGGAAACAAAGATTAAAAAATTGGAAGATGAGTCTCTGGTGGGTATTGAAAGAGAGATCTGCAGGTTGGAAGCTGCCTGGATTGATGATCCATTTGGGAATGGTAGACCCGAGTATTTAAAATTATTATTTTCTCAAAAATAGTCTATTCTGGCTCACAAGGAGGAGACCCTTCGTCAGCAGAGTCGGGCAATGTAGTTTTGTTCAGGTGATGAGAATTCTAAGTACTTCCACTCTTTTACTAATCATCTCCGTATCACAAATTCCATTTGGGAATATTGGGATGATTCGAGTCACTTGTATACTGATAAGGACTCTATTAAGAAAGGGGCAACGGATTATTTCTTTGGTTTATATCGTGATCCTAGAATTGTCTACATCTCGGATCAATTCGAGGTACTTAAGCTTTACCCTACTATGTTCATTAAGGCGGATTGTTTGTCTCTTGAAGCTTCCATTTCACTATCAGAGGTTGAAGCCACTTTAAAGGACTATGCCAAGGACAAAATCCCAAGGCCGGATGGCTGGACTTCTGAATTTTATCTGCATTTTTTTCCTCTGCTTGGTTATGAAATTGTCAATGCTATGGAGGACTCTCGGGTCCCTGGTATTGCTCTTGATTCCCTCAACACTACTTTTCTCACTCTAATACCTAATGTGGATAGACCTTCATCTTTTGCTGAGTATAGACCTATTTCTCTTTGTAATCTGTTGTATAAGCTTATGTCTAAGATTATTGCTCGAAGGATGAAAGAGGCTTTGGGAAGGTCTATATCTACTGAGCAATTTGGATTCCTGCTTGAGCGTCAAATCCTTGATGCAGTGGGCAGTGTTCAAGAATCGATACACTCTATTATAATGAAGAGACTTTCTGCTTTGGTTCTAAAACTCGATTTGGAGAAATCCTATGACAAGGTGGACCGCTCCTTTCTGCACTTAGTCCTTCTCCAAATTGGTATCCCTCACAACACTGTTACTTGGATTTTGTCCTGTGTTAATTTTGCCTCCTTTGTTGTTTTGGTCAATGGATCCCCTTCCCATTTCTTCAAAGGTTCCCGTGGTCTTTGCTAAGGCTTCCCTTTGTCACCCTATTTGTTTCTCCTAGTTATCGAAGGGTTGAGCTTACTCCTCAGCTGTGCACTACTAAATAAGGAAATCAATGGCGTGAGGGTGTTAGGTGCCATATCTATCACTCATACACTCTTTGTCGATGACATTATTATTTTTGGTGATGGTTCATATGATGAATGGTTTAGAATTAAAAAGTTGATGGACCTCTTCTGTGGCGTTGCAGGTATGACTTTCAGTCTTGGAAAATCTTGCTTTCATCAGTTTGGGGTGGATGGTCAAACTATCCATGAAATCAAATCTCTTTTCTCCGTTCAATGAAGTCATATAGAGGAGGGTTTTATGTATCTCAACTTCATGCTTCGCCCTAATTCCTACTATTCGGCTGATTGGGACTGGCTGGTTAAGAAATTCCAATATCGTATCAACCGTTGGACTTTGAAATGGTTGTCCCTGGGGGGACATTTAACACTGGTCTCTTCAGTGTTACAAGCTTTGTCTATGTATTGGTTGGGTTGTATTCCTAAGTGTATTTTGGATCGACTATGTGGCTTGTTTTTTCACTTTCTGTGGCGGGGTACTCAGGATTTAGCCAAATTTCATCAGGCTGACTGGCAGGTTCTTTCTCAGTGCCCAAGGTTAAGGGGGGCTGGCGCATAAAAAAGTTGTGTCTATTCAACATTGCTCTCTGTGCGAAGAGTATCTGGCGTGGTCTGACGACTAACAATCTCTAGATTTTGATACTAAAATCCAAAAATTTGAAGCGTCTGTCAGTTGGTCTATGGTTGTTCAATTCTCCTAGGGCAACTAGTGGTGCCTCTTGGAGTTGGCGCAGTTTGTGTTCCGATCTTCCAATGATTATTCATTATTTGTGTTGGTGAGTGGGAAGAGGTTTTAATATCTTATTAGGAATATCCCTGATAGTGGGGATTTCATGTTGGCAGTTCTCTCGTAGTATTTTGCTTAGTCTTGGGACTAGAAATATTTCTGTGCTCAAACAGGCTCAGTTTGGTGAGGGGATTTCTTCAGTGGAGTGGTTGAATGACTCTTCCTTGGTCCTGAAAGGTTTGGATGCTTTATAATGGAACGCATTCACTTCCAGACTTATGGAGGCAGGAAATTTCTTAAGTGACGAGGCATATACTTTAGTCTAGGAGGGCAATAATGTTGATGGTTTTATCTCAGCCTATCGGGCTTATGACTCTCTTTTAAGATCCATTTACTTTTCTCTGCTTGACTGGTAGCATCCTATTATATGGAAACTACATATCTCGATCAAGGTTAAGTGCTTCACTTGGCTCATTCTAAATAAGAATATCCTCATGTGGGACTCTCTCTAGCAAAGGGGATTCCAAGGGCCTAGCAGATGTCCTTTTTTTATAACTCTCCGAAAACTGTTGAACACATATTTTATACAAGCTCTTGGTTTCTATGCATGTGGTTGTAACTTTGTGAGATGTTAACTATTCAGTTGTCATGGAAGTTAGGTCACTTTTTGGATTTCATTATACAGATCCATGACCATCCGATCATTCGTCTTGAGGTGATTTTGACTTGTCTCTGAGAAGTTTGGCGTATGCTCAATTTACACATCTTTGAGGGGAATCCCATAGATATGCCTCTCATATTATGCAATATTTTGATAGTTTGTTCTGGGTTTTTCCCTATTAAGAGTATGCGTCTGTGGCATATTGTGTTCCCAGTGCTGGCTACAAATGACAGTATAGGTTGCTTTGATGGGGCAGAGCAACAAGATTGTTGTGGGGTGGGCATGGTCATCAAACTAGATGCTAATCACTTGCATTTCATGTGCATGAACACCGGTAGAGGTACAAACACACGCGCAGAACTCCTAGCTCTCTGGGGGCTCCTGCATTTTGTAAAGGTATGCAATATTGGGTTGAGATTGATTTTAGGTGACCCCCGCGTGATTATTAATTGGGCCATGCAATGTCAAAATCTTCAGTCTTTGGTCTTGCATTCCTAGTTGGCTCGTGTTCATGCCCTTCTTGGTTTATTCTCACCTCTTCCTTGTCAACACATTCATTGTGAGTTTGATTCCCAGGTGGACAGTTTGTCCAAGCGTGGGATCCAAATGCCTTTGGGAGTGATTGGCTGGTAGGAGATAATTCATGGGGTGGTCACTGCTAATGGTTCTTTGTCCTGTTCAAGAGACTGTTCTTGATTTGGTTTTGTGTTAGTTCTCGAAGCATTGGTCGTGGACGGTTCTCCCTTTTTTGGCAGTATTGGTTTTTTGGACACACTTTGAAGGAATTATGTCACCTTTGTTATTTTGGCTTTCTATTTACCTAATTTGGTGGCCTATGCATACACATGATGACTAGTGCTTATGATAGTTGACTTTCTGACTGGACTTGGATAGGTATTTGTGTTGGTTATTACGTACTCGAGTATATGGGATGCATTCGGAGAAATCTCTCTTTGTAAGGACTGTATCAATTGTTTTTTACACAACTTTATCATAATATAAAGTTGTCTTTGCACGTGAAAAAAAAACAAAGAAAAGAAAAAAACACATACACTAACATTTTAAATTTTATATTGTATTAGTGTTATTGTTATATGATTTTAGTTTTTTGTAATAAAATGAATAAAAAAAAGGAAAAATGAATTATTTATAGTTTCAAATATATGTTTTATTTTGGAATTAGACAACCATCCATTTGGTGATATCCCACCTTACCCTTACCCTTACCCCACCCTTCTCATACATCATCATTTAATGAAACATGTCTCACCTTAGCTTGGATAATAATGCAAACCCACCTCCCCTACTCAAAGTAATACAAAATCTAAAGGTAATGCTCCAAACTCTCACCCTCCACCACCTTTAATGTTGTTTTTCCTTTCATTGCTACCCTTGACCTCTGGGATTTAACTCTCCTAAAAATTGACCTCATCCATTATCATGTAAATTGACCCACCATGTTCACTAAATTTTCCTTAAATATTCCTACATGTGCAAGGAAAACTAGAGAAGACCCTTCTATCTAAAGATTTTGATCAATTTGTGTAAGAAAAATAATACAAAAGAGAATCTAAAATGTGAGAATTAACAATGGCTCACACATATGGTACACAAAGATTTACCTTAGAAACCCTAAACTAAGAAAATCAGCCTATCTAAGAGTTTATCCACTCTATCTCATTCTATTATCTTTTATGTTTTTAATACAATATTATAGTATCCAAGACCCAAATCTATTAACAAAAATTAGATTACAACTCTAATTTCTTAAATATAATTAATTTATAATAGCCTCAAAAAACTAGTTGAAAAAGCTCAAAACCGATCCAAAATTTATTTCAAGGGCTCCCTGGCCACACACACCCCTCCACAAGGACTTGACCTTGTTAGCCAATATCTTATCATGTTCATTCATAAAGGGGAGCATTTAAATTGTGAAAAATAAGTTTGAATTATCATGTAACATAATATCCACTACCTCTACCCAAAATTGTTTGATAACCCTGCACCATTGAGCATATTCCATTATGTTGAGGTTTGTATCATTCTTTTTCCTTTCTATTCCACTCTACTTGCATAACTCCCCGAACTCATTTATGTAGAACTCTCGTCCATTACCTATCATCGACATATTTATTTCCTTCATTGTATCGTTTCTAATAAGATATTTAATCTCTTTAAATTTACTAAAAGCCTTAGATTCCTTATTGAGGAAATAGACCTATATGTTCCTCTAGAAATCATCAAGGAAAAAAAATACATAGATTTACGTAGTGATGGAATATGAACAAGTCTAAATGCATTTATGTGTATTGACTCCAAGATTAAATTTTCTCTCGTAACACTATATAGAAATCTCACTTGATTTTGTTTACCATATATACGATGTTCACGGGAATTGAAATATAATGAAAAATCAAACATACCTTCAACCATTCATTTATGATGTAATGTAATACACCTAGGGTATATTACCACTTCCTAATAAATAAATCTTATGTAATAGCAGCCATTAGGCAATTACCATTAATGTAGTATTAATTATAAGTCATACATTTTCCAAAGGACATTACTTATTACTCTCACTATGGATTTATATATACATTCATTGTACTCAAGTAATCATTATGGAATATATGAATAATAAATAATATATCATTAAGAATATTCATCAATGTTATGATGGATGCTGAAGTGAAGTAACCTATTGGGTTGGGTTCATTGAGCCGAGAGGCGCTCTAGAGCCGAGTATGGGGGAGATCCTGTAACGTTACATAATGTTATGTAACATTATGATGTTATGTAACATTATGTAAAATAAAAATTTTAATTATCCGCAAAAATAAATGTCGGCCAAAAAAACAACCTAATATGAGGGAGATCTTGTAAGGTTTGTTACTAACAAAATAAAAAAATTTAATTATCGGCCAAAATAAATTTCGGCCAAAAAAAAACCTAATATGAGGGAGATCTTGTAAGGTTTGTTACTAAAAAAATAATAAAAAATAAAATTTTAATTATCGGCCAAAATAAATGTTCGCCAGAAAAACAACCTAATATGGGGGAGATGTTGTAATGTTCCTACCTAACAAAACAATAAAACTGTAAAAAATTAATTATCAGCAAAAAACAAATGTGGGTCAGAAAAAAAACACAATATGGGGGAGATGTTGTAATGTTCCTACCTAACAAAATAATAAAAAATAAAAAATTGAATTATCTGCAAAAATATGTTGGCCTTGCACCTGGTTTCAAAACTATGTGCAAGGCCTTCTATACAACCCATGGTTTTATTGTACATGGTTTATGAGGGCCTTGCACATGGTTTTAAGACCATGTGCAAGGCCTCCTAAACAATCCATGGTTTGTTGTACATGGTTTAGGAGGGCCTTGCAAATGGCTTTAAGACCATAAGCAAGGCCTCCTAAACAACCCATGGTTTTAGGATGACCTTGCATATGGTTTTAAAACCATGTACGGGGAGATGTTGTAATGTTAGTTCCTAACAAAATAAAAAATAATAAAAAATATTATATGTCAGCCATAAATAATATTAAATATTAATAATAAAAATATTATATGTGGACCTTAAATAAAAATATGGGTCTTTTGGTTTGAATCAAATCAATGGCTATATATAGGACACACCAAAGTTGATAACTCATTGAGTGCAATACCTAAGAAGAGGTTTGCACCTCGAGAGATTTGATCCCTCTCGGTGCTTGATAAAGCCTAGGATTTGGATCTAGGCTGGTATAATGCTCAAAGGCCCTTTTCTCCAATATGTCCCAACCTTTGATGCCATAGCATTATGTTCTCTATGTTGACAATAGGGGTCTTATCTTCTACATTGCTATCTTTGGGAAACCTTAAAATTTGCTTAAATGAAGATGCAATGGGAAGAAAGATATGGGGATTTGAACACCAAGTTCCATACCTTATGTTTTGTGCTAACAAATTACTTTCCCTAAAACTCAAACATGAATTTCACCTTTCATAGCTTACTGATAGCCTAGTTGAGTTTTACCTTCCTTCTGATGCACCTTTCCAGATAAAGGTCAAAGTTGGACAGTATACGATTGCTCGTTGTATTGTTGATGAAGGAGCCTCAGTTAGTATCTTGTCTTCTCATGCTTGGTGAGGCATGGGATCTCCCAACCTTGTGTCAACTACTAGTCAGTTACTAGAGTTTGATAAAAGAACTAGTATACCCTTGGGAATTCTTGCTCAAACACCTGTTACTTTGGGTGGGAAGACCGGCTTAGTTGACTCCATGGTGATAGAAGACCTCTTGGACTTCAATATTCTCCTCGGACGTGATTATGTCTATGCCATGCAAGATGTGGTGTCAACATTATTTCATGTGATGTAATTTAATCATGGTGAAGAAATTGTCACTATCGATCAGTTGGATTTTCTTGATCCATCTCCTGACCCAACTAGAGACCAGGTCTTTCCTTTATTAATTCCCAGTGTTTCTATAGACACTACCCCGCCATGGGTGAGCTATGTGGCCTCATTTCTTGTGCATTCAATTGCTACTGAGAAGTAGCTTCTGTTTTCATGCTTAACTTCTCGATTCTTTGTTCCGGCAGTTGAGCAAGTGAGTCATCCTATACAGAATGTGGATCCTCCTCTCCACTTTGTTAATTCGTTTGAAATTTTAGGCATGTGTCCTATCTCTGATGATTTTCTTCCTTTGGATGAAGTCTTCCTTGAGTCTGTGATACAGTATGACCTTCTTATGGATGTTGGTTCAATTGTGACTAATTATAACCCTAATTTTATTAGTAAGACTGATCTTCCCATGGATCAGTGTTTTTATGTTGGTCTTCTTGAGTTTTTGGACTCTCCCTTCGAATAGCAAGTCAGTGATCCTAATGAGTTTGATTTTTCTTATGAATTTTTCAACTCCTATGATACTGAGTTTGTTCTTGCAGAATCTATATCCCTTGTTTATTTATTCTCCCCTTATCAAGTTGATCTTATTGATTATAAACCCTTGAGCCTTGGTGTTATAGAATCTTCTTCGATCGATTCTTCCTTGACTTTCCCTTTTGTAGAAGATAGTAAAGTCGCATGTATTTCTGCCAAAGTGACTTGCCTTGAATCTTTTCTTCTGAATGTGATTCTGATGTTGATGTTTCTTGGAGACAAGATTTTTAGTTGGATTCACAGCTATTTACTAACATTTCCTTGTTGTTCAAGTTGTAACTGCATTAGCATGTACCCTGCTCGTGCTTATGAGCCTGATGTCGGCTTCCACGCTTTTAGCTCGTTGTATAGGCCTTCATCTCTGCTCTCATCATCTCTCAGCCTTGTATCATTTTGCCTTTGCAACTTGACACCTTTTACCCTAAGGAGACCTTCCCTGAATTTATTTATCCTGCTCGTGTTCCTTGCATTATGCATAGGTTTGTTAATCGCGCTTGGAACTAATTTCTCCTACCTTTGACACTCATCTCCTCACATTTAGAGCATTATTTCTGCTCTCCTTCGAGCTCATTAAAAATAGTAAAGAGGTCACGAGTTTACCTTTTCAGACTCGTTAAAACTTCATGGGAAAGATATGGAGTTTCTTTAGGCCCATGTCTGACTCCTCAAAATACACTTGACTACCGAGTAAACTTGTTTGTTTAGGCTCGTTAAGAATATGTGAATGGGCATCCACATTGGTGGTAGTTATCATTTTTTCAGACCATGTGGAATAGTACAAAAAAGGAGCACTCTCTTTTCTTCGGAATTCAGAAGAGTATTCTTAGGAATAGGTTCATCACTTTTCCAGACCTGAGGAACTAAACTTATGGAAAAGGAACCCCCGGTATGAGCTTAGTTTTCTCTTTTTCGTGCTCTGGACCCAAACATGAAAAATATTTTGAGCATACTTTATGTCTTTGTCATGCTCGCAAAACCTAAAGAACAAAGCGTCAAGTTTACTATTGTAAGCCCCATTTCTCGTAATCAAATGGATCTTTCCGAGTAATCTTTCCTTCCTTCACACTTGTTAAAATCAGGCTATCTGTCGCTTCTGAAGGTGCGCTGGGTAGGTGGTAATTTAACCTTTTTCAGACCTGCCTGACTAAATATGAAAAATTTGTGCCTTACTTCTTCGGAAGCTAAGAGAGTTCTTATGTGGTTTGTTTTATACTTTTTCGGCCTCATGAGACTAAATTGGATGAAAACGTTCCCCCTGGAGTCTTCTTTGGTGTTTTTAGACACTATAAAATATGAAAACACCGTCAAGCATTCACTAATTTGGGGTCATAAAATCCACAAATCAGTGATCTATCAAGCATTCTTTTGTCTCTTCTTCAAGCTTGCCAAAAATAAAGAAGGTCCCATGTTTACTTTCTTGGACTCGTTAAACCTTTACAAGAAAGAGGGAAGGGAAGTTCAGTCACATGTTTTTACATCATGGCAGCAAGTCTTGTCCCCTTGAACAAAGCGCCAGTTTTGAGTCTATCAACAGTTGGGTCTCACTTTTTTAACCTTATCCTGATTCAGAGTTTTTACTTCTCCAGTCGGTCTTTTTTCCAATTATATGGGGAATATGTCAATGTCTCCTACATTGCACATTTGTGTTGTTGTTCTCTTTATATCAACAGCTGCCTAAGTTACTTTTGTGTCATGCTCATTGTTCAAGGATAAACCTTTGTCGGCCATTTTACAGTTGCCTTGACCTTTTGTGTCGGCCATTCCCTAGTATCAGTTCATTACATCATGTCTTCGACGGTTCTTTCCATGAAATTCAGTACCAGTTCCAGATCCATTTAGTCTTTGACTTACCTCATGTCGGATGATGAAGGATGCCTTAATGCCTTCCTTGCAGCGGATCTCTTCCTATCGATTGCGATACCTCTTTCTCTGGGAATGAGATTTAGAGTTTTATGACAGTACCTTGGGGATTGTAGTCATCAGTGGCAACTTCCCTCGCTATTGGGTAGTGGGAATAACTTATTGTATCCTACTTGATGGATTCTTCAAGTGTTAGACTTCAAGTCCTTGTATTCACACTTTTTAGAATGTACTAGGTACCTTGGGGACCATTTTCATTAATGGTGGTTTCCCTCGTGTTTGTTAACGGTTCTCATCATTGACCAGTAATCAAATGGTTTTCTCCATGTTTGACCTCATCTCCTTTATTCGCATGGATAGGATTCGTACCTTTTGGGCGGTTTGGATTGAAAACCGTGGGCTGATAGTAGCATCATCATTTTTTTTGCTATGGCCTGAGTTGTACAAGACCTTTTCAGACTTCATATGACATTTTGCTGAGACATAGATCCACCTTGTACTTTTGTGGCTATGATTGATTGTTGAGCATCGATCCACCTTTTTCATTTGTGGACATGACTCCTTTAGATTTGATATGGTGTCTTTTTGCATATTGAGTGACCATGATAGTTTCATGAGTTATACATATGTTGGATCCACCTGTATCTCTATGGCGATTTTTTGTATATGGACTTGTATGTCCCAGAGATTAGTTTTTGCTGACATTTATCTCTCTTTTAGGTACCTTTGTTCAAGCCTTTTGATCTTGGATTCTCTACTCTCTCCATATACTCAGATGTTTCCTTTATAATGTATTTCAGATATTGTCTTCCCCTCTAACCTAATACATTAGGGGGCATCTATTATAGCTCAAAATGACACATCTCTTCCTATGACCACTTTCCCATGATTCCTTCGCATGTAGACACTTCCATGACAACACTTCATCAAAGTCACTGAAAAACACCTAACTTGGAGGACCCATATCCATTTCTTGGTAACTCCATTTGGCCTCTTCTCTAGACCATTGGAAATTTATTTGAGTAAGCTAAAACTTTCCAGAAGATATCAAAGTCTAAAAATGCCCAGGTGTACCCTAAAAATGAGATTTTTTGATGTACACATGAGTTGCCTTAAGGAAACCTACGTGTTTTTCTTGTAGACATCAAAAAAAGAAGTTTCTCAAATTTTGGGTAGTTTGGGTGGTTATGGAACTAACTCCTTCAGTTGTAGCTAATTTTTATTCAACCCTATCTCTTCAGAAGCGTATAAATAGAGGTAGGGAGGTCCATGAGAGGGGACTTGAATATTTCCATTGTTATGTTGAAGGAATTGGGACTCTCATTCCCACCACCTTTTCCCTAGAAGCTTTCTCCTTGTGTTGCAGAGCTTGGAGGCTGAGTTTCTTGGAGAAGAGAAGCAGCAGAACCAGATCAAAGTTCTGTGAGGTGCCTAACTTGAAGAGAAGGTATATTTGTACTTCTTTTCACGATTAATAAAGATGTGATGTCCTTCTTATTCCCAAATTATTGTTCAATGTGTGATTGAATCTTTGTTTATGATCAGATGCTTATGTTACTCAGAATAGTTTCTTATATTTTTTTTATTATCATTACTTTGTATGTGGTCATATTGGTTTGAGGAATGTATAATTCGTTTTGTAGGCCTCTTGGAGCAAGAGGAGAAAGAGGAGGATTGAAGGGTTGCTTGGATCAACCTTCATTTGGCTAAGGTATGAACCATTCCAATCTCTAAACTTTTTTATATTTGCTTGAAAAACCATATGCGTCTCTCTTTCAACCCTAGTACATTGATGTCCTCTTAAACCCTATCCATAGGAAACTTTCCTCTACAAGAAGTATGGACATCTAGTATTTTTTAATTTCTTCTTTTTTCTTGGAGCTCGAGGGTCCTTCGGAAGATCTTTGATTCTATTTTGGATTCAAATCAGTGGCTTTGGGCTCCTTCCCCTTATTCTTCCCTTTGGATTGCTCATTGTTTTATTCTGACATCAGAAGATCTTGATTCTTGGAGGTTTGAAACACTCCCATTTGAACCAACTTATCCTGCTCCTGTATTAGGGACTCAACACAATCATCTAGAGAAGGCATCTTCCGATTGGGGATGGAAGCTCTTCAGGAATGGAAGGTAGAGAAAAATACGAAGTACTTAGAACCAAGTTTTCTAAGCACAGACGGAACAATCTTCTCATCTTGCCTCTCTATTCTGCATGTTTTACATTGCAGTGCTAGTGACTTGAATTTTGTGAAAAACTGCTGCATAGTATCGAAACTATTCAGCAGCAATGCAATGAGCTCATTCTCCAATATGTTCCCTCGAATCTCATATTGTTTTCCAAACAAAAATTCAATATTTTCCCAAGCTTCATTCGAAGTTGTTAGTCCCTCAAGGTGGAACAAAATATCTCAGGATATATGAGTGCATAGGAATCCAAAGGATTCATCCAACCGATTCAAGAACTTGTTTTTCTTAACAGGGTGATGGGGCTTTGTCTCTCTGCCCATTTTCATCCTAAACATGCCAATATTGCACAAGGATACCTGCATATCTTCCCTCCAATCAATATAGTTGAAGGGTGTAAGGATCTGGGGTACAAGAGTTAAAGGATCCATCAATATGCCTGTCGATCAGTCAATTTCTCAACAAGCTATGTAGGTACCTACAAGTAACACTACAAAAACCACAATCAATTTGCAATCATGTCATTCTCAAGACTTTCCACTTTGACATGTACACTTTCTCAGAGTCTGCCACACTTGGATAGACTTCTCTAAATAGAATTCAGATGGAGCAAGGCTATCATTCCAGGATTTATGTGGAAACTCGGTTGCTTCTGGTGTACAATGGAGGTCGGACAAGACTTGCTGCTAGCCTAAATAAGGCTTTGATACCATGTTTGAATTATTAAACCATTGATCTCTAGGAAATTAGAGAAATTGAAAGGTATAATTGTGCATTGGAATAGTAAGAACAATGTAACCTAAACAAGAAAAAATTTAGAGAAAACTGATAAGAATTTATCAATACATTACAACATTAATCTTCATTAGTTCCAGTAGTATACAACAATGTTACAATGAGGATAATTTGAATCATTTATATAATATTCGAATCTACATGTTAACCCAAAAATCCCCCACATAGCTCTCAATGGCCTACACCACCCAAGGACACCATCTCACAACATTCATTTCACTCCATAAGACCTTCCATTTGACCCCACACCTCTAAAAGAGCCCAAGGATGAAGAAAAGGGCTAAAAACCCCAAAAAAGAGCCCAAAATAGCCCCCTAGGAGCTAAATCCCTCAAAAAGGGGCTAAAATTAGGGTGGAAGAGGCTAAAGGCCCAAAAAAGGGGCTAAAGCCTTGACAAGGGCTTAAAACCCTAAAATCCCTTGGAAAAACTATAAAAGGAGGGTGGGGGGTCACTCTCAAAACACTCCTCACTTACCTATTGTTATGCTGCCCGTGGATGCTTTGAGACCTTTGCCTCTCAAACCACCCACATTCCCTCTCCTCCATCTCTATCCCACCAAGCCATTGCTTCCCAACCAAGAGGGAGGTGCTCCCATGAGCTAGGGCATGGTGGCCCATTTCCACCCAAGTGAGGTATAACATTTTTTTTCATGTTTGTCTAATTGTTTATGCTTTCTAACTATTATTTTTATTTGCAAGTTCTATTGTTGACATTGTTTGCAGGTTTTCTATTGTAGTAGCTGAGGTTGCTTGCAGGTTTCAAGGAGGTAGAACCCTAACCCATTTTCTGCAAAGGGGTTCACAAGGGCTTCATCTCCCTCTTTCTTTTCTATTATTGGCTCATAGTTTACTCTAGTTTTAGTTTTATGTCACTAGATTAGCTTAGTTTATTTTATTGTTCTGTTTATGCCATTTCCATTTCATTTTTTCCTATTTTCAAAGAGTTGGAACCTACCCTTGTGCCCTATAGGCACAAGGGAGCCATTGTTTCTCCTACAGTGAGGAGAAATCCTCACTACAGCTTTGGCGACCATACCAGGTCGATCCCACAGGATCCCTGGTCCAAAAATTTCAAGTTTTCAAGTTTTTTCAATTTTACCCTAGTTTTCAGAAATCTTATGTTAGATCTATCTTAAATCTGCTTTATTTCCTTTTTTAGTCAGTGTCGAAGCCTCTGCTAGGCCAAGTTGAGTCAGACTGACCCCAGTACCAGTTACTGTCGACCAGATATGACCTTGCATCACCAAAAAACCCCTTTCCAGAGCAAGTTGCTCTTATCGGGGGAAAAGGTGAGACTGGGGTGCTCTTAATGAGCAAACAGGTGTTCCCAGGGTGCACTTAATCCCCAGACAGGTGCGAATTTAGCCCAGAATCTCAGGTTGCGGCTGTTTTCGCATTCTATGCAACCCCCTCACTCATTTTTGGAAAAATCTCTCGGCCCCCTTGCTAGATTTGGTTAGAAATGTGCGGCCTGTCACACAAAAGTTTAATTTAAGTTTAATTGACAGTAATTTTTAGTTTCAGAGGACTTTTAGTGCGGCCCAGCCGCCTCTGTCCACCATTGCAGGTCTTTTTCAGTTCCAGTTTTTTATTTTCTGCAAATCAATCCATGAACAATGTGTAAATCTTAAATCAATCATTAAGGCTTAATAAAATGAACTAGTCTAACTAAAAGTAACTTAAAAATAACCATCTTGCTGCCCCCTTCCTCCTCTACTCAGTCATCACCCTCCGGGGTATTCTGGGATACGATGAAGGGTAAGCTCATATAAATCTAGGCACTCCATGGTATTTTTCCCAAACCACTAAAACCGGGTGACCTGGAAGGTAGAGGGGGTAGAGAAGGAGGGCTTCTCATGGCGCTAAGCGTCCTCCCTATTGACCAACCTAGCATCCGGGAGGTGACCTGAGGATCTACGGATGGGCTTAGTCCCATTGTGTTGAGAGCCCAGCACCTTCTCTTGGTTGAAGAAGAATATCACGAAGAGGTAGACATTTAGTTAGGCCAGCAATCCAAGGTTAATCACTGTACTTGCTTACAAATTTCTATTTATGTTTGCACATAAAACCATGATATGAACTATACCATGAATTCATCAACCATATTGCAACAACCAAATACCAAAACAAACAAGCAAACCAACACACCATACCAAATAATTAACCCAACTCAGTTCATGACGCTGAGTAAGCCTTAAAATTTACCAAATTTACACTAAGTTCAATCAATTCTGCAGTCTTTGAGGACATAAGTCCCTGACTGCTTCAACTATAGGAAGTACATGGGCTTTGCCTAGAAACTCATTGTGAAGAGTACCACAAGAACCCCAAAGTAGCTGGCCGCTGAGAGGAATTGCCAATCAAAACGAGCAATGACCCCTTCCAATTGAGTAGAAGCACCCGTGAGGAACAAGCCAACCACTGTCTTTTGGCAGTCTTGGTGGCTGAGATACCACCTTTAGCCAATAGGAAGCCATTGAAACCGGGGTCCAAATCTCATACCCACCAGTTTCATACACAAAAGTGAACACAATTGATCCTCCACGATATTCCTCGTGCCTAAGAGGCAAACCACCACCATTTGGAACACTTGATCGGCACCGTCGAAGCCGCTCTCAATGATCTCCCACACCGTCAGAGGGCCACACAGCCTCTGATTCTGATTCAAACCCATATCAGTATGAACCAGACCTCCACACCGCACCATCAAGCCCCACGGCTAGTGCAAACCCGGATCCATTTTTCGGCCTAACCTTAGCGAGTGGACCCATGTCCACATCACAACCTGACACCCACAATTTGGCAAGCGATCCAAGCACAGTCATGCAGACTATCATTAGCCAATTGCCACCACCCATAGTGACCAGCCAAGATGGCCCAGTGGTAACACACAGGGGCAGTGGCCCCTCCACACACACTGCCCCTCTGGCCACACAGGGGGGCAGTGTACCATCCACCTACATTACCCCTACCGTCACACATGGAGGCAATGCTCCTGCCACCCATACCACCCCCCACACAGCACTTGGGGACATTGGCCCATCTGAAATGGTGCCACCACAAGCACCCCCAACCATGCAGATGCATTATGCACCTGCAAACCCCACCCCCATTGCAACCCCATCCCACATCAACTTGGGTTCAAATTGGCCCTTCATGGCTCGTCTGAACTTACCTGACTTGGCTAGATTAATGAATGACCCCATTCGCCACCAAGCTTTCTGGCCACCCATGCCAACTAAGCTGCCATCAGACATCCCAAAGTTTGAAGGCAAAGCCGGGGAATGTCCCTAAAATCACATAATGAAATTCCATCTATGCTGCTCATCCAATAGCATCATAGACGACTCCATTAGGCTGAGGCTGTTCCAACGCACCCTTACAGGTGCCACGGCCAAATGGTATATTGAGCTGCCATAAGCCAAGTACCCCGACTTCAACTCCCTAGCCTTCATGTTCCTATAGTATTTTTAACTCCCTGTTAGATATGACAAGGGAGTGGAGATCCTATTATCTTATTGCCAAAGCACCGCTACTCACATAACTGACCATATCCATGAGTGGTGGCGATGCTGTAGCTTATTCAAAATCCAACTAGACGACAGGATCTTCTTGGATTGGTTCCTTAAGACTTTTCTCCCGCCCATCGCAAAGGATGTCGCATCTAAATGTCCCCAATCTGAATAAGAGGCCATACTGAAGGCCCAACAATTTGGTCTCATTTATGCCTAGTCTGGATACTTGTACACTGTCATTCCAGACGCTCCTCATCCGAGTACCTCTTACCGCGATGCACCGGGGGCATCCCACACTGCGGACGGCATCATAGGTTCAGTCTCCCAACAACCACAGCCTCAACCAACACCACCTACCATTGCACCGCAGCCAAGCAACACTACTAATGTTGCTTACCAAAAACAAGCTCCGGACTATGCTAGAATGATGTCCCAGTCCAGAGCAACAACCTCTTATGCACAACCTGCGCCACCGCAGCAGGCTCAGGCCATGGCTTGGCCAACACAACAGTATGTGGCAAATTCCCACATTTGTGGCACCACCACCCCCACAAATATAATATGCACCACCAGTGCAACAAGTTCAAGCCCTCGCCCCCGCTCCACCTGCTCCATTGGGACAAGTGTTCGCACAAGAAAACCGTCCCAACCAGCCTACCCCCAACAATCAACAAGGGCAAGCTAGAAACAACCGGCCCCACAACCAAGGAAATAACCAACCAGAGGGAGGCGGTCAGTAACCAAACCCTCCCAATAATGTCGCGGTTAACCGGCCAGCCCAAAACCCCCCACGGCAGAATGCACCAAGACGCAAAGCTTTGTTGTGCACAAACCAACCTTGTTTACTCTGTGATGTTTATGGGCATTACACATTTGAGTGTCCCCTCATGGATCGCGCTAAGCAGGCCATTCAAAATGAGGCCCAGCAGGCTGCCAATGCTCCCAATCAAGCCCAACCCAACCAGGCACCAAAAGGACCTCCTCCCATGGTGCTTCAAAACCCACTACCAGTCCAAGGATTGGTGGCAACCGCTCCCCCTCCCCAAGCCAATCCCAATGCTCTGAGGGTACCGCCCTCAATCGAAACAGGTGTTCACCACCTGCTAGTCATGACCATTGAAGAGGTGAACTCACAGACTAGACGAAATCAGTACGGTACCACCACCGAACCTATCGACTCATCAGTAGCATCCATGTCTAAGACAACCAACCTACCTCTCCAGTTACCCCCATTCCCGCACCCCCCCCATACACAGAATCGCCAATAACTCCACAGCTAGAGCTGTAGTCAGCTATAGCATTGTGGATGATTTGGCCGAAACGCCAACCGCCATGTCCGCTCTTGAGGTACTTAAAATGTGCCCAACGCAACGGAAAGCCTTACTAGCCGCTCTAGGGGCAATAGACCCCTCCGACTCCAATTTAATCACATTTGAAACACAGAATGGGGAGCCGCACATGCCCTCCACTATCGCCTTCCACATCCCAGTGTCCATCCGGAATTTGGTTGTGCACCAATGCATAGTGGATGAGGGGGCATCCACGTGCGTCATGTCTACCTTGGTTTGGCAGAAGCTTGGATCATCAATTCTGCAACCATCCTCCATGACTCTGCGGGCTTATGATGGACACCCCACTAAAGCCCAAGGAATCCTCCCCCATTTCCCCATCATGTTAGCTGGGAATATAGTCCTGATCGACATCGAAGTCGTTAATGCTCAACTGGACTAAAACCTCCTCCTTGGGAGGAGTTATATGTACGCCATGTGAGCCATCGCGTCAACTATCTTCCACCTCATGATCTTCCCCCACAAAGGGAGAATTGTGACGGTTGACTAGCTCACCTACCATGATCCGCAAGGGCTAATAGCGCCTGCCAACGTTATCCCTACCTGTTGGAGACATCTACCATCATACACACTCTTTTAGTCAAATTGGCCTAGTTAAACCACTATCCTAAGTTTAATTGACATTAGTGGAGCATTAATTGTCATCATCCCAGTCATACCCACACCTACCTACAGTCAAGGAGGCTAACTTAGCCTTCCCTACAGTCAAGGAGGCTAACTGGAGCACTCCAGGGGTGATCTGTGTGACATTAATGCACCTATTTGCTAACTGGTGGTTACTTTCAGTTCAACCAATCAGTTACAATCAGTTAAGGCACCTCCATTCATTAAATATATTATTTTATTATTATTTAATGAACTGGAGTGAACAAGGCGCCTTCACCAACTTCTGATGGTCAGTTCAGCTTCAGTTAACCTCATCAGGGTTTATTGG